>SJYQ01093415.1:0-11638 GCA_006410935.1 Redunca redunca
CTCCCCCAACCCATCCCTCTTGAAGCTTTCCTACAATCAAGATTCTTGGTAGACAAGTCATACTGTTGGTAGGAATTTGATTTGGGGGGCATTTTATTAGCTCTTGCCAGCATATTGCCTTTGACTCAGGGAACTCCAGCTCAGTTGGCCAGTATTCCTTCCAACTCCCACCCCCAAGTTAGACCCCAGTAGGGGCCTAGGGAGGAAGCAGTTAGGGAACAGGGTTAGGGCAGTTCTTTTAGAGCCCTATCACTACTTAGATTTCCTTAATCAAGAGTGTCTTGGGCAGAATAATTTATAGATAAGGTTGGTTTTTAATGCCTCTTCCCATACTGTTTCCTAATCCTACAGAGCCTGTTTCCAGCAGAAGCAGGGCAGTATAGGGTAGGAACCTGCTGGATGGGTGTCATGGTTGACCCTGATATTTGTGCCTGCT
Source organism: Redunca redunca (assembly GCA_006410935.1). Classification (NCBI taxonomy): domain Eukaryota; kingdom Metazoa; phylum Chordata; class Mammalia; order Artiodactyla; family Bovidae; genus Redunca; species Redunca redunca. Next base: position 437 of record SJYQ01093415.1, read on the forward strand.
CTCTGATGATTTTGACCCAAACCTTGAGAAGGGGCCGAGCTGTGGGGACATTTACTCAGGAAGTATTGGCTGATTTGGAGCAGGTTCCTTTTGGTCATTCTACACATCCTTCCCTTTGCTTCCTTTGAGAGCTTCAGCAGTCTCTATCAAGATTGACACCTTCCCCCCCATACCCCGCGCCCCCCCTCCCCCGGANCCCCCTCCCCCGGACATTACCAGAAATTTCCAGGGAACAACGGTCATACAGAGCAGTGAGAGGTCAAGCTGCCCTCAGTGAGTCCTCCAGTTATTCTCTAACGTGAGGGACTTGTTCCTAGGTGGCTGTTTGTATGGAGGGCCAGAAGGTGCTTTTGGAGAAAACTGGATCCCAGCTGGGAGAACAGGAACTGCCAGACTTTCAACCACAAACTCTCAGGAGATATCCCAGGGAGGAGACATCCCAGGCAGGATCTCAGGATCAGCGGAGTCCCCCTCATTGGGAAAAATCCCTGCTCCTCCAGGAACCAACCTCCAGATTGACTGAGACAGGTAAACACTCTGTGTGTCTTCTCTCCCTCTCATCAGCACTTTGTCTCTATCAAAGCATCTCAGGGTTCTGAAAAGCCACAGACTAGGTATTGAGCTTTTCTTCAATATTGTATGGAGCAATATGGAGCAAGCATCTGGAGAAAAGACGCTCCATGGTATGTAATAGTAGATCTTGATTCCCTAACAAACTTCATTAATTAGAATTGTAGTAATACTATATGTAAGTGTGCTATTACCATTTTCTTCTCATGACTCTTTGATAGTCCAGTACACAGAGGATTGTTTTAGTGCTTGCTTTTCAGTCCCTTTCAGAGCTGCTGATCAGTTCAGTTCAGTTGCTTAGTCATGTCCGACTCTTTGCGACCCCATGGACTGCAGGACACCAGGCTTCCTTGTCCATCACCAACTTCCAACTCCCGGAGCTTGCTCAAACTCATGTCCATTGAGTCAATGATGCCATAGTGAAGACAAATTCACATGTGACCACTGATGAACTTCCATTCAGGCTGTGGCTGAGTTTCATCACTTAAAACAGTCCTGTGTTTAGAAAGGCCCTAACCAAGGTTTTGCTCATTAGAGAAAAAAGACTCTCTTGGTATTATTTTCTGCCCCTTCCTCCTCCTGTGATGTTAATGAAACACTTTGATTTGATTATTCTCAAAACTCAAGAATGGAGACCTAGGGCATCCAGCAAGAAGGCTCTGTGGTCCAGGCTGAGGTTCTGCCCCATAACCTGGCCTTCATGATCCTGAAGAAAGTTGACCATACGTACTCCCTTCTGCCTTACTAGAGGCAGCCGGGTTGCATGCTGTCTCTATCTCCTTTTATTTGATTCCAGAGTGGATGAAGTCTCATGCTCAAGGTTCACCCATGTTATAGCAGTGTGCTTCCCTGGTGGTTCAAATGGTACCTGCCTGCAATGCAGAGAATCTACCTGCAATGCAGGAGATCCGGTTTCGATCCCTGGGTCAGGAAGATCCCCTGGCGAAGGGGATAGCTATCCACTCCAGTATTCTTACCTCGGGAATCCCATGGACAAAGGTGCCTGGCGGGCTACAGTCCCTGGGGTTGTAAATAGTTGGACACAACAGAGCAATTAGCATATTCAGCATGTGTCAGTACTTCATTCCTTTTTAGGGCTGAATGGTATTCCACTCTGTGGGCATTTTGTTTGTTTTCAGTTGATAGACACTTGTGTTGTTTCCACTTTTTAGCTGCTATGAATAATATTGCTGTGAACATTTGTGTACAAGTTTTTGTGTGGATGTCTGTTTTCATTTCTCTTGGGTCTATACCAAGAGAAATTCCAGCACCAATTCCAGGAGTGGAATTGCTGGGTCCTATGATGAAAGTACTCTTGCCTGGAAAATCCCATGGATGGAGGAGCCTGGTAGGCTGCAGTCCATGAGGTCGCTAAGAGTCGGACACGACTAAGCAACTTCACTTTCACTTTTCACTTTCATGCATTGGAGAAGGAAATGGCAACCCACTCCAGTGTTCTTGCCTGGAGAATCCCAGGGATGGGGGAGCCTGGTGGGCTGCTGTCTCTGGGGTCGCACAGAGTCAGACACGACTGAAGCGACTTAGCAGCATGGTGAAAGTGACAGTGAAAGTTGCTCAGTTGTGTCTCACTCTTTGTGACCGCATGGACTATACAGTCCATGCAGTTCTCTAGGCCAGAATACTGGAGTGGGTAGCCTTTCCCTTCTCCAGGGGATCTTCCCAACCCAGGGATGGAACCCAGGTCTCCCACATTGCAGGCAGATTCAAGCTGAGCCTCAAGGGAAGCCCAGGTCCTATGGTAACTCTCTGTTTAACTTTTTGATGTTGGACTTTTCCGAGGTGGCTGCACTATTTTATTTCCAGCAGTCTGTGAGGATTCCAGTTTCTCTACATCCTTGTTGACACTTGTTATTGTTGGTGCTTTTGATTATATCCATTCTATTAGGTGTGAAATGGAGTCTCTTGGAGATTTTGAATTATTTCCCTCATGACTACTGCTGTTGAGCATCTTTTTGTGTGCCTATTGCCCAATTGTATTAATATATCTTCTTCGGAGAAATGTCTATTCAGATCCTTTGCTCATTTTTAAACTAGGTTGGTCTTTTTATTGTTGTTATAAGAGTTCTTTACGTAATCTGGACACCAGACTCTCATATATAATTTTCAAAAGTTTTCTCCCATTCTGTGGATTATCTTTTCACTTTTTTGATAGTATCCTTTGAAGCACAAATGTTTTGAATGTTGAGGAGGTCCAGTTTATCTTTTTATTTGCTTGTACTTTTGGTGACGTATCTAAAATACTGTTGCCTAATCCAGTGTCACAAAGACTTACACCTTTGTTCTATTCAAAGAGAGAGAGATTTAGCTGTTACATTTATGTCTTTGATCCATTTTGAGTTAATTTTTGTGTTGTGAGTCAGGGTCCAACTTCATTCTTTTATATATAGAAATCCAGTTGTTCCAGCACCACTTGTTGAAAAGACATCCTTACCCCATTGAATTACCATGACAAACTTCAGTTTCTCAGTCACACAAGCCATATTCCAAGTACTCAGTAGCCACATGTGGCTAGTGGCTGCCATGTTGAATAGGTCTTCCACATGGCAGGAATCCTCCAACTTGCCCACAGGCCACTCAAGCTCATTTCTCTCCTGATTCTTAATCCTGGTAGTCAGAAGTTACAGAGTTTCTGTAATGAGGGTACATGACTGGCCCATATCCCAGTTGACATATGCTATCTGTCAACCTTGTAATGAGCAAAAACACCACACTCACTAGATTTATCATTATTTGAAGAGAGAGTGGTGGTCAGTGTCCATATAAGTGAGGGTGTATTTGTAGTGTTGAAGTTTCTGATGGGCTTGCTTCCCCCTATTTTTCCTTTCCTAAACCTTTTCCCAAAGGTAGGAAGGAGGCAGGGGTTGGAGAACATGGTCCCTAATTTTAGTATAAATCAGAATACCCCCAGGCTCCCCCTGTTACCTGCAGACTTCCAGGTCCTACCTCCAGAGCTTCTGACCCGGCAGCTGTGGGGAAGCAGGGGCAGCCTGCTTGGTTGACAGGTGCCCCAGATGCATCTAATGTGAGCAGCCCAGTGGAGAACCGCATATTGAGAAACTGTGTGTGTATTCAGAGCTCTTTTACTAAGGTTCTTTCTTCGAAGCCCAGAAATGAAGCATATTCTTTCTAATTGTAGAGACCCCCAGGATGAAAAGTGACAACAAGGAGAATCCACAGCAGGAAGGGGCTAAAGGGGCAAAGCCATGTGTGTTGTCAGTGGGCAGACCGAAAGGGAGTGGCCTGCAGAGTCCCGAACCCAGAGGGGCGAGTCTGAGTGAGCCCCGGCTGTCCCAGAGGCAGGTCAGCCCCCCCAGCGCCCAGAAGCCCTTTGCTCACTACCAGAGACATTGCAGGGAACTGGAGTACATTGGTGCCCCACTGAAAAGCCACCCACTGAGAGAGCTGAAGAAGAGCAAGGGGAGCAGAAGGAGCCTGAGCAGCCGCCTGCAGCGTCTCAGTCACCAGCCGGCCCGCTCGCCAAAGAAACCTTACAGATGTGATGAATGTGGGAAAAGCTTCACATGGAATTCAGAGCTGAAAAGACACCAGCGAGTCCACACAGGGGAGAGGCCCTACACGTGCGGAGAGTGTGGGAACTGCTTTGGCCGGCAATCCACCCTGAAGCTGCACCAGCGAATCCACACTGGGGAGAAGCCATACCAGTGTGGTCAGTGTGGGAAAAGCTTTCGCCAGAGCTCCAACCTTCACCAGCATCACAGGCTTCACCATGGGGACTGAGGGCAGGCAGGCCTGAGTCCTCGCTGTTCACAAGGAAGGTACTTGCATTCCTCCTTCCCCTTGCTCGCATGCAAATCACAAAGACTGTCTGTGTGACTTACGAGGAAGAAAGCAAGGGGTGCCTGTCCAGGAGGAGGCTGAAGGGGACCTGACATGTCTGGTGATGGGGAAGAAGTGGCAGATCTGGGCCTTGGGTCAGAGAGCAATGGGGTGTCTGGTGGAGAGCAGGGAGTCCCACTGAGGGAGAATCAGGACAATCCTGCAGGTGTGCCCCACACCTTGATGTTAACTGTCCCCCTGCAGCTTTATTTATCCTTTAACTATGTTCAAGGATAAATCTTACATATAGTTATGCATTTGCTTCCATACCTGACAATCTTTATCATGCGCGTACTCTTTTAATAAAAATGAGTGATCCGTAAGAATTTCAAAGCAGAAGTTCATTGGCATGTAAATCCCCTAATATTCTTCCTGTCATTCCTGGCTGTTCCTAACAAAGATGCGTGAAGTGGAAGTGTGGATCTGCTTGTGTGAGGAGGGGTTTTCAAGTATTGGTGGTGTTAAAATAAACACACACATACACACACTGAGGGATCTTTTTATATCAAAGCACTTTTGATTTGGTGAAATAAAATCATGGCTGCCATAGCCCCCACCCGTAGCGATAGGGAGAAGATACCAGAAGTAAGACTGCTAAGGAGACGCAAAGGGAGTCCTTCCTAGTGTCTTTTCTCACTCAGGCCAGTAGCTTTAAGCACAACAAAATAATTGGAATGATGAAAATATTCTAAAACCAAATTATTTCAGAACATTTACTAAAAATCACTGACGCATTCATTAATTTTATGACATGTAAATTATGTCTCAGTTAAGTTTCCAAGAATGACAAAAGGTGGCAGTATGTTGAATGCAAGAGGACAAAACATTTTGTCTGTTGGGCTAAGAGATAATTAATGGGAGCCCAGTGGTCTGCCCCATCATTTTCAGTGGCCCTCCAAACTAGTCTGAGGTCCCCTTCCCAACAATTACATCAGCCTTGTTGGGAGAAGAGGAACAGTGTGTTTTCAGTAGTGGAAGGGAGGCCAGAGCCACAGAAACCTACGAGAGGCACAGTCTCGGGAAATGGCAGAGCCCAGGAGGTGATGCTGCAGAGAGCCGCATAGTTCATATGAAATGGGGCTGTCCAGGCTAGAGACAGTGTTCAGAAGAAGAGTTTTCAGGTATTTACTTTATGTTTTGGTTTGCAAGTGGGCTGTCCTCTTGCTGTGTCTCCTCATGGTGGAAAGGCTGAGGGAGTTCTAGGGGATCTCTCTTGAGGGCTCCCATTCATGAGGGCTCCATCCTCATGACCTACCTCCTAAGACCATCATGTTGGAGGTTAAGTTTTCAGCACAAGAATTAGGGGAAACAGACATTCAGATCACAGCACCTAGTGTGCATGAAATTTGGCTTGGAGCAGACTTAGATTCAACCCCAGCTTTAGTTCCCCTTTCAAACCTGTTTCTTCAACTTACAAAGTTTAAATGGGAAGATCCAAGGTATTTGCCTCTATCATGGTGGATGCCCCCGCACTCAAAGGCAAAAGTCTCCATGGGGCATAAATGCCTCACCCATTAAGAGATCTGGACCCCTCAGGGTGGCTCTGAGGTCTGGTCCAGCCACTATGGCAGTGTGGACCAGTGGGCACGGCTACCCCTGGCAGAACTGACCAACAGAAAAAGTGGGAGGTGATGAACTGTTCCATACTCCTCTTTACAAACCTTTTCAAAAATCACAGCATCTTACTGGAGGAAAAACCAAGATTCTCCAAACTGCCTGTTGCACAGTTTCTTCCACACCCTGATGAGCTGTCATCTGAGCTCTTGTTAGAAATTTTCATGGACAGGGGAACTCATCATAAGGTGCAACATTTATTTGGAGGGGCATTCTAAGTTGCTTTAAGTTCTAAGAAGCTGGACTTCCAGCCACTCAGGCTTGTGTACCTGGAGCCCTGGTTGCTTCTGTGAATACCTTGGAGAGGGGATGGGCCAGTTCAGAGGTCCAGGAAGGAGGGGACTCATGTTACAGACCCACAGAAAGGCTCCATAAACATCGGTCCATCTGAACTCCTGAATGCAGGGAAGAAGTCCACCAGCGCAATGTGTATTCAGGGTACCTCAGTGACCCAGACACCTCCAGAGCACATGCCTCTGTGTGTCCACTTCTGAGGCACTTACCACACTGAGCAGGACGATTTCCTGGGAAACAGGCTCTCTTCTGGAAGTGATGATAAGAGTCCTCTCTGATCCAGGATTGTGAGAATCGGAGGTCAAGGATCACACCAGAAGTCAGACACATGCCCTCAGAGGGAGAAATCGGAGCTAAGGAGAAAATTCTGATGGAAAAGTTTGCTTCTAAAGAGTTAAGGGCGCAGGGGGCTCCCCTGGTGGTCCAGTGGTCAAGCTCCCAATGCAGGGGGTCTGGGTTGGATCCCTGATCAAGGAACCAGGTACTGCATGCCACTAAGACCGGGTGCAGCCAAAATAAATAAATAAAAATAAATGTTAAAAAAAATAAGAATAAAGAGTAAGGGGTGGGTGGAAGCAGTGGGGGCAACTAGTTAGATCCCAAAGGAATGTTCACCCTGAGTCTGCTGAGGAGCTTAGTGGAAAGTGCTCCCCCACAGCGTATTCATGCACCTGTTCCTCTTTCATCTTGATTTCCCTCTCAGTCTGGAGCCTTGCCCCAAACCCCAGGGAAAACTCTCCTGTGCTCAGTCCTTTGAAACTATAAGACACTTTCCCCTTGCAATAGGTGGGTTTTACTCAAGGAAATTGTGCCTAAACCAGGACACATGTTGTTTCAGTATTTTTTAAAATCCTTTTGGGAACTGCATTCTTATATTAACATCCGGTTTATTTAATTTTTAGTTTGGTTGCATACTGTTGAGAAAATTGCAATGCACATAGATCAGTAGTTGCAAATGCTAATGGTTCTAATAGCTCATCTTACAAGATACTCTGCACAGAAAAGGCAAAAGCAGCTTTACCAGCAGGTCTGCACAAAAATACAAAAATATGTCATGCTGATAGCATAAATTATTTTTACGTCTTTGATACATTATTTTGTATATTACATTTAAATATTTTACTGCAGCTTTAAAATACTTATTTCAATTTTTTTTACTTCAAAAACAATTTGTTCACTTGAGATATTATTTATATACCATAACTTCATCCTCTTTTGAAAATATTTACTTATTTGGCATCGCTGGGTCTCAGTTGTACCACGTGGCATCTTGAATCTTCATTGCAGCATGCAAACTCTTAGTTGCAATATGTGGGATCTAGTTCCCTGACCAGGGTTTGAACCTGGACCCCCTCCTTTGGGAGCATGGAGTCATAGCCACTGGACCACAGGGAAGCCCCAAATTCATCCCTTTAAAGTACAAAGTTCAGTGGGTTTTTAAAAAAGTTATAGTCACAAAGTTGTACAACCAGATCCATGTCTTTGAGAGATGCAAAAGTTGCTTCTTCACAGGGAGTTACCTAATCACACACATGTTGCTGCAGTTGAACTTGACCAGGAGACAGCCTAGGACAATAAGATCAGCACTGGGGGTGGCTGAAGAGCCCGGGTCCATTTCCAGTGCTGCAGGCAGCCACTTACTGAGCTCTGTGATGCTCGCACCTCAGTTGCCTTATCAGTAAAATGAGAGTATAAACAGAATGCTCCCTAGTTTTCTTTTCAGGTCTACTCTGAGCTGCCCATCAAACCTCAAAGATTTGGTTCTTTCTTGGACCAAAATAAAGGTGACCCTCAGATCAATGGTGTAGATTCTTGTTGGAGGCCTTGGACACAGGATCCCCAGGGAACACAAAGCAGAGGGGTAACATCCCAAGGAGAGGAGTTTATCACCCACCTTGTGTTCATTCTCTGGGTCTCTGGCCCTTCTCGCCCAGCATCCTGATTCCTGGGCTGTCACTGGAAATCCTCCATCCAGGTTGCTGCCTCTTGGCACCCTCTGGGTGTGACACTGAACCAGGGTGGATCTCTTAGGACAGGCCAGAGCGCTCCAGCTCCAGGAGCTCCAGCATCTGCTCCTGGGTGGGCATCTCTGGCCTTAGTCACTGATGGCACAGTCTCTGGAGGTGACTAAGAGCCTCTCTGGCCCAGTTGCCTTAACCTGGCAGAGGGGCCTAATGCACTGACAGGAGCCTTTCAGGACCAGGATGGTGGGCTTGCAGGTTGGGTTCCTGCCCCCAGGTGGTATCTTTTATCAGGAGGCTCTCCAGTCCCGGGGAATGGAATTCCAGGGCATCAGAGTTTGCAACCATCTTATGGCTCAGGGTATAGCCTCATACCAGCTGGGACTGAACCTGGTCTCTCTGTCAGGTATGCTTGAGCATATGGGTTCTCCCATTTCTGGCTGTTTTTCACCAAAAACAGTATAAGTGAGCAGGAAAAGCTTACTATACATGGGGTCAGCTGACACATTAGCTAAGACCTTTGCAGAGTTCTCCATTAGGACCCTGTGCCCTTTCCAGAAGCCTCCAATCATGATGTCAAGTCAGTGTTTAGCTGTCAGCTCGTCTTGCTGGCCAGGTGCAGCCTCTCTCATAGCATAACGTACCTCTTCTCTATCGCACTGAATACAGCTATGCTGTCCTCCTTGTTTGTGATTAACAGTTTCCCTAGAAAGCTTAGAGAAACTGTAAACTCATGACAATCAACCTTTCTCTCCACAAAGCCACCAACCACCAAGTCACCCAAACCAGAAACTTCCGAGTCATCTCTGACTCCCTGCTCTCTCACTCCACCAAATCATCACTTTTTCCTCCTCAATCTGTCTCGAAGCCATGCCATCTTCCTCATTCCCGTGACCCCTCCTTCAGACCCTCATCATTCACTCACTCTGTTGCAGTAATCTCCTGAGTGTCTGTCATCTCCAGGCTTGTGCTAATCTGCAGTATCTGGCTACAGTCAACCCCACAGCTTTGAAACCCTGTCCTTGCCTTCCTGTCACTCCAGGCCAGTGCTGTTGGATAAGGGTGGATACCGAAGAAGTTAGATTTGAGAGCTAGGTTTGAGGTAGAATTCACAGGACTTGATGATTGCAAGTTTAAGGCACAAAGGAAGGAGTATTGGTTGGTAGCATGAGCGATTGTATGCACGTGGCGCCAGGTACTGGAGGCAAACAGATCAAAGGCTAAACGCGCGAGTTTGGTTTTGGATATCTGGGTTTGTTTTGCTTTTTGTTTTTTAAATCTTATTGGCGTATAGTTGATTAACAATGTTGTGTTAGTTTCAGGTGTATAGCAAAGTGATTCAGTAATACATCTGCATATATTCATTCTTTTTCAGATTCTCTTCTCAAATAGATTTTCACAGAATATTGAGTAGAGTTCTCTGTGCTATACAGTTGGTCCTTGTTGGTTACCTATTTTATATATAGTAATGTGTGTATGCACATCCCAAGCTCCTGATTTATCCCCCCACAAACTTTGGTAACCATGTTTATTTTTTACATCTGTGAGTATGTAACATTTATTTTCTAAATAAGTTCATTTGTGTCATTTTTTTAAAAAATTAGATTCCACATATGAGTAATATATGACATTTGGCTTTCTCTAACTTACTTCACTTAGTATGCCAACCTCTAGGTCCATCCATGTTGCTGCAAATGGCATCATTTCATTTTTATGGCAGAGTAGTATTCCACTGGGCATATGTTTTGATGCCTCAGAGACCCCAAAGGAAGATCTCTTATTGGCAGTTGAATACAGGGATTTAGGGTGCAGGACACAGGAAAAATTGGGGCTAGACATAAAGGGAGGTATTTGTAGTCATTGAAGCAGGGAACCATGCATGCAGGTGATCCCAGGCTACACTCAAACCAGAAGGATGCTAGAAGTCGGCTGGGAGCACACAGAAGTCATGCAAGACTGGCAATAATTCTAGAAAGAAGTGTCAACTTTTAAAACAAGACACAACTTAAAAGTTGTGGATCAAGTTTATTCAGTGTCTTACTGAGGACTACAGCTGGGGAAACAGCCTCTCAGCTCCAAGAAACTGTTCTGGAGAAATTAGGTGTGAGGTCATGATATATGTGATTTTAACACAGGGGTATGCAGCACACCCCTTCTTAGAAAGTACTGTTAATTCGAAAGGAACAGATATCTTAATGTTTTTAGTATTTTTCTAAGTACGGTAAGATATAAGAATTTGGTTTCATAGAATTTTCTCCTTAAAATTCATAGAATTTTAAGATAAAAATATCTTAATTATCTGAAGGTTTGTTCTGCCAGTTTTCCCATAGCAGAGTGCCCAATTCCTGATCTCCGCCCTGAATTCCTTTCACGGCTTGTTCAGTCATTGACTACCCTGGCTAAACACTCAAGATTTGTAGCACTGGACAGGCAGCAACACTCCTTAGCTGGCAGAAGACACCATACCCAGGGCAAGTGAGGTCAAAGTAAGCCTTTTGACAACTCAAACAGGCAGGGCGAGCCCGTAACTTTGCGTTGCCAAAACGGTGTTAGGGCCAGAGAGGTGGCATCAGGCTCCTCCCGTCCCCGGAGCAGTCGGCGCCTAGTCGTGCGAGATCCAGGGTGGGGGGTGATGGAAAGTCACACCCGACTAACCCTCTCGCTGGTGCCTGGGCACCATGAGCCTCAGCAAACACTCTCACCGGGCAGCCCAGCCCCTGCTGAGGCCTCGTCTCCCTGGGTAATAGGAGTTGGCCGGGAGCCAGGCAAAGCGCCCACTGAGCCTGCAGCTCCCCACACTCTGGCTGCTCTGCTGCTGCTGCTAAGTCACTTCAGTCGTGTCCGACTCTGTGCGACCCCATAGACGCCAGCCCACCAGGCTCCCCCGTCCCTGGGATTCTCCAAG
>SJYQ01093419.1:0-10067 GCA_006410935.1 Redunca redunca
AAACCAATACAGTAATGTAAAGTAAACCAAAGTAAAAATAAAAATTAAAAAAAATAAAAAAGTGTACAGTGTGATAACCATCACATTTAATAATACATGCACTGTAAAATGTTCATCATAGTAGGTTAACTAACACATCCTTCACCTCACATAATTAACATTTTGTTGTGGTGGTGATGAGAACATTTAAGATATGCTTTCTTAGCAACTTTCAAGCATACAATACAGTATTGGAAACCATAGTTACCATGTTGCACATTACAGCCTCAGAATGTACTCCTCTTACAACGGGAAGTTCACACTCTTTAACCAATATCCCCTTATTTCCCCCAACTCCAGCCCTTGGCAGCCATCATTCTATTCTCTATTTCTATGACTTCACCCTTTTAGATGTCACATGTAAGTGATCTCATACAGTGTTTGTTTTTGTCTGAATTATTTCACTTAGCTTAATGCCCTCAAGCTTCATCTACACAGTCACAAATAGCAAGACCTCCTTTTTAATGGCTGAATAATATTCTGTTGAATACACATACCACTTTTATTTAAGCATTACTCCATTTATGGACACAAGTTCTTTCCATGTCTTGGAATAATTGTGAATAACACTGCGATATACATGGGAGTTCAGATATCTAAGAGAGTGCGTTCATTTCCTTTGAATAAATACCCAGAGGTGAAATTGCTGGATCATGTGGTAGTTCTATCCTTCTTTAGCTTTCTTTTCTTTTCTTTTCTTTTTTTTTTTTTTTTGAGGAACCTCCATAGTACAGTCTTTCTGTAATGGCTGTACCAATTTATCTTTCCAACAGTGCAGTGGCATTACATACATTCTGTGTTGGGTGAACCACTGTTATGCTCAAAACATTTTGCCTCCAGCCATTCTGTATCCATTAAACAATAACTCTCCCTTTCCTACTCCTCCAACCTCCATTACCCTTTAGTCTACTTCCCATCTCAATGAATTTGCCTATTCTAGATACCTCATACAAATGGAGGTATAAATGTAGGAATCATACAATATTTGCCTTTCTGTGTCTGGCATATTACACTTAAAATATTATCAGTGTCTATTCACATTGTAGCACATATCAAGATTTCATCCCTTTTCATCAGTTTATTTCAGTTGCTTAGTCGTGTCCGACTCTTTGTGACCCCATGAATTCCAGCATGCCAGGCCTCCCTGTCCATCGCCAGCTCTCAGAGTTCACCGAAACACATGTCGATCAAGTCAGTGATGCCATCCAGCCATCTCATCCTCTGTCGTCCCCTTCTCCTCCTGCCCCCAATCCCTCCCAGCATCAGGATCTTTTCCAATGAGTTCACTCTTAGCATGAGGTGGCCAAAGTACTGGAATTTCAGCTTTAGCATCATTCCTTCCAAAGAACACCCAGGACTGATCTCCTTTAGAATGGACTGGCTGGATCTCCTTGCAGTCCAAGGGACCCTCAAGAGTCTTCTGCAACACCACAGGTCAAAACCATCAAACCTTTGGCGCTCAGCTTTCCTCACAGTCCAACTCTCACATCCATACATGATTACTGGAAAAACCATAGCCTTGACTAGACAGATTTTGTGGGCAAAGTAATGTCTCTGCTTTTGAATATGCTATCTAGGTTGGTCATAACTTTCCTTCCAAGGAGTAAGCGTCTTTTAATTTCATGGCTGCAGTCACCATCTGCAGTGATTTTGGGGCCCCAAAAAGAAAAGTATGACAGTTTCCACTGTTTCTCCATCTACTTCCGATGAAGTGATGGGACCGGATGCCATGATCTTCGTTTTCTGACTGTTGAGCTTTAAGCCAACTTTTTCACTCTCCTCTTTCACTTTCATCAAGAGGCTTCTTAGTTCCTCTTCACTTTCTGCCTTAAGGGTGGTGCATCTGCATATCTGAGGTTATTGATATTTCTCCCAGCAATCTTGATTCCAGCTTGTGCTTCTTCCAGCCCAGCGTTTCTCATGATGTTCTCTGCATGTAAGTTAAATAAGCAGGGTGACAATATACACCCTTGATGTACTCCTTTTCCTATTTGGAACCAGTCATTTGTTCCATGTCCAGCTCTAACTGTTGCTTCCTGACCTGCATACAGATTTCTCAAGAGGCCAGGTGGTCTGGTATTCCCATCTCTTTCAGAATTTTCCACAGTTTATTGTGATCCACACAGTCAAAGGCTTTGGCATAGTCAATAAGGAGAAATAGATGTTTTTTCTGGAACTCTCTTGCTTTTTCAATGATCCAGCAGATGCTGGCGATTTGACCTCCAGCTGAGTATAAATCGCATTTTTGTTTACCCATCCATCTGTTGATAGACACTTAGGTTGTTTCTACCTTTCAGCTGTTTTTCACAGTGCTGTATCACTACGAACAAAGCTAGTGGAGGTGATAGAATTCCAATTGAGCTATTTCAAATCCTAAAAGTTGATGTAGTGAAAGTGCTGTACTCAATATGCCAGCAAATTTGGAAAACTCAGCAGTGGCCACAGTATTGGAAGAGGTCAGTTTTTATTCCAATCCCAAAGAAAGGCAATGCCAAAGAATGCTCAAACTACCACACAATTGTAGTCATCTCACACACTAGCAAAGTACGCTCAAAATTCTCCAAGTCAGGCTTCAGTAATATGTGAACCTTGAACTTCCAGATGTTCAAGCTGGTTTTAGAAAAGGCAGAGGAACCAGAGATCAAACTGCCCACATCCACTGGATCATCGAAAAAGCAAGAGATTTCCAGAAAAACATCTATTTTTGCTTCATTGACTATGCTAAAGCCTTTGACTCTGTGGATCACAATAAACTGTGGAAAATTCTGAAAGAGATGGAAACAGCAGACCATCTGACCTGCCTGTTCAGAAATCTGTATGTGGGTCAGGAAGCAACAGTTAGAAGTGGACATGGAACAACAGACTGGTTCCAAATAGGAAAAGGAGTACGTCAAGGCTGTATATTGTCACCCTGCTTATTTAACTTATATGCAGAGTACATCATGAGAAATGCTGGGCTGGATGAAGCACAAGCTGGAATCAAGATTGCTGGGAGAAATATCAATAACCTCAGATATGCAGATGATACCACCCTTATGGCAGAAAGCAAAGAACAACTAAAGAGCCTCTTGATGAAAGTGAAAGAGGAGAGTGAAGATGTTGGCTTAAGGGTCAACACTCGGGAAACTAAGATCATGGCATCAGGTCCCATCACTTCATGGCAAATAGATGGGGAAACAGTGACAGACTTTATTTTGGGGGGCCCCAAAATCACTGCAGATGGTGACTTCAGCCATGAAATAAAAAGATGCTTACTCCTTCAAAGAAAAGTTATGACCAACCTAGACAGCTTATTAAAAAGCAGAGACATTACTTTACCAATAAAGGTCCATCTAGTCAAGGCTATGGTTTTTCCAGTAGTCATGTACAGATGTGACAGTTGTACTATAAAGAAAGCTCAGCACCAAACAATTGATGCTTTTGAACTGTAGTGTTGGAGAAGACTCTTGAGAGTCCCATGGACTGCAAGGAGATCCAACCAGTCCATCCTCAAGGAAATCAGTCCTGAATATTCATTGGAAGGACTGATGCTAAAGCTGAAACTCCAATACTTCAGCCACCTGATGCAAAGCACTGACTCATTTGAAAAGACCCTGATGCTGGGAAAGATTGAAGGCAGGAGGAGAAGGGGACGACAGAGGTTGAGATGGTTGGATGGCATCACCAACTCAATGGACATGACTCTGAGTCAACGCCAGGAGTTGGTGATGGACAGGAAGGCCTGGTATGCTGCAGTCCATGGGGTCACAAAGAGTTGGACCTGACTAAGCAACTGAACTGTATCGTTATGAAAATTGGTGTACAAATACTTACATCCCTGCTTTTCATTTGTTTAGACAGGTACCTAGGAAGGGAATTGCTGGGCCCTATGGCAATTTTGTCTTTAACTTTTTGAGGAACCAACAGTTTACCCTATCAGCTCCATCATTTTACATCTCCACTACAATGCATGAGGTTTTCAACTTCTCCACTTACTGGCTAACAGTTGTTACTTTCTGTTTTACTGATTATAGCCATCCTAATAGGGATGAAGTAAAGACCATTTGTTTTGTTAATTTGTTAGCTTGGGGTTTCCTGGACCTCACAGGTACTCAAAAGCTAAACTTGTATGAGTTGATCCATGTTAACAAATCCTCAGCAGATCAGGTTATTTCCATATGGAGCCTATGACTATTCCAACAAGCGTCCTATCATCACACTGTCCAAGTGAGTAAATCTCTCTCAGCCACCATTTTATACAGAGAGTATGATTCTATACACTCATAATCAGAAGAACCTGTAGCTGGATCACCATTAAAACCCAAACTAACTCCCTACTTTTCCCTTAGCCCTCCTTTTCCAGGGCTCCAACAAAATCAGCTCTCAGAATTTCTCCTAGGCTTCACCTATCTACAACCTCAATCCAAGAAAGCCTGCTTCACGTGCCACCTTTATCTGTGACCAAAAAGGATTTTCTTCACTTTATTGTCATTTCAGTTATTCTTTCAAATATATTAATCTTATTCTGCTTTAAACTTGTTATTTTTATTGGGAGCATTTTCAGATTACCCAATCTATCTATTGTTAAAATATCCTCCAAAATATTACATTCAATCTTCAGAAGCTAATCTTACTATGTGATTGGAGAATCAAAAAATTTGGAAATAATTCTACCTGTTCACCTTTTAAAGTTATGTTCAATTGTTTGATCCATATATTTACAATCCATAGAAGTAAACTGGAAGTTACATCATGATAAAAGTTCAATTATTGGGCTTCCCTGGTGGCTCAGTGGTGAAGAATCCCCATGCTAGAGACATGGGTTCAGTCCTGGTCTGGGAAGATCCCACATGCCTAAGAGAAACTAAGCCTGTACACCACAATTAACTAGAGCCTGTGCTCTAGAGCCCACAAGCCGCAACTACGGAGCCCATATACCCTATAATCCGTGCTCCACAACAAGAGAAGCCACCACTGTGCACTGCAACCAGAATAGCCCCTTCTCACCACAGCCAGAGAAAAACCCATACAGCAATGAAGACCCAGCACAGCCAGAAATAAATAAATAAATAAATAAATATTAGTACATTAGCTTTAGATTATTGACATATTGCAATATTTCTTAGAGTGAGTTTGGTTAAATGATTTCCAAAATTAACTAATATGTTAATTATTGAAATAACTGTTTCAATATCAAGTTAGCAGAGTATTATATTAAACTAGATTAAACAGTTTTCATAACTGTAAGACATATATAACATACAACCTGAATTTCTAAGAGTGCATTTTTCAAATTTATCTTCTTGGAGCATTATCTGCTACTAAATATTCAGACATATCACTTCTGGGAACTCTGATTTCCACATTTAAAATTCAAATTTCCAATTTTTCTATCGAGTTATATAAATCAGGCCATTATTATCTTTGGCTTATGACATATAAATGTTTTAAAAGTTTATAGAATTAATGGTGGGCTCTGATTCTTGGTAGCTACAATATGGTTACCTTTAAAAAGCTAAACTTTTACTTCTTCTTCATTTTTCTCAGATACATATTTACATATCAATAATCATAATAAAAAGTTTTAGAATACATATATTTTTTGATATGTTATATTATGGGAGTATGGAAAAGGAATTAAGAAATCTCAATATAGAAGGGAAAACACACATTTAAGGAGTAAGTTTTCCATAGCAACAGAGTCATATTTGTCCCACACTGATTGTACCAAAATGCCTTATCTGAAAGTCCTGGCCACTTCAAGTTAATGGAAAAACTGAAGAGAACATTAAAGTCTCATTACCCCAGATAGTCATTTATGAATTAAGTTTAATAGCCTAAGTATTCTCCCATCTGCTGAAAAATATATCTCTAGAGATATATGTGGTCCACTAGAGAAGGGAATGGCAAGCCACTTCAGTATTCTTGCCTTGAGAACCCCATGAACAGTAGGAAAAGGCAAAATGATAGGATACTGAAAGAGGAACTCCCCAGGTCATTAGGTGCCCATATGCTACTGGAGGTCAGTGGAGAAATAACTCCAGAAAGAATGAAAGGATATAGCCAAAGCAAAAACAACACCCAGTTCTGGGTGTGACTGGTGATAGACACAAGATCCAATGCTGTAAAGAGCAATATTTCATAGGAACCTGGAATGTCAGGTCCATGAATCAAGGCAAATTAGAAGTGGTCAAACAAGAGATGGCAAGAGTGAACGCTGACATTCGAGGAATCAGCAAACTAAAATGGACTGGAATGGGTGAATTGAACTCAGATGACCATTGTATCTACTACTGCGGGCAGGAATCCCTCAGAAGAAATGGAGTAGCCATCATGGTCAACCAAAGAGTCCAAAACGCAGTACTTGGATACAGTTTCAAAAACGACAGAATGATCTCTGTTCCTTTCCAAGGCAAACCATTCAATATCACAGTAATCCAAGTCTATGCCCCAACCAGTAATGCTGAAGAAGCTAAAGTTGAACGGTTCTATGAAGACCTACAAGGCCTTTTAGAACTAACACCCAAAAAAGATGTCCTTTTCATTATAGACGACTGGAATGCAAAAGCAGGAGGTCAAGAAACACCTGGAATAACAGGCAAATCTGGCCGTGGAATGTGGAATGAAGCAGGGCAAAGACTAATAGAGTTTTGCCAAGAAAATGCACTTGTAAGCTAGTTCAAAGTAGGCACTTAATTCTTTAAATTTTATAGAAAAATATTGCCATGCATAAATTTAGTGCTTAATAATTTTTTCATGATTGTTAAAAAGCTATCGTTCTACTTTCAATTTTTAATATTAGACTGATTCATATCAATCAAATAATAACTGGATTTTTAGCATTGCAAGAATTTGTAATTTAGTCCATGATTTTCATTTCACAGATGAGGTAAATGAAGTCCTGAGAAGTTTAATGACTTGCCTAAACTTATAAACTATGGCATAATACTTAAACAACTCTGACCTACAAATTCTGTCTTCATACTGAAAAAAAAAAAAACAAACTTTAGATGAGATCCCTTTATTTCTCCCCAAATCTATACTGCTTGGTGGTCACTCAAGTCAAAAAAGGAAAATAATTCATTTTCACTGTAAGAAAAGCTGTGTGATTCTGTTAAACAGGAAGGAAAAAGGAAGGCAAATATGTATTATTTATGTGAAAAAAATAAAGGTCTACAAAGGTCAGGTGAATCACAAGCTGGAATCAAGATTGCTAGGAGAAATATCAAGAACCTCAGATACACAGATGATACCACTTTAATGACAGGAAGCAAAGNAGCACCTCTTGCACAACCTCACCCACCCCCAGCCTAAGTTCTCTCTGCAGACCTCCAACCTCTGCGTTCCTGCCGGCCCTTATTCCGCTCCCAGACCCCTGCTCCCTATTTTCAGACCCCAGAAGCTCGGCCTTTGTGATAGACCTCCTCACCTGGCCCCTGCAGCCTCTGCCTGTTGCAGTCACCCTTGAGCTATCTGCAGGCACCTCTTTGCCACATCACCACACACACAGCTCTCTGCCGTGCCCAACCTTTACCCCACATCTCTTCCCTTGCTCCTCCAGTATCAGCAATAACACCCTCCCATGCTGCTTGCTGTCCCGGCAGGGGCTTCCTGAGTTGGGAAAGTGTGCCCCATCCTTTCCCTACGCCTCTCCTCCTTCCTCTAGGCACCTATGGAACAGTGTTCAAGGCCAAAAACCGGGAGACTCATGAGATTGTGGCTCTAAAACGGGTGAGGCTGGATGACGATGACGAGGTAAGACTTGGGCGCCAGGGCCAGGGAGGGGCTGGGGGCCTGGGCCAGGTGGGATGTGACTGTGGCCACCTGGCCCCTCCAACGTGTAGGGCGTGCCGAGTTCTGCCCTTCGGGAGATCTGCCTACTCAAGGAGCTGAAGCACAAGAACATCGTCAGGTGTGTGGGTGGGCTGGGTCAGAGGAGGTGGGGGCTTCAGAGATGTGCTGGGCTGATATTGGGCTCTTAGGTGCGGGCTGTGGCTCTGCCTGCCCAAGCCCTCGCTTCTCCCCAGGCTCCATGACGTCCTGCACAGCGACAAGAAGCTGACTTTGGTTTTTGAGTTCTGCGACCAGGTGAAAGGGGGGCTGGAGGGCCAGTAGCCTTGGGAGGATACAGGGACCCCAGCTGAGTTCATCTCTGTCCCATCCCCCACCCCCATTCCTTTTTCAGGACCTTAAGAAGTATTTCGACAGCTGCAATGGTGACCTAGATCCTGAAATTGTGAAGGTAAGGAAACCGGTTTCCTGGGAGCTCGTTGAGGCTGGAGTTGGACTCTGTATTCAGTGAACATGTTCCCAGGCCCCGCATGGAGACACTCAGGGAACGAGGGGAGGAGAAAACCCTGTTTCTGCTTCTAGGAGCCTCCGTCTTAGTGATCATTTTCACGTGACCGCTTTAACCTGAAAGGAACTCTGATGTCAGTGATAGGATTTACATTTGAGAGGTGGGAAAAGGAGGTTCCAAGAGAGATTCACTAATCCCACAGATTCTTATTGAATGCTGTGTGCCGGGCACTGTTCTAGTCTAGGCCCGAGTGCCGTTTCCAAGGGAAATCAGTGCTTGATGACTGTTGTTGTTCAGCTGCTCAGTCCTGTCTGACTCTCTGCAACCCCATCAACTGCAGCACACCAGGCTTCCCCATCCTTCACTATCTCCTGGAGTTTACTCAAACTCATTCCATTGAGTCGGTGATGCCATCCAATCCTCTGTCGTCCCCTTCTCCTCCTGCCCTCCATCTTTCCCAGCATCAGGGTCTTTTCCAATGAGTTGGCTCTTTGCATCAGGTGGCCAGAGTATTGGAACTTCAGCCTCAGTCCTTCCAAT
This sequence comes from Redunca redunca, assembly GCA_006410935.1. Taxonomy (NCBI): domain Eukaryota; kingdom Metazoa; phylum Chordata; class Mammalia; order Artiodactyla; family Bovidae; genus Redunca; species Redunca redunca. The sequence goes on from SJYQ01093419.1 coordinate 8,858, forward strand.
GAATATTCAGGGTTGATTTCCTTTAGGATGGACTGGTTTGATCTCCTTGCAGCCCAAGGGACTCTCAAGAATGATAAATGATAACACGGCACAATATACACATGGGTGGTTATGATGTCCGTGTTCAGTTGAGGCCAGGTAGGGGACAGACAGCAGTGTGGGATGGGAAGACAGGAAGCCCCACCAAGCTGCCAGTTCCAGAAAGATGGGGACCAGGGCTCCCCCATTCGGCGTTCATTTCGAGTACCCAGCAGGGTACAAAGAAGGTCCTCAGTAGTGAAGGAGTGAGTTGCCCTGAGCTTGGTGCTGAAAGACAGCTGGCGTTTCAGGGCCCATGATTCCCCGCAGGGTGCACGTCCCATCCAGAGGGTCTGATGGCCTCCCCCCTGCCCCGCCCCCAGTCATTCCTCTTCCAGCTGCTGAAAGGCCTGGGCTTCTGTCACAGCCGAAATGTGCTGCACAGGGACCTGAAGCCTCAGAACCTGCTCATCAACAGGGTACCTCTGGGGAGGGGGCAGGGTGCGGGGAGCCGGGCAGGAAGGTGGGAGGAGGGGCCTTCCCTCAGACTGTGAAGAGCCCCTCTCCATGCCTGTCTTCCCCCCCCAACCCCCAGAATGGGGAGCTGAAACTGGCTGATTTCGGTTTGGCTCGCGCCTTTGGGATCCCCGTTCGCTGTTACTCAGCTGAGGTGAGCTGGCGGGGTGAGGGTGGGATGTTGGGAGCGAGGGAGGGGGTCCCCAACGAGCATCGCTCAGCTCCTCCTCCAGGACTCCTCTCTGGGCACTCTCCTCCATCTCTAACTGGGGGTTCCTGTGGGCGGGGTCTTCTTCTCCAGGTGGTCACGCTGTGGTACCGCCCACCTGATGTCCTCTTTGGCGCCAAGCTGTACTCCACGTCCATCGACATGTGGTCAGCCGGCTGCATCTTTGCAGGTGATGTTTCTGGGTTCTGCGAAGGCGCTCTCCCATTGGAGTGGAGGGTACCCTCCTGGGAAGGGAGTGGGGCCCCTGCGGTGGAGGTGGGGGGCATGGGGGTGAGGGCTTCTTCTCATATTGCCCTGTCTCTCCCCTAGAGCTGGCCAACGCTGGGCGGCCCCTCTTTCCTGGCAATGACGTAGATGACCAGCTGAAGAGGATCTTCCGATATCCTTCCATCTCCCTTCACCTCACACCGCCCCCCAACCCCCCGGGAGGGGATCTGGAAGCTCCCC
>SJYQ01093420.1:0-10057 GCA_006410935.1 Redunca redunca
AAAGTTGTATGCATTGCCTATCTGAAATTCAAACTTAACTAGGCATCCTGATTTTATCTGGCAACCCTAAAACCTACAGGCAAGTAGATAGGTCTCAACTGATTGTGCTGTGCTCAGTTGTGTCTGACTCTTTGCGACTCCACGGGCCGTAGCCTGCCATGCTCCTCTGTCCATGGGATTCTCCAAGCAAGAATACTGGAGTGGGTTGCCATTGCAACTCGTTCAGTTCAGTCAGTTCAGTCTCTCAGTCAGGTCCAACTCTTTGCAACCCCATGAGCTGCAGCACGCCAGGCCTCCCTGTGCATCCCCAACTCCCGGAGTTTGCTCAAACTCATGTCCATCAAGTCGGTGATGCCATTCAACCATCTCATCCTCTGTTGTCCCCTTCTCCTCCTGCCCTCAATCTTTCCCAGCATCAGGGTCTTTTCAAATGAGTCAGTTCTTCGCATCAGGTGGCCGAAGTATTGGAGTTTCAGCTTCAGCATCAGTCCTTCCAATGAATATTCAGGACTGATTTCCTTTAGGATGGACTAGTTGGATCTCCTTACTATCCAAGGGACTCTCAAGAGTCTTCTCCAACACCACAGTTCAAAAGCATCAATTCTTCGGTGCTCAGCTTTCTTTATAGTCCAGCTCTCACATCCATACATGACTAATGGAAAAACCATAGCTTTGACTAGATGGACCTTTGTTGGCAAAGTAATGTCTCTGTTTTTTAACATGCTGTCTAGGTTGGTCATAGCTTTTCTTCCAAGGAGCAAGCGTCTTTTAATTTCATGGCTGCAGTCACCATCTGCAGTGATTGGGGGCCCAAAAAAAGGCTGTCACTGTTTCCATTGTTTCCCCATCGATTTGTCATGAAGTGATGGGACCAGATGCCATGATCTTAGTTTTCTGAATGTTGAGTTTTAAGCCAGCTTTTTCACTCTGCTCTTTCACTTTCATCAAGAGGCCCTTTTGTTCTTCTTTGCTTTTTGCCATAAGGGTGGTGTCATCTGCATATCCGAGGTTATTGGTATTTCTCCTGGCAATCTTGATTCCAGCTTGTGTTTCATCCAGCCTGGCATCTCACATGATGTACTCTGCATATAAGTTAAATAAGCAAGGTGACAATATACAGCCTTGACGTACTCCTTTCCCAATTTGGAACCTGTCTGTTGTTCCATGTCCAGTTTTAACTGTTGCTTCTTGACCTGCATACAGATTTCTCAGGAGGCAGGTAAGGTGGTCTGGGATTGCCATCTATTTAAGAATATTCCACAATTTGTCATGATCCACACAACCAAAGATTTGGGTGTAGTCAATAAAGCAGAATTAGATGTATTTTCTGAAGCTCTCTTGCTTTTTCCATGATCCAGTGGATGTTGGCAATTTGATCTCTGGTTCCTCTGCCTTTTCTAAATCCAGCTTGAACATCTGGAAGTTCATGGTTCACCTACTGTTGTGGCCTGGCTTGCAGAATTTTGAGCATTACTTTACTAGCGTGTGAGATGAGTGCAATTAATTGTGTGGTAGTTTGAGCAATCTTTGGCATTGTCCTTCTTTGGGACTGGGATGAAAACTGACCTTTTCCAGTCCTGTGGCCACTGCTGAGTTTTCCAAATTTGCTGGCATGCTGAGTGCAGCACTTTAACAGCATCATCTTTTAGGATGTGAAATGGCTCAACTGAAATTCCATCACCTCCACTAGCTTTGTTCGTAGTGATGTTTCATAAGGCCCACTTGACTTCACATTCCAGGATGTCTGGCTCTAGGTGAGTGATCACACCATCATGATTATCTGGGTCATGAAAATCTTTTTTGTATAGTTCTTTTGTGTATTCTTGCTACCTTTTCTTAATATCTTCTGCTTCTGTTATGTCCATACCATTTCTGTCCTTTATTGTGCCGATCTTTGTATGAAATGTTCCCTTGGCATAATTTTCTTGAAGAGATCTGTAGTCTTTCCCATTCTATTGTTTTCCTCTATTTCTCTGCATTGATTGCTGAGGAAGGTTTCCTTATCTCTCCTTGCCATTCTTTGGAACTCTGCATTCATATGCTTATATCTTTCCTTTTCTCCTTTGCTTTTCATGTCTCTTCTTTTCTCAGCTATATGTAAGGCCTCCTCAGAAAACCATTTTGCCTTTTTGCATTTCTTTTTCTTGGGGATGGTCTTGATCACTGCCCCTTGTACAATGTCATGAACCTCTGTCCATAGTTCTTCAGGCACTCTGTCTACTAGATCTAATCCCTTGAATCTATTTCTCATTTCTACTGTGTAATTGTAAGGCATTTGATTTAGGTCATACCTGAATGGTCTAGTGGTTTCCCCTACTTTCTTCAACTTAAGTCTGATTTTTGGCAATAAGGAGTTCATGATCTGAGCCACAGTCCGCTCCCGTTCTTGCTTTTGCTGACTGTATAGTGCTTCTCCATCTTCATCTGCAAATGAATCTGATTTCGATATTGACCATCTGGTGATGTCCATGCGTAGAGTCTTTTCTTGTGTTGTTGGAAGAGGGTGTTTGCTATGACCAGTGTGTTCTCTTAGCAAAACTGTTAGCCTTTGCCCTGCTTCATTTTTGTACTCCAAGGCCAAATTTGCCTGTTTACTCCATGTATCTCTTGACTTCCTACTTTTGCATTCCAGTCCCCTATAATGAAAAGGACATCTTTTTTGGGTATTAGTTCTAGAAGGTCTCGTAGGTCTTCATAGAACTGTTCAACTTCAGCTTTCTTCAGCATTACAGGTCAGGGAATAGACTTGGATTACCATGATATTGAATGGTTTGCCTTGGAAATGAACAGAGGTCGTTCTGTCATTTTTGAGGCTGCATCCAAGTACTGCAGTTTGGACTCTTTTGTTGACTATGAGGGCTACTCCATTTCTTCTAATGGATTCTTGCCCACAATAGTAGATATAATGGTCCTGTGAGTTAAATTCACCCATTCCAGTCCGTTTTAGTTCACTATTCCTAAAATGTCGATGGTTCACTCTTGCCATCTCCTGTTTGACCACTTCCAATTTACCTTGATTCATGGACCTAACATTTCAGGTTCCTATGCAATATTGCTCTTTACAGCATCAGACTTTACTTCCATCACCAGTCACATCCATAGCTGGACATTGTTTTTGCTTTGGCTCTGTCTCTTCACTCTTTCTGGAGTTATTTCTCCACTGATCTCCAGTAGCATACGGGTACCTACCAATCTGGGGAGTTCATCTTTCAGTGTCATATATTTTTGCCTTTTCATACTGTTCATGGGGTTCTCAAAGCAAGAATACTGAAGCGGTTTGCCATTCCCTTCTCCCATGGACCACGTTTTGTCAGAACTCTCCACCATGACCCGTCCGTCTTGGGTGGCCCTGCACAGCATGGCTCATAGCTTCATTGAGTTGGATAAGGCTGTGGTCCATGTGATCAGTTTGATTAGTTTTCTATGATTGTGGTTTTCATTCTGTCTGCCCTCTGAGGGATAAGGATAAGAGGCTTATGGAAGCTTCCTGATGGGAGAAACTGAGGGGGAAATTGGGTCTTGTTCTGATGGGCAACTGGTTAGGACTCCCTTACCTGGGTGTGAGAGTTACTGGTGTCTCTGCTTAGGTAGAGGTCTCTGGTTTCACCCGGGCATCTCTGACCAGGCAGGTTGTCTCTGGCCTTCTATCTGTAAGTAGAGTAGAAATGCCAGGAGATGTGGAAGTAGATGGAAAAGGGAGGAAAGAAGGGAGGAAGGGGTCCAGCTAGGGCTGCGGAGTGAGGGGCCCCACATCCCCTGGCCAGCCCTCCCCACTCCAACTCCACCCCACCCCACCCCGCGGTACAGGCCAGGGTAGAAACTGCCTCTCTCTCTGCCATCCAAGGATGTGGAGCGAAGGTCAGAAGACATCCGGTAGCTGCCCCAGCCCAGCAGCGACGGACGGGAGGAAGACAAGGCTTATTCACCCCGCCCGACACTCGATACTCGGGGCCACCCCTTCCCCGCCCCCTACACTTTTCTCCCGGATTGCCTCCCTCCACCCTCCTCTCTCCCCACCAACTAAGGAACCAGAGGGAAGAGCACCGGTGAGGATGCCCAGGGGCTGCTACCCTCCCTCCGGCAGGATCCGGCTGCCTAGCCACCGGGCGCTGGGGGAGCGCAGCTGGAAGAGGCCCCTCGGGCCAAGGTCAGGGCTGGGGGGCCGGCGGCGGGCGTGAGGCTCGAGCCCCTGCAGGTGAGAAGGGCCCGAGGGCCCTTCGCTGGCCCCGCGCTGCCTGCGGCCCCTTCGTGGAGGATGACGTGGCAGCGCGAGGCAGAGCCACGACTTCGGCCCAGACTTCCATCCCCCGGGATCCCGGGATCCGACCCAAAGAAAAGAACTCAGACCCAGGAGAGACGTGTCCGGAAGCCGTCGCCCGTGGTAGGGGACACGGTTTAATAAATGTTGGCACATCAGCACAGTGCAATGTGACTTTATGTCTCCTGAAACTCCTTGGGGGCCCGATGGGGGACGGCACCCTGCCCAGCCTCTGGGTACACCAAGGTAGAGATAAACTCACTTCTTTGGCTCTTTCCGGGGAGTGAAGGCTCAGGGGCCGGGGTCACAAGGGCAACAACAGGCCTTTAATAAGAGTTCAATCTCCAGAAGCAGGTAGCCAGCGGCGGGTTTGGACACAGGTCTCTATCCAGCTGTGAGATGCGGACCTCAGAGGGACCTGGGGAGGGTCCAGTGGGGTTCTGCCTGTGAAACCCTTGGCACAGAGCCTGGCATGTAGGTGAAGCTGCCAACAGTCACGGATTGTCATTGTTACTGTCACTATTACTATAGGAGTGCAGTAGGTGCTGGGGGCTTCCCAGGTGGCACTAGTGGTAAAGAACCTGCCTGCCCATGCAGCAGACACAAAAGACACAGTTTCAATCCCTGCGTCAGGAGGATCCTCTGGAGGAGGAGAGGGCAACCCACTCCAGTATTCTCACCTGGGGAATCCCGTAGACAGAGGAGCCTGGCGGGCTACCATCCACAGGGTCGCAAAGAGTCAGACATGACTGAATTGACTTAGTAACAAGCAGGTGCTGTAACAGAAGAATGTACAATGTAGGATGCTGGCCCAGAGACCAATGGGCTAAGTGCCCTAACAAAGGGCGCAGAAGCTTCCAGGAGGACACAGAACAGAAGCACACTCTTAGCACAGAGGGTGGGGCGTATCATTCTGCCTGGGGATGTCACCAAAGCTACCATAGGTGGCCGCTCAGCTAGATCATGAAGGATGTGAGGTTTGCTGGATAACAAGAAATGAAAAGGTGTTTCCGGTGGAAGCGAATATGTGGGCCAAGGAGGAGAGAAGGGGCAGGGCGGATTCCAAGATGGGCTTCTAAGTGTCTGGAGAAGACACAGATGAGTGAAGGGTTGCAGCTCTTCCCTCGTGAGCATCTGCCCTCAACTGCACATGTGCCAAGCTGGCCCTCCTTCTGTGACCGTCTGGACCCCACCAGGCACAGCCTCCACATCACGGTGAGGTCCCCATCCTTTCAGCGACCACCTCAACCCACTCAAGGTGCTCTGAGGCTGACATCCAAAGGGAAGGTTCTGGGTCTTTTATCTTTTTCTTCCCACAATGATTCTTGGTCCTTGTGCAAATCTGCTTACCCTTTTCCAGCCACCTTTGAGCTCTTCACAAGTGAGTAATTTTTATGTCCATTGGCCAAAATCCAGTGAAAAGATCCCAAGTTCTTGAAAGAAGGGGCTGTAATGATAATATTAAGGATAACAGTTAACAAACATGGAGGCTTCCTCTCCATCAAGCACTTCGCTGATGCCTTCTCTGTGAATCATTGTTCTTACCCCCTGGTTTCAGGTAATGCAGCTGAGTTGAAGTGATCTGTTCAAGGGTCACCCAGCTAGTAATGGTGAATCTGAGATTCAAACCCAGGGCTGCCTTACTCCAGAGCTGATTCCAGTACCACTGGGCCATCTTTCTTCTTCTTTTTTTTTTGGCTTGCAGCATACAGGATCTTAATTCCCAACCAGGGATTAAACCCATGACTCCTACAGTGGAAACAGAGTCTTAACCACTGGACCACCAGTGAAGTCCATGAACCATCTACTGAGAAAGCTAAACATGTCTAGTTAGGGTTTAGATCAAGAAAGGGGAGAAGGGAGGGCTCCTAACCTCTTCATTTGGAGGACAAGTTAGCTGGTGAAGATGTCACCAGCCCAACAGGGGCCACAGCCGTGGACCTGAATACCACCTGGTGAGTGTCCTATAAGCTCCAGATACCACCCAGCACATCATGTCTTTCAACCAAGGAAATCACATGAGGTCTTTCAACCAAGGGAGTTTAACACAGGGAATTTGTTTTGCAGCTTGGACTTCCTGAGGAGCCAAATGGGATGGGGAGGTGACCAGACAGTTTTGTAAAAACAGTAAGTCACTGCTGCCATCACTAGGGCCAGGACAGGAAGGGAGAAGCTAGGGTCACCAGAGCCCATGGCTCAGGCCACCTGGCAGGTGCTGGAGCCACAGTAGAGATGTAGCCACAGAAGCACAGGTTTGGGTGGGATGGGGATTTCTGGCAACTACCCTCCAAGGTAGTTATTTTTGCTCCGTTTTAGAGATGAGGAAACTGAGACTTGGAGAGGTTTAGTGACTGGCCCAACCATGATGGAGGTCAGTGTGTCTGTTTTCATAGCTCTGGCCAAGCCAGTCAGCTCAGGGACTTTGTGAGCCATTAAGAATTCAACAACAGAGGAAGACAACTTAGGAGCCTTCAGGTTCCAAAGACCTGACAGCGGTGGGGGTAAGGGATCAAGGGCCCTTGGGTGACAACGATGCTCGTGTGTCTCTCCTGTGCTGTCCCGCCAAGTCCCAGCTGTAGCCCAGAGAGGCACGTTACATGAAGCTGCAGCCTGGACTCTGAGTGTTGGGACTAAGGGCGATTCTTTTTCCTTTGAGGTCTTCTGTATTTTCCAAATCTTCCCAGAGGAACACGCACATCTTCATTAGCGGGAAGGACAGCTCATCTCCAGGCATCACTGAAAAGGTAGACGTCTCCAGATGAAGCCTTTAGCAGAAGAAAAGTTGGGGCCAAAGATGGTGACATGAGGGAAGACTGGTCAACACAGGTGGCTCATCACCAGCCTGCAGCCTCCTCCCTGGAAGGGAACACAACCAGGAGATGAAAACATGCAATGGTAAGAGCTTCCGTTCACACATACACACCCAGCCCTCTTCTGCACAACACACACACATATGACACACACAAATGTACACACACAAACACACTCGTGTGCTCTCATAAGCAGGCCCAGCACACATATTTGCTTACATGTACACATGAAACACACATATAAACACACATTCTCATACACACATATCCACAAATGTGCAAACAGTAACACACACGTACATTTACACATGCCAAACAGAAGTCTGTTGTGCACATGCACACATCACATCCATATACACACACACACAAACATCACATACACACAGGCTCATTCTGCTTCTTTTCAAGTGAGACTTGGCAAAACGTTCCTTGTCACAGCATCTCCCAGGGAGTGTCTGGCCTCCTTGGAGTAGATCCCAGTATCACCTTCCAGGAACAGAGAAGGTTTCACCTTTCAGCCCCAGAACACAAGACAAACAGGTGCCGTCTCACAGGTGGACCCCGGAGAGCACCTCCCCCTGTGATGCGAGTGGAGGCCCAGGCAGTCCCCCTGAGCACCCAGCAGTCCAGCAGCGCCCATCAGGCAGCCTGGGAGCTCCCTGAGGACCCACACCCTGCTGGGCCACCCCGAAGTCTCAGGAGCAGCTGCAGAATTGGCAGAGTCTGCGTGTCCCCAGAGGAAGTTGCGAGGCCAGACCCAGATGGGCACCCAGGAAGGCTCCTGGATTCTCTTTATGAAGCGAGCGGTGCTGGGAAAGCTGAAGAGTCGCATCCAAATCAGTGAAGCTGGAACACACCCTCACACCATGCAGAAAAATAAACTCAGGATGGCTTAAAGACTTAAATACAAGACAAGTCATCATAAAACACCTAGCAAAGAACATAGGTGAAACATTCTCTGACATAAATTGTACAGATGTTTTCTTAGGTCGGTTTCCCAAGGCAACAGAAATAAAAGCAAAAATAAAGAAATGGGACCTAATCAAACTTACAAGCTTTTGCACAGCAAAGGAAACCATAAACAAAACAAGAGACAAGACTGGGAGAAAATATTTGCAAATGAGTCGACCAACAAGGGCTTACTTTCCAAAATATACAAACAACTCATACAACTCAATAACAAAAAGCAAACAACCCATCAAAAAATGGCAAAAGACCTATATAGAAATTTCTCCAAAGAAGACATACAGATGGCCAATAGGCACATGAAAAGATGCTCAACATCAAAATTATTATTACAGAAATGCAAATCAAAACCACAATGAGGTATCATCTAACACCTGTCAGAATGGTCATCATTAAAATGATGTCTAAAAACAATAAATGCTGGAGAGGGTGTGGAGAAAAGGGAACCCTTCTATACACTGTGGAAATGTAAACGTGGGAATGTAAATGGATGCAGCCGCTATGGAGAACAGTATGGAGGTTCCTTGAAAAACAAGAAGCAGAATTACCACATGATCCAGTAATCCCACTACTGGGCATATATCCAGAGAAAACTCTAAATAAAAAAAATACATGCACCCTAATGTTCATAGCAGTACTATTCACAATAGCCGAAACTTAAATGTACATTGACAGATGAATAGGTAAAGAAGCCATCATATATATATAATGGAATATTACTGAGCCATAAAAAGAATGAAATAATGCCACTTGCAGGATCATGGATGAACCTAGAGATGATCACACTAAGTGAAGTGAGTCAGACAGAGAAAGACAGTTACCATATGAGGTCACTGATACGTGGAATCTAAAATATGACACACAGGAACTTATCTAAGAAACAGAAACAGATTCACAAACATAGAGAACAGACTTGTGGTTGCCAAGAGGGAAGACAGGAAGGGGAGGGATGGAGTAGGAGTCTGGGGATTAGTAGATGCAAACTATTATATGTAAGATGGATAAGCAACAAGGTCCTACTGTAAATCACAGGGAACTATATTCAATATCCTAGGATAAGCCATAATGGAAAAGGATATGAAAAAAAAAAAGAAGAAAGAAAGGTCCTTGCTGTAAGAATTCTCAGACCAAGCCCCTGTCCCTAGGTGGGCTCAGTTTCCTCCTCTGTAATGAAGGGGGCTCTCAGCACGTCTTGGCACATCCCTTACCTACTGCATCAGGGTCTTGTAGTTCAAACTGCAGGTTTAGCCCCTGACCTTTACAAGCAGGGGGAAAGGAATTTAATTCAGAGCCTAAAGTACATCCACCACTGTCAGTGCCACTATAAATATACATGCCGCTCACTCACCAGAGTGCCCAGGTGGCTCAGGGAGAGAACACACCTCACCAAGTGGTACATTTACCCTCTCTGGGCCCCTTCAAGTTAACCACAGCCCCTGTGGCTTGCCAAAAACATCTGGCCATATGTTTCCTGGATGACAATGGAGCAGCAAAGGGCCTGGGATGGGAGGAGCCGCTGGAGGCTGAGGGCCTCCAGGTCTAGAACAGGAAGCAGGTGGCAGGCTGGTCTGCAGGTGTGGGACAGGGTCTCACAGGCTTCTGAGCACCAAGGCAGGGGGCCTGCTCAGGGTGGGCTAAGATTCCCCTCTGTAGAGAGGTAACTTTCCAAAGAGGATGCCCAGCAGAGACTGAATTTAGAGCTTTTGCTTATTTATTTTTTTAATGTATTCATTTTTATTCATTTGGCTGCATCAGATCTTAGTTGCAGCATGCAAACTCTTAGTTGCAGCAGGTGAGATCTAGTTCCGCAACCAGGGATCAAACCCAGGACCCCTGCATTGGGAGCACAGAGTCTTAGCCACTGGAACACCAGAGAAGTCCTAGAGTTTTCATTTCTTTAGAAAGACCTTGCCCATTACATGGCAAGATAGGTGAGGACAAGAAAGTAGCACTAAAAGACCTGGACTTGGCATCCCTTGGAAAAGGAGACCCTTGATGGTCCAAGGAGTAAGGAGAAGGCACA
>SJYQ01093423.1:0-11260 GCA_006410935.1 Redunca redunca
ATACTCACCCCAGGACCCCCCAACCTGGTCTCTCTGTGACCCCTCCCCCACACTCACCGGGACGCCCCTCAGCCCGGGAAGCAGGCCGCAGCCCCTCTGCTCCGTAAGGCACGTCCATGCACTCAGTTCTGTGCGTGTCGCAGGGACCCAGCGTCCCCTGGCTGTCAGGGGCCGCGTCCCCACTGGGGGGTGAGTGCCAGAACTTTCTCATCCATATTTCCAAGCCTTCGCGGTCCGTCCCTCCCAGAGAAGCAGTGGGCAGCCCCCGTGAGCGTCAGGCTCTGTCACCTCTTCTTACAGGGAGAGGCGTTCTGTGGAGAGGCACGAGGCACCTTACAGGGGAGGTTTGGGATATTTCTTTTCAAAAGATTCTGCCTGAAAGCTTTGATGGTCGAGAGACAGCCCTCCCGTGCTTCTGACAAAGAGGAGCCGTGTTTCCCTCCAGCCTAGGGAAAAGAAAAACAGTTTCTTGGCACTGTCTCCCAGCTCTGGCCAGGTCGGCCCCCGCCTGGCCTGCGCACCCCCCGCACCCAGCTTCACTGCTCCTGGGTGCCCCCACCCATGCCGTGAGCGGGACCCTGTGCTGGGCCCAGGGTTGAGCAGAGAATCAGACCTTTGAGCACACAGGCAGGCACCCTAATGCTCACAGCTGCGTAAAAATGCTGATTTTCTTTTCCTGCTGAGGCCCACGTAAATTGTAAGTTCAGACAACTGTTCATACATCAGCTACTTTGAATTTACTGCAGGCTAAGAAGGAGACGAGCTGGGGCTTCCTGTATGGCCCAGCACCAGGGTCCAGCCCCTGCAGGATCCAGGGAAACCCGAAGGAGAAACGGCGTCGGCAATTGATTTAGAGAGAGATAAGGAAAGATTGTTGAAGATAAGAAAATAGAGGAGAGAAAGAGGCCGATATTCCTTGGTTTACATAGAAAGCCAATAAAACTCCAAGACAGGAAGTTTGCCCTGTTCACAGAGGCCACCGGTGCCCTCCCGGTCTCCTGAGGGAGTGAAGACGCAGACCGTCTTCCCGTTCAGGTCTTAGAAACCCGGGCAGATAAGTGAACGCAGGGAGCCTCTATGCTCCAAGGGATCAGCCTGAAAAAGACAGGGAGAGGGAGAGGGAGAGAGAGAATGATTGACACGGGGAGACCAAGCTGTTTCGGTGAGCAAGGCCCCATAGCTTTATTTTTAAAAGGTACTTTTATACCTTGCCTTATACATAGAGGGAAATGAAAGATGCAAGGTCATACAGAGTCAGCCCAAACATTCCAGCAGTTTTGCCCTTATTGAAACCAGGATTTTTTCTGCGTACATTTCCCACAAATGATGTAAACAGTATCTTCTGGCCTTGGAGGCCTGTGAACATTTTATGACCCTCTTTTGATAAAGGCTGCTCAACCAGAAAACTTATTTTCCCTCAAAGTGTCTTTTCTTTATATTTCTAATCTATGTCAGCCTCAGAAAATGCTAAACAGAGTTACATTTTTCACAAAGCAAAGGTGCAGTGAGTTACAAGAAAGAACCAATTAGCTCAAAGGTCTGATGTGGTTAATTTCAAAGCTATACTTGTTTTTCTTACATTCTAACTATGTTAACTAATGCATTCCCAGGTGCACAGTGGATAAGAGATATGGGAACTTAGCAACAAGCACTGGCCCAGTAATGAAATCCTGCACCAGCACTTGGGGCTTCCCTGGTGGCGCGGAGGTTAAAGCGTCCGCCTGCAATGAGGGGGACCTGGGTTCGATCCCCGGGTCGGGAAGATCCCCTGGAGAAGGAAATGGCAACCCACTCCAGTATTCTTGCCTGGAGAATCCCATGGACAGAGGAGCTCGGTGGGCTACAGTCCACAGGTCGCAGAGTCAGACACGACCGAATGACTTCACTTTCACTTTCACACCAGCACTACTCTAATAACTTTTAACTCTTTGAAAGGCTCTATGTTTTAGGCTTTCCGTGCCTCTCACAGTTGGGAGGCTGTAAATAATTATATGTATAGCTGCAAGAGTCTGGATATACCTGCCAAGCAAGCTAGAATGCTAACAGAGGGGGTTTGATGTGAAATATTCCTCTCACGTCCAGGAGACTTATTAGCTATAGCCCTAAGTTGATTTTCTCCAGAGAAAAGTGGCCAGGGATAGCCCCCTGTTAATGTCAGCAGAGTTGGTGAAAGTCATGAAATGGTAGAACAGACTGATTCTGGTTTTGGGGTAGATGCTCGAGAAAGCCTAGGGAGCCCCTCGAGTCCTGAAGCCTTGCTTAACAGTTCTCTTCCACACGACCTTGTCATGGGTGGGATCTCCTGCGGTGGCTCCCGGCAGCCCAGGGTCTAAGCCTCCGAGCTCCCAGGACAGGGGACATGGGTTCAGTCCCTGCTTAGGGAGCTGGAGCCCACGTGCCGTAGCTAAGACTTGGCACAGCTAAATGAATAAACATGTTTTTCTAAAAAGGAATGATGGCAGACGGAGAAGGAGGTATCTCCAGGGCGGCCGGCGGGCACATCCAGCCCCAGCCACGCCGAGCGCTCAGCAGCCCCGGGGTCCTGGTCGATGGTGTCAGGCAGGGCCCTGGACCAGGTCCTGTGGGCGCTGCGGTCCTGCTCCCTCTCCCTGGGGACAGAGGCTCATGGAAATGACACCCAGCTTCCCATGAAGTGAGAACCCAGGCCCTTGGGCCCAGGCGTGGGACGCTGCATCGCCCACCCACCCCAGGTCTCGGGACGTCAGTACGCAGACCGAGCAGGCTTCCCATCCCAGCTGGAATTGCAGCGTGTTGTCTTAGGGATAGAGGAGCTGGTCGCCCTGCACCATTAAGCAGCTAATTTAAGTTATGAAACAGACATAAATCATACATATATTTTAGCTAAAGCGTGCTAACATTCCTCCATAATGGTATGCTCAATGTTTACCAATTTTTCTTTCCATTTTGTGGTATAACAAGCGTAAATGTGATATTTTGATTCATTTGTTTCATTTTAGCTTGCAATACATAAGCAAAGCAGGTCATTAAACTGTGCTGTAAAAAAGAAGCTATAACGATATAAACAAATAACCTCTATGAATGAGCTTTAATATGTTTTATTTAAATATTGGGCATAGCTTTTACCCATTCAGAGTATTCATAGCAAGTCATAATGAATCATGAGCTAATATCATGAAATTTCCCTTTTTCACTGGTCTTCTGTATTTCCCTGATATTTGTAGCAGTTTCATGGAGTTCCCTGCAGGGAGTGTGGTTTCCACCCACTCAGGCTGCCTTTTAGTTGGTTGTTTGGAGTCTCTCCTTGTTCTCATGAAACAGTGATGACAGGTCACTGAACAGACCCAGGGCTGAGCGGGCTGGGCCGGGGCCTGGCGAGCCCTTCCTGTGGCCCTCTCCCTGCGCGGCCCTGGTCCGCGTCCGCCCTCCACCCCCCCCCCCGGATCANCCGCCCTCCCCCCCCCCCCCCCGGATCGCCGCTCCTCCTCCTCGCTGTGGGTGCGCCCCTGTGCCTCGGGGCCTGCAGGTTGGGTCAGAGGCTGCTCACATCTGTGCGGTGCTCAGCCGCAGTGTGTACAAGCCCCGGCTGGGGCCCGCGAGCAGACAGCTCGTGCCTCCCCTGGGCCCACGTGTCCCCACACCCAACTCTGACGGCCCCAAGGCCCCTGTCAGCCCCGTCCCGCCCGCGTCCGCAAGGGTGAACCGCCGCTGCTCTCTAGGCCCTGCCTGCCCTCCCTCCAGAATCACGCAACGCACATGTCTAGTTCCCCGGCTGGATGCAGACACGTGATCAGTAGGTGAGCTCACGCGTGGCCGAGAATTAACCGCTCAGCACGTTCTAGGCATCCCCCTTTGTTTCCCGTGAGGCGACGGAACCGCCCCCCAGAGTGAACGTCCTCTGTGCAGGTCGGTTTCCGGCTCACCTCCCTCTGCCAGCACTCTGCCGAGGCGCGCGAGTCAGGCGTGTCTTCCTCCGTCTGAGCAGCGGGTCCGGGTCCTGCCGCCTTTCACGCGGCTTGCCCTTTCTGTGGAGTCCGGCACCTGCAGTCTTTCCTGGAACAGGTGGTCAGAGACACGGCCTCTTTGGTCAGGCTCTGTCTCCATAAGGACAGCGGGGCGAAGCCGCCTCTGCCCTGCTCCAGACGCAGGAAACGGGGAGATGCGTGCATGCCCACGGCCTGCATCAGATACAGCACTTGAGATGCTACCGGGGCACCTGGCCCGTCCTGAACTCCCCGTCTGCCGCGGGGCTTGGGACAGCACTGAATGACCCCTTGCTGCTGCTAAGTCGCTTCAGTCGTGTCCAACTCTATGCGACCCATAGACGGCAGCCAGGCTCCGCCGTCCCCAGGACCCTAGTAACGAGTTATCTGGGACTCTCAGGCTGGCTCTTTGTTCCCAGCATAGGCATGGTTGAGAGATACTTGCCATCAGCCTGGCACAGATGTCCCCAACCTGTGTCCCCACGTTGGAGCACAGAAAGCTGGGGCGGCAGGGGTCAGGGAGACCGGGAGGGAGCAGGGGAGCGAGCCCAGAGCAGTGGTCAGGCAGCAGGCCCTGCCGCCTGGACAGCGAGAGGCCCTGCCCAGCTTCGTGGGGGCGAGCTGGGCCTGCTGACCGCAGAGTCTGTGCTCTGCTGGGCGTCCGGCAGCCACTGTGCCGTCACATCTGCCCCTCGGGCCCCACAGCAGCCTGGCTGTGTCCAGCTCCCTATCCATGGGGTGGCCGGAGCGCTGGAGGGAAGGCCCCGCGTCCCCAGCACGCGGGCCAGTGAGTGGCCGGAGACCCAGCCCGTCCACGCCAGGAAGTCTTGCGCCTGCTGAGGGAGGCAGGCCCCTGGGGTCAGGCTGGCGTCTCTCCTCCTGCTTTGCCTTCCGGGCCCGCTGCCCGGCGGGCTGTGATTCCTCGGGCACCTGCTGTGGCACTGGCGGCCGAGCGGGCCTGCAGTCCTTCAGGGGACTCCAGAGCATGAACGGCGCAGGAGCAGTTGCACTTAGCGTCTCCTAAATGATTCATGGAAGCGCTCCTACGGTGTCTGTACTAACCTAGAAGTTGGCAGGTCATGACCACACACGGGACCTTCCAGGACGCCAGTTTCCTTCCAGATCCTGACACGTGCTTTGTTTCAAGGCGCGTGCTCCGTGCCGGGGAGACAGGCTCCTGGCTGGCACGGCGCTGCGTGGGTCATGTTGCTGGACTTCACTGGCCTTAAGGGTTTCACCGATTCCTGGTGACTCTTCACACGCAGTGAGGCCGGGAGAGAGAGGGGGGGGCCGGTTCCGGTGACTCTCCACACGCGCGAGGCCGGGAGGGGGGGGGGCTGGGCCAGGAGAGCCGGTTTGAAGGTGCTTTTGTTTGTGTTTCTTTAGACAAACAAACAAAAGCAGGAAAGGCCTGACTTATGTCAGAGCAGTGTCTGCTGTTTCATCGACGGGCCTGCAGGGTTTGCCTGGGGACAGTGGCCACGTCCCGTCATCTGTGCGTCCAGCGCCTGCACGTGTGCTTGGCACCAAAACCTGCGGAGTGAGTGGCTCTCCCGCTGCGCTGTGCAAGCTGGAAGCAGCAGGTGGCGTTTCTCCTGCCGCCCCTTTTCTTGTCCTGACTCTGAGCCGTTTTTCTCTGGAGAGGGGCACTTTTCTCTGTGTGTGTCATGAGGTCGTGTGTGCCTCCCGTGCGGGTTCTGTCCTTTGAGATGTGTAAGCTGCACCAGCCCAGTGGTGCCAAGAGAGAAGGGGGAAGCCGACTCCCACCTGAGCCCGGCTGTCTCGGGCCCTCCAGGAAGGTCACGGGCAAGGGTGGCGTGCTCATGGGGCACCGGTGCAGGCTCTTCCTCGCCCACCTTCTCTGCTCTCATCTGAGTAGAGTCCCAGCTCCATATGCAAGTCTCGGGGGCACGTGGAGGGCCGCCGCTGTCCACCTCCTGGGTCGGTGGGAGTCTGGTCCAGGGCGGGCGCTCTGGTGGGGCTCGAGGCCACGGAAGACGCTGCGTGGAGAGACGACGGCGTGAGGGCCCAGAGCAGACAGCGTGCAGGCACCATCTCTTGGCTCTCTGCTCTGTCTGCACTAGTGAGGACTTCCGGTGCCACGCTCAGTACGAGCAGTAAAAGGGGACATCCCTGCGTTCCTCAGGAGCTCAGAGAAAAAGCCTGTAGTTCCTCACCGTTGATTAGGTTGCTTACCTATGGTCACGTGTGGATGTGAGAGTTGGACTGTGAAGAGGGCTGAGCACCGAAGAATTGATGCTTTTGAACTGTGGTGTTGGAGAAGACTCTTGAGAGTCCCTTGGACTGCAAGGAGATCCAACCAGTCCATTCTGAAGGAGATCAGCCCTGGGATTTCTTTGGAAGGAATGACGCTAAAGCTGAAAGTCCAGTACTTTGGCCACCTCATGAGAAGAGTTGACTCATTGGAAAAGACTCTGATGCTGGGAGGGATTTGGGGCAGGAGGAGAAGGGGACGACGGAGGATGAGATGGCTGGATGGCATCACTGACTCGATGGACATGAGTCTGAGTGGCCACCACCCTCTGGGAGTTGGTGATGGACAGGGAGGCCTGGCATGCCGCGATTCACGGGGTCGCAAAGAGTCAGACACGACTGAGCGACTGAACTGAACTGAGCTGTAAGTTTTCGTAGACGTTCTTTATCAAACTGGGTCGTTTTCCTCTACTCTTCATCTGCTGAGAGTGCTAATCATGAATGGATGTTACGTTTTGTCAAATGCTTTTTCTGTACCTCTGGATTTATCATGTGGTTTTTCTCATTTAGCTTGTTTGACACGATGGGTGACGTGGGTTTTTGAACGTTGAACCACCCTCGCACGCCTGGAATGAGTCCCACTTGGTCATGGTGGATAATTTCTCTTACACACTGTTAGATCTGACTTGCTAATTTTTTGGTAGATTCTATTTAGTTGGATTTGACGTAGTTTTCGTTTCTTGTGATAGTGTCTGGTTTTGATATGCAGGTAATGCCAGCCTCATAGAATAAATTAGGAAGCATCTCCTCCACTTCTATTTCCCGGAAGAAACTGTAGTGAATTGGTACCTCTTCTTCCTCAATGTTCTGTAGAACTCACCAGTGCCACCGTCTGCGCCTGGTGACTTCTCTTTTGGAAAGTTATTACTTATTAATCTAATTTCTTAAACAGATATTGGCCTATTCACAGAGGGTCCACGAGTGTCCTGTTCTGGAGCAGGGTGGTGGCCTCTACCATTTCTCTCACTCTGTGAGAGCCTCCACACGTTTGGGGCGTAGCTGTGGGCACGGGGTGACGGCCAACCCTCCTGTGGTCGTCATCTGCCACACGTTTTACCGAGAGGGCTGGGACCCGTTTGAAAACCAGCATCACTGTGCGCTTCGCCAGGAAATGAGGGGGCTGTCCTCCCTGCTTCGGGAACACCCACGGGTTCCCGGCTGTGCTCGGCGGCGGCAGACAGACTGACTCCGCGTTGGCTCTGCTTCCAGGCTCCATGGTCCCCTTTTCCATGAGGATCCTGCACGCGGAGCTTCAGCAGTACCTGGGGAACCCCCAGGAGTCCCTGGACCGGCTCCACAGGGTGAAGGCCGTCTGCAGCAAGGTAAGCCCTGCTCTGGCTGGGTGGCCCCCGGCCCACTCACTCCAGTGCCCGCCCTCACAGCGCGCTGGCCCCACCCCCATCTCCGCATCCCCCTCCGGGAAGGCAGGTGGCCTAGCGCCTCGTGGCCGTGCTCCTCGCTCTTCCTGTTGAAGCCGTTCTGGGGGATGGTGGGTGGGTTCTGGCAAAGCTTGAGGCCTAAAACCCTGCTTCCCGGTGCTGTCAGTAAGGGAAAAGCAGAAGTGTTTCCTCTCGTGTAAAGTCACACCCGTGAACATGTGCCGCAGAAGCGTCTCCTCTCGTGTAGAAATGACACCCATGAATGTGTGCCCAGGCTGCCGGCCACTCGCAGGTCCTACGGAGGCTCCGAGCACCTGCTCCGTGTCTCACAGGCACTGGAGCCGGATTTAAGGAGATTAATGGCTGGAAACGTTGCAGAATGAAAGCAAATTACACTCACGACCACTCCATCGTGACGACCTGACAGCTGTCGTTCGTAATTCTGGCTCCGAAGGCAGCTGAGGTTCAGCACTGCATCCCGGTGGCTCTGGGTTGTAAAGCAACAGTCACGTGGCAGGCATCGAGCGGCGTCAGCAGATCAGACTGCTCCGTGAGCGCTGGGGCGGAGATGTCTGGCTCGGGGTCTCCCCGGCTCCAGCCCCCTTGCCGCCTCCTGCCGGCTCGCCCAGATGCAGTGCTCTTGGAGGGTGGGGGCTTTCAGAGCTGTGACTGAGCAGTTAGGAGCGGCGACGTTTGACAGATTCGTAAAATGGGGTTATTTGTACCTGCTGAACTCCTCCGGTCCCTAGTTGCTCTTGGTGGACACTTCTGGGGCTCCTGGCTGGCCCTCCGGGTTCCCAGCAGGAAGTGAGGGCTGGTTTACCTTGTCATCAAAGTTTCTCACTCTGAGCTGACTGGGAAGAGTGTTGTTTCAAAGTGTAATGCTTGCCGGGCACGTCCACAGGCCGTAGTTGGAGGGACTTCGGAGCCAGGCAGACTTCCTAGTGGGACGACTGGCCCTCGGAAGCCTTGAGTGCCTCGTGTTGGGAGGAGGAGTGTCCCCAGTCTCCGCCGGGCTGCCGTGGAGTCAGATGATGGGTGCGGATCGGCGCTTGGCTCCTGGGAGTGCTTAATGCTCCCTCAGCGGCCTGGGGCAGCTCCAAGAAGCCCCTTCTCACTTTGAAAAGCCTCTTTTCCAGAAATCTGGAAGAGACTGGTAGGGCTGGGAAGGTCCCAGAATGCTCCAGGGGAATCTAAGCCCCTCTGTGGACTCAGTGGGTCATTAGTGAGTCGTCAGGGCCAGCGCCCAGGGGTCTGAGGACTGGACACTTCATACATAAACCCGGTCCTTAGACCATCCCCACCCGCAGCCCGGGAGAGGCCAGCCTCCTGGGCCCTGGGCCTCCCTCTGCGGCTGTCCGTGGTGCTGAGAGCGCCTGCCCCACCCAGGACCAGCCCAGGACGAGCTGGACCCTGGGCGGGGGCGAGGCGGCCAGGTTCCGCAGCCTCTCAGCTCTGGTCACGCCAGCCCCGCCCGCAGGGTGGAAGACCGTCTCCCAAACCCACCCGTTCTCCTGAGTCCTCCCGCCTCGCCTCACCTCCAGGCAGCATCGTCACTTTTCAGAGCCACTGTCACTTCAGCGCAGCAGCTGCTTCGGGCGCTGTGTGCTCTGGCCTGGAGCCGGGGTGGGGCTGGCCTGCCGCCGCCCGCGCACCCCCCAGGCTGGGCGCGCTGGGCGCAGCCTGCCTGGGCGTGCTGGGTGCAGCCTGGGCGCAGCCTGCCTGGTTGGGGGGCAGAGGCTCGCGGCCTCCCACCCGCACCCGCTACTGCGCCTGGCGGGCCTGCAGGAGCCCGCACGGCCCTTGGGCTGGGAGAGCCAGGCCCCCGCTCCCCTTCCTCGGCGCCTCCAGCCTCGCTTTGTCACTGTCCCCTCTCAGTGGGCCATTAAGACTGCTGCTCCTGATCAGGAGACGGCTGATAAGTAGCTGGAAAACGTGGCCTGGTTTGGACCAGCTCGTCTTTGCAGCTGCTACACTTGTAAAATGCATGTGTGTCCCGAGCAGTCACCATAGGACAGGCCCTGTGTTCACGGCACGTCATCGTCGTCCTGGTGTGAAGCACAGACCCTTGAGGGCGAGGGGGCCCAGTGGCCCGTCCCGGCTACAGGGACAAGGCCGGGGGAGCCTGAGCAGCTGCTTTGCGGGCGGCGAGCTTCCCCTCGGGGGGAGCCACGCAGAGCAGTGCTGGCGGCAGGGTGAGCCGCGGAGCGAGGGCGTCTCCACAGGGCATGTGCCTGAAGCGCGTCGTCACAGAACCAGGAGCCCTCCGCCCGTCTCCTGTTAACACATCTTTATTTTTCTCCCCAGCAGACAGTGTTCACTGTTAAAAGTTTTATTCTCCTCATTCTACCCTCCATGAGAACCCATCCTTTGCCCAGATCACCGGGGCAGCAACTTCTTTCTTTCAGGGAAACAGTCACAAAAGAAGTGATTCAAGGCCATTAGCCAAACAGGAAAAACGGTGTAAAGTGACAGATGCTCAGAACTTAAGCGATAGATTAACAAAGGGCCGCACGCCTCGGTGTCCTGGAGGAGCGAGACTGATGTTTTCACAGAAGTATTGTCCTCTTGTGTCCCGTACCTGGAGCTTCCCAGACAGAGCAGGCGCACGCTCCGCGTCGGGCTCCCTGGGCACTCTGCGGGCGTCATCAGCCCTAACCCTCCTCGAGCCAGAGGGCCACCACTCTCTCTGCCGTCTGCCCCGTGCGTGCCGAGCGGTGACGCTCGACTCATGTCCCCGAGAGACCCTCCTTGGCAGAGAAACCTGCTGCCCCTGGAGCGTCTCAGCAGAGCGTCTCAGGCAGACCCACTCCTGTCCTTGCGTGTCCCGCAGATCCTGGCCAACCTGGAGCAGGGCCTGGCGGAGGACGGGGCCACGCGCAGCATCGCGCAGGAGAACAGGCAAGGTCAGTGCAGCCTGCGTCCCCGGCAGGCCGGCCCCGCCTGCTCCGGGTCGCAGCCTCCATCCGCCTCACCCTCTCCTGCACACATCTCGCTGCTTTCCTTCCGGAACGAGCATCCTTTCTAGGAGATTCTTACCTCAGACTTGCCCCTTGGTCCTGGCAGCAGGAAGAGGGTCCTCCCGGGCCTGACCTGCCCCAGCCTCTCCACCCTCCCACCTCACGTCTCCTCCCCCACCAGCCCTCGGAGCCCGGCAAGGCAGCTGGGTTAGGAACTGATGCTTCCACGTAAGCGGGTGGGGCACCCAGGCCTCGGGCAGGCAGGCTGCTGTCGCCAGGGCTGCGGTACTGACGCCCACGTGTGACTGTCCACAGCCCTACAGCGGGGAGCCCCGCCCATCCACAACCTGCCGGGCGGCCCTGCTACACGACGGGCTCGTCTCCCAGTCCAGTCAGGCTCTGTCCCCCCGAAGCTGGGCGGCTGTCGAGAGCACAGCCCGAGGAGTGCGCCGAGCGGCACAGGAAGCCGTGGCCAGAACAGGGCCACAGACGTGGGGGCTCCATCCGTCCATGGCTGGGCTGCTGGTCACGTCCTCAGGCGCTCACCCCTCCTCTCTTGCAGCCTCCGTGCAGCTGTGGCGGTCCCGCCTGGGCCGGGTGACGTGCTCCATGGCCAACTGCCTGCTGCTCATGAAGGTACCGTTTCCCGGAGGTGGGGAGCCCTGGGTCCTCGGAAGGGGAGGGC
>SJYQ01093423.1:11528-27451 GCA_006410935.1 Redunca redunca
CCCCAATCCCTCCCAGCATCACAGTCTTTTCCAGTGAGTCAACTCTTCTCATGAGGTGGCCAAAGTACTGGAGTTTCAGCTTTAGCATCATTCCTTCGAAAGAAATCCCAGGGCTGATCTCCTTCAGAATGGACTGGTTGGATCTCCTTGCAATCCAAGGGACTCTCAAGAGTCTTCTCCAACACCACAGTTCAAACGCATCAGTTCTTCGGTGCTCAGCCTTCTTCACTTAGAGTGCCAAGATAAAGATCCCATGTCTGCTCCACGTGTTCACATGTATTTGCTTAGAGTTCTGTAAATTAGCCCTCTTCCATAATCACTTCAGTTCCATCTCACCTAAGGTCCTTTCTCCTCTTATATCTGTAATTCTGTTTTATTTACGGTTTCTTTTCCTTGATTAGTTATTCCACTTATTATCTCATGTTTTTTCTTCAAATAACTAGTTTGGGTTTGTTTATTTGCTTACTAGATATGTCACAGTACTTTTTATTATATTGCCTTTTTAATTGCCTTTTTGTATAGAACTTAATCGCTCACTTCCTGACACGTGGACAGATGGTGACATCCTGCTCTGTCCTAAACGGCTTTTGCTGTTTGTTTTGTGATGAAAATGACAGTTAGTAAGTGGCTACCAAAGCTTCACCGGGCCTGCTGTGTAATTATGTCCTCAGCATCCTCACCTGACATTGGGGAGCTGTATGTGTGGCTGTGGATTTAACATTTGTCACCTGAATTGACTACTTCATTTTGTCAAAGCAGATTGGAGACATAAAAACAGCTGAAAAGTACTTCCAAGACGTAGAGAAAGTAACGCAGAAACTGGATGGACTCCAGGGCAAAATCATGGTTTTGATGAACAGGTGTGTATCTGTTCTGGATTTTCCGGCTTTACTGAGATGTCACTGGCAGCACCGTGCAGGCCTGCGGTGTGAGCAGGAGCGACCCGATTTCCGTACATTGTGAGGGGATGCCCACAGAACAGGGGGCACTCATCACCTCGCACAGACACAAAACTAAAGACAGCGCACCCAGCATCACCCGCAGCACACAGCGCTGTTGATGGCGCTCGCGGTGCTGACGCTGCACCGGGCACCTGTTCACGCGGAGCTTTGTACCCTCGGCCCAGCCTCATCCAGTCCCTGCCCTCCTCCCCCGGGAACTGAACCTTTCTCTGTGAGTTGTTTGGAGGGTCATTGACCTGAAACACCATTCGTTCCTGCTACACAGCATAGTGACCTGATGTTTCTCTCTCGAGCTGATCAGGATGAGTAGTCTGGTTATGGTCTGTCTGCCCACAAAGATGAGGCCTTATTACAGACTGCACTCCCCGCGCTCTCCCCACGAGGTTCCACTTCCTGGAGCTGCCCCTCAGTGTCCGCTCCACACACCCGCCTGCCTCCTGAATTCTGGATCATCCTTCCCGTGTTGCTTCTTTGCAGAGCTTTCCTTCACCTCGGTCAGAATAACTTCGCCGAAGCGCACAGGTTCTTCACAGAGATCCTGAGGGTGGACCCGTCGAATGCAGTGGTAAGATGCCCTGGGAAGAGGTGGCGTGTCCACTGATGTCGGGCACCCTCCAGGGCTGGGGGGCCCTGGGCTGCCCGCACACCCCACCCAGCCCTGCCCCCGCCCCCCAGGCCAACAACAACGCGGCTGTGTGCCTGCTGTACCTGGGCCGCCTCAAGGACTCACTGCGGCAGCTGGAGGCCATGGCCCAGCGGGACCCACGGCAGCACCTGCACGAGAGCGTGCTCTTCAACCTGACCACCATGTACGAGCTGGAGTCGTCCCGCAGCCTGCAGAAGAAGCAGGCTCTGCTGGAGGCCGTGGCCAGCACGGAGGGCGACTGCTTCAACACGCAGTGCCTCAAGCTGGCCTAGCGCCCCCGTGCACACGCCTGGCCCTCCCGCCCGGCGTCTGCCCACCTCCTCCTCCATCAGGCAGGCTGCAGACACGGGGTGCACACGGACGGGGGCCGGGGGCGTCCCGGGGCCACTCCCTGCAGCCTCGGGAGAGCACACCACGTGACACACACAGTTCTCGCCCTGAGCCGTAGCATCCTAGAGACTCGTAGACGGGGTGGGGAGAGGGCCCGTCCCCCCGCTCCAAAGCTGCAGCTCCGCTCTGCTCCCCGGGGCCTTTTCCAGCCTCTGCTGAGCCCCTCGGAGGAGTCTGGAGCTGGGGAGCAGATCCCTTCTCCGTCCCGCGCATTTCCAGCGTGGGGGCGGGGGCGCGGGCCTGCGTGTGCAGTCGGGCCAGGATCTCCGTCCCGCGCATTTCCAGCGCGGCAGCAGGGGCGGGGAGACAGGCCTGCGTGTGCAGCGGGGCCAGGACGGGGCTCACTGCTGCCAGCTCTGGGGTCGGTGTCTGCTCCCGCGCCTACACCGTCACTCCTGACGT
This sequence comes from Redunca redunca, assembly GCA_006410935.1. Lineage (NCBI taxonomy): Eukaryota > Metazoa > Chordata > Mammalia > Artiodactyla > Bovidae > Redunca > Redunca redunca. The sequence goes on from SJYQ01093423.1 coordinate 13,929, forward strand.
TCAAGTGTCTAACGCACCTGAGTAAAGAACCCTGGCGGGGGCCCTTTGCATTATCAAGCTCTGCTAATACATTTTAAAACAGAGTTCACTTAAGATTCCCATAGAAACGTGTATTGCATAAGGCAGAGGCAAGCTCTGTTTCTAGTCATTTCCGTGGCCAACACACAAACGCAGCGTCTCCTGGGCAGACAGCCTCAGCAGCCGTTGAAACAGGAGAGACGGGAGAGGCCACCAGAAGGGCCGGGCCTACACCTCCGGAGAGAGAGGGGCGCCTCCGGCTCAGGCAGGGAGGGGACCCCGCCCCCGCCCTGAGCGCCGTGGCCTCGGCTCACACCTGCGATCTGCCAGCTTTACGCTGTTTTCCTTCAAGGTTCTAAACCAAATGCATCGAGCACTGTTGGCCTGCCTCCCGGGAGGGGGGCTCCCAGCCCAGGGGAGACCCGCACCCCTGCCCCCCGATCGCAGATCCAGGCCTCAAGTACACATCACATACCCAGGAAGCACCCCAAAAGCTGCTGCCCTGGAATCTCCCCAAACCCCAGCATGGCTGTCTGCAGAGATGGGCCTCCAAGGAGGTGTCCAGGTGGGATGGAGTCCTGAGGGTGGGCTCCCGGGGACACGCAGGAGAGGACCCGGCGAGGAGCGAGGCCCAGGGGCCACCCTGCAGCCCTGGACCCCAGGCCTCCGGCCCCCAGGCTGCGACAGGTCAGCGTCTGTTGCTGAAGCTGTTGTCTGCGGGGCTCGTCACCCAAGCTGAGACACCCACACCCCTGGAGGCTGCGCTGCACACCCCCCGCAGCCGTCGGGGAGCCTCGTGGGAACACGTGCTCACACGTGTGTGAGCAGAAAAACGATGGAGCATTTCTGGAAAATAAACTGGCAACTGAGTCAGGAGTGTTTATGAGGAGAGTTTCCATCCATCACCAGCGCTCCTGAGAGGCGGGCACGCAGGGCCACAGCGCTCAAAAAGCTAGGGGCCTGGGAAAGTCCTCAAACGTATGTTTACACGAGACGTGTTCATAGAAAAGGCTGAAAACTGATACTTGATGTTAAACAACAGTCACAGGAAGGATAGGCTGAAACGCATTTTTATTTTCCCTTTTATGACTGAGCTTATGTTTCTACTTGTGTGTGTGGGTTATTTTTATAACCAGTGGGAAAAAGTCACCGAAACTGGTAAATGTTTTGCCTTTAAAAAATAAGCAGTGATTTAAAGAAAGTAGTGTAAGTGTGCCATGCCCCGTAGCTGAGGAGTGCACACAGCGATTACCGGGGAGACCCGAGTATGCATGAATGTGGGCGTGCCCACGCCTCCAGGTGTCAGGGTTAGGATGAGTGTGCTCTGAAATGCCATTCATGTTTAAAACGAAATAGATACATTGTTGATTGCTAGTCTTTAATAGGAAAGATTAGTGATCTCTTCAAGAAACTTAAGAGATACCAAGGGAACATTTCATGCAAAGATGGGCACAATAAAGGACAGAAATGGTATGGACCTAACAAAAGCAGAAGATATTAAGAAGAGGTGGCAAGAATACACAGAAGAGCTGTGCAAAAAAGATCTTCATGACCCAGATAATCACGATGGTGTGATCATTCACCTAGAGCCAGACATCCTGGAATGTGAAGTCAAGTGGGCCTTAGGAAGCATCACTACAAACAAAGCTAGTGGAGGTGATGGAATTCCAGTTGAGCTCTTTCAAATCCTGAAAGATGATGCTGTGAAAGTGCTGCACTCAATAGCCAGCAAATTTGGAAAACTCAGCAGTGGCCACAGGACTGGAAACAGTCTGTTTTCATTCCAATCCCAAAGAAAGGCAATGCCAAAAAATCTTCAAACTAGCTCACAATTGCGCTCATCTCACATGCTAGTAAAGTAATGCTCAAAATTCTCCAAGCCAGGCTTCAGCAATACATGAACCATGAACTTTCAGATATGTTCAAGCTGGATTTAGAAAAGGCAGAGGAACCAGAGATCAAATTGCCAACATCCGCTGGATCATCAAAACAAGAGAGTTCCAGAAAAACATCTGCTTCATTGACTTCACTAAAGCCTTTGTGTGGATCACAAGAAACTGTAGGAAATTCTTCAAGAGACAGGAATACCAAACCACCTGACCTGCCTCTTGAAAAACCTGTATGCAGGTCAAGAAGCAACAGTCAGAACCATACATGGAACAACAGACTGGTTCCAAATTAGGAAAGGAGTACATCAAGGCTGTATATTGTCACCCTACTTATTTAACTTCTATGCAGAGTACATCATGAGAAACGCTAGACTGGAAGAAACACAAGCTGGAATCAAGATTGCCAGGAGAAATATCAATACCTCAGATATGCAGATGACACCACCCTTATGGCAGAAAGTGAAGAGGAGCTAAAAAGCCTCTTGATGAAAGTGAAAGAGGAGAGTGAAAAAGCTGGCTTAAACCTCAACATTCAGAAAACGAAGATCATGGCATCTGGTCCCATCACTTCATGGGAAATAGATGGGAAACAGTGACAGACTTTATTTTGGGGGGCTCCAAAATCACTGCAGTTGGTGACTACAGCCATGAAATTAAAAGACACTTGCTCCTTGGAAGAAAAGCTATGACCAACCTAGATAGCATATTAAAAAGCAGAGACATTACTTTGCCAACAAAATGTCCCTATAGTCAAAGGTATGGTTTTCCCAGTGGTCATGTACGGATGTGAGAGCTGGACTATAGAGAAAGCTGAGCGCCGAAGAATCGATGCGTTTGAACTGTGGTGTTGGAGGAGACGCTTGAGAGTCCCTTGGACTGCAAGGAGATCAAACCAGTCCATCCTAAAGGAATTCAATCCTGAATATTCATTGGAAGGACTGATGCTGAAGCTCCAATACTTAGGCCACCTGACGTGAAGAACTGAGTCACTGGAAAAGACCCTGATGCTGGGAGGGATTGGGGGCAGGAAGAGAAGGGGACGACAGAGGATGAGATGGCTGGATGGCATCACGGACTCGATGGACGTGAGTTTGAGCAAGCTCCGGGAGTTGGTGGTGGACAGGGAGGCCTGGCCGCTGCAGCCCATGGGGTCGTAGTCAGGACTGAGCGACTGGACAGCAGCAAGCACGCTGCAGACGCCCGTGGTCTTTCCGTGGGTGGTGGCTCCTTGGCTGCGCTGGGTCTCCCTTGCCGCGCGTGCTCTTTCTCTAGTTGCAGTTGCGGGGGCTTCTCGTGGTGGTGGCCTCTTTCTTGCCCAGCCTGGGCTCTAGGCTCACGGTTTTCAGTGGTCGTGGCACCCATGCTTAGCTGCCCTGCTGCATGCGGAATCTTCCCTGAGCAGAGACTGGAGTCTCGTTGCCGGCATTGGCGGGCAGGTTCTTAACCACTGCTCCACCAGGGAAGTCGTCTGTAGGTAGATGCACGTTTGCAGAACTGGAGAGAAACACGTGCGGAGCCTCGTCGCTCAGAGTCGCTGTGCCAGCGGCACAGGCGCCAGGGGCCGTTTAAGGACAGGGCTGCCATCTGCCACCCTGGCCTGGCATGGACAGCAAGGCCACCGGTCCTGAGAGCATCAAGCAAAGAGCTGCGGTGGCTGGGGAGGCCGGGGGGGCCCGCTCACAGGCAGAGCGTCATGCCCAGCAGGGGTGGAGCAGGCCATCCCCTCCCTCCCCAGGTAGGGGGCCTCTGTTTCTCCAGAGAAGGTGAGGGCAGGGGGCTCCTCGCGTAGCCCTCCATCCCCAGCACACGTCAGGGTGGCGCCCACCCCACCCCCGCCTGCCTCCTCACCAGCAGGCAGACCCAGGCTGCCCCCAGGGCTAGGCCTGGGCCAGGCGGGAAGGCCCTCCAGCCCGTGAGCGCATCCAGCCCAGCTCGCTGGTGACCAAGCCTTCTCAGCCCGTCTCTCGTGTAAGAGGAGATGGCCACTTCAGGCGTTGGGAATTCTGTGCAAATGTGGCCCTACTTGAACCTCAGACGAGTCTATTACCCATTACAGACGCAGAAATAAAGCAGATAATACACGTGCCAGCCTCCGTCGTCCATGACCCCCTCCTAGAAAATGGATCCAACCTTTCCAGTTTCTGATCACAGAGCATCTCGGACCTCAGGGTCCCTCACCCAGGACCCTGCTGCAGTTTCAGCACCGTCCCCACGTTGAGCTCCCCTCATACCTCCCCCCCAGTTATTCCAGAGAGCACGGTACTTGGCAGGTGCTGGGAAGGAGGGTGAGGGAACAGGGAGGACTCACTTCGCGAAGACGTGGGGATGGCCCCCAGCCCTGTCCGGGGACAGCAGATCTGGCCAGGAGACCACACGGGCGCCCCTGGGTGACTGCCATGCCAGGCAGCCTCGTGTGGCTGGTGAGCAGGGTGGGCTCGCCACATCATGAGTCTCCCACTCGGAGTCCTCAAAGAAGGACGTGACTGGGGGTTACCTGCATGACCAGGGGGCCTGCAGGAGCTCGGGTGGAGAGCTGAGCACTCGGAGCCTCGGGTCTCGCCTGAGAAATGGGGGACAGGCTGGACTCAGCTTGCTGATGCTGCCGCAGCAGACACCCACAGACAGGCGGCTGGACGCGCCCTGAGTCTGCGCCTCAGTCCAGGCCGGTGGTGCATTCCCGGGCTCTGTGAGGCTGGCTCGGAGGGCTCCGGTCACAGCCCCACCCGGCCCTCAGGGTGCCCGCGCGGCCTCTGCCCCCCATCTCCTCTTCGGTAAGGACCCCGGGTCCAGGTTCAGGGCCGCGCTCACCGGGGACGTCCCTGAGAGCCGTGTGCAGTCATACCTGCAAGGACCCCATTTCCAAGTAAGATCAGGTCCCGAGGCTCCAGCGACCGGAGGCTTCGGTGTTGGGCACTCAGCCCGAGACGCCTGCTGGCAGCGCTCGGGAGGTGGAAACAGGCTGGTTCCACTCCAGGGTCCTCCCGGACGCCCCCTGGGACCTCCGCTCTCCACGGACCCCCAGGGTGTGCTTCTGCCCGTGTGTCCCTGTGGGCCCCTGTCAGTAGCCCGCCTCACCAGCCAGCCACCAGGATTAGTGAACGGTGGTGCAGGCCCCAAGACGGGTGTGACCGCAGACTGCCCGGGTGCACTGACGCGCCTCAGCAGGGCTCCTGCGTCCTCAGATGAGGCTTCGCTTGGCCCCCGGATTCTTGGAACTGTCTGCTCAAATCAAACACAAGCATTTGAAACCCGAAAAATAAAATGCATTTGTTAAAATCCAGGAGGGGAAACCAAAGGACGGGGGTCTGAGTAGGGGGCCTCCTTCCTTAGAAAGGCAGGCCCCATTCCAGAAGGGGCCGGGGAGCACAAGGGCACCAGGCGACCTGGGTGTCCTCCCGGTCGCCACCGCATCTAGGAGCTCAGTTCAGTTCAGTGGCTCAGTCGTGGCCGACTCTGCGACCCCATGGACGTCCAGGAGGATGCTTGGGAAAAGGGCCTCCTAAGGCGGAGCCTGGAGAACACCTGGAAAGGCCGGGCGACAGCATACTTCCCTGCACATCTGCACCGGCGGCGCATGCAGGCGCGCGCGTGCACACACACACACACACATACACACACAAACCGCCCACACACGTACACGCACACACTGCACATGCACGTGCACACACACACTTCCTCTGCGCACGCACACACACTGCCCCTGCACACACGTGCACGCGCACACACACACTGCACACGTGCGCACGTGCACTGCACACACACGCATATACACACACACAAACCGCCCACACACATACACGCACACACTGCACATGCACACACACACTTCCTCTGTGCACGCACACACACACACTGCCCCTGCACACACGTGCACGCATGCACACACACTGCACATGCACGCACACACACACAAACTTCCCACACACACGTACACACAGACTGCATGTGTGCGCACACACGTACACATTGCACATGCGGGTGCACACACACAAACTTCCCCAACACGTGCACACATGCACACACACTGTACATGCACACACACACGCACACAAACTTCCCCTGCACATACACGTATGCACACACACTGCACATGCACACACACGGCACACACTTCCCCCACACTCACACACACATACACACTTCCCCCTCACACGTGTGCACACACACACACTTCCCCCGTGTGGACACACACTGCACATGCACAAACATGCAAGCACACACACTTCCCCTGCACACACACACACACACTGCCCCTGCACACACACGTGTGCACGCACGCACACACCGCCCCCACACCTGCAGCTGCAGCACTAGCGCTGCTGAGGAAGTCCTGACCGCGCTGCCTGCGGTCTCTAATCAGCAGCGCTGATCGCCCCACCCAGCAGTCCGGGGCCCCTTGTCCACCTCGGAGTCAGCTTCCTGTCTGCGGGGCTCCGGCTCATGGGCTCCCCCTACACCACCCCGGGTGGTGGTCTCAGGAGGACCCAGCAGGGCTGCCGCCCCCGCCCTGCACCGCGTGAGGACACAGCCAGGAGGGGCCTCCCCGGAACCGGCCCGCCACCCCCAGGGCTACCGCAGACATCTCAGACCCAGGGAGACGGGCTCCCCGAGCAAAGCGACGGGCCGGCCTCTCGCCCTGGAAGGAAACCGGAGTCTAGAACCTTGTGGGGCGTTGGGTGGGGGGCGGTCTCATCCTGCATGCTGGCCCTCCAGCAGGTGGACACCCAGTGCCCCTCTTCCAAGGCTGAGTGACCCCGGCCCCCTCGGCAGACACGATAGTCCCCAGCTTTGGGAGACCAGAGCTGGGCTGGGAGCAGTGTGAGGAGCGAGCCCCCAAACCCAGCTACACCAAGTCCCCTCTGTAAGGAGCAGAGAATGAGGCCAGAGGGTGAGGCTCCGGGGTCACCTAGATGCGCTTCTGCAAGCCTGTTCGGCCTGAGCTCCTGGGAGAAGCAACATCAGGGTCTCCGAGGGAGGGGGCAGACCCCTTGGGCTCAGCCTCCTGAGATGTGCCCCCAACCCCCACCTTCCCCTCAGCAGGGTTTCCCTGGTGGCTCAGCTAGTGAAGAATCCGCCTGCAATGAAGGAGAGCTCCCAGCTCGATTCTTGGGTCAGGAAGATTCCCTGGAGAAGTGATAGGCTACCCACTCCAGTCTTCTTGGACTTCCCTGGTGGCTCACATGGTAAAGAATCCGGCTGCAATGCAGGGGACCGGGGTTCGATCCCTCGGTTGGGAAGATCCCCTGGAAGAGGGCATGGCAACCCACTCCAGTATTCTTGCCTGGAGAATCCTATGGACAGAGGAGCCTGGCGGGTAACAGTCCATGGGCTTGCCAAGAGTCGGACACGACTGAGCAACTACGCACAGCACACAGTTCCCCTCAGCATGCACCCCCACAGCCCCACCCCCGCGAGGAGCTGGGCCTGGAGGAACAGTGATGCTCATGGCCCCAGGCGTGTCTGAGGTCTGTGAGGTCGGGCTCTGCTCCCGACTTCCTGCAAACCAGCAAACAGCATCGCCCGTGGGGCACTCCCACCGCCTTTGGCTTGCGTTTCCACAGTTAACTTTACCTCGGTACTGTGCTGTGCCTGGCAGCTCAGGCGTGTCTGACTCTGCGGCCCCATGGATGGCAGCACGCCAGGCCTCCCTGTCCATCACTACCTCCTGGAGTCTACTCAAACTCATGTCCATCGAGTCGGTGATGCCATCCAACCATCTCATCCTCTGTCGTCCCCTTCTCCTCCTGCACTCAAGCTTTCCCAGCATCAGGGTCTTTTCAAATGAGTCAGTTCTTCACATCAGGTGGCCAAAGTATTGGAGTTTCAGCTTTAGCATCAGTCCCTCCAATGAACACCCAGGACTCATTTCCTTTAGGATTGAACAGTTTGATCCCCTTGCGGTCCAACGGACTCTCAAGAGTCTTCTCCAACACCACAGTTCAAAAGCATCAGTTCTTCAGCACTCAGCTTTCTTTATGGCCCAACTCTCACATCCATACGTGACCACTGGGAAAGCCATAGCCTTGACTAGACGGGTCTTTGCAGGCAAAGTGATATCTCTGCTTTAATGCACTGTCTATCCGTGAGCTGCACACCTACAGGGAGGGCACGCCTGTCCAGTGACCTGTTGAGACGTGTCTCCCTCAGCAAGCAGTGCTCCCAGGTCCACAAGGACAGCTCAGCCCCCAGGCGGGTGCTCCTGGAGCCCCTGACGACTGCGCATCCGTAAATCACCATCCTCTCTCTGGCTGACGGTGCCCACAGGGGGAGCCACCCCTGCTCGGAGGTTCCCTCTCATCTCCTGAGCCCTGTGAGGAAGGGCAGCGCCCGACCCTGGGGGCTGGCAGTGTGGCCGGCACACAGCTGGACCCTGAGTCCAGCATTCACCCACACGGTGAGGCCTGGGGTCCCTCCATGCCTGGACACATGCCAAAACCAACGTGGAAGCGATGACATATCCATTTCCACAAAAAGATTTTTAATCCAGTTTAAAAGAATACCCAAAGCAAAGTGCCCTTCAAAGCTGAGGCTAACTCGGGGTTTTTCTATGATTATAACAAATGAGATATAATTGTATCTCAAAACTGTTGGTTAAAAATACAAACAATGTACCAATTCTTGTTAAAATTCAAAGGCTTGATTGTAGAAGACATTTACTGTTTGAGTTTAACCTAGAAACCACACGTGGAGCAGCACTGACCCAGGAAACACAGACATACCTACGCACACGCACACGCGTCACACGATGGAGGTGAACGGGGCAACTTGAAGGAACCACAAGCACCAGAATAAAAGGCAGCTCCACGCCGCCAGCAGAGCATCAGGGCAGCTACTTTATTCTGAGCAAGAAAGCGGCGTGAGTGCGTGTCTCCCAGCGTGCCAGCTTCCCCCCAGCACCCCTGTGTCTGGGGAGAAAAGTGGGTAACCTCTCCACCCGTCCCGTCACCCCCTGTCACATGCCTGCACAGGGCAGGCACGGCCTCGCCTGGCGCCTGTTTAAAGCCCTAGAATCAGGCAGCAAGTGGCTGTATTTGCGGAGATGAAACTCACTGGTCAGAGCTGAAGGCTTGAGCTAGTGTGGGGCCACTGACCCCTGACCCCGAATCAGAGAAGTGAATCACCTGCCCAAATTTCCAGCTGGTTGCATGTCCAACCAGCTCCATAGCTCCATCCATTAAAACATGTTCTGATCAAAAAAATATAGTGTTCTGATCTGACAAGCTCCTGCAGCGTTGAAGCAGAAAGGGACAGACTGCGTGCTGCCTCACGAGGGGCCTGCAGGCCCGCTAGGCCATCCGTGCCAGGAACTCCAGGTACCGCGTCCGGGCCTCGAGCTGGTCCGACGGCCGGTTGTACGGCGTCCACACAGGGTCTCCCACAAACAGCCGCATGGCCTTCACATAGTTCTGGGGAGACACAGACAGCGGCACTGGTTACACAGCCGTGAGGTCACGCTCCGTGCTGCTCACCCCCGTTCTCACACATATTCCTCTGAAAGGCAGGAGGCCCTGTGCTCCGGCAGCCGCAGGGCAGCGTTGGGCCAACGCTGTCGATAGACACACCACCTTGCACACGGGCCCCTCCCGCAGCACGGTTAGAAACCTGCACCCCTGTCCAGCCTGGGTGCACATCCGGGGGTGGGTCCTACAGGGGACACGATGGCAAACGCATGAGGTTCTTTCTCCCGGAGCCGTTTAAGACAGCAGAGAACTGGAGACAGCTGGCGGACCCATCTCTCAGGGTCACCACTCCCCGAGTAAACCAGAGCATGTCCCAGAGTGGCCAGCAGGCGGCTGCGCACAGGCCGGGGCTCTCTATATGCCGACAGGAAACCGTCCCGAAGCGCTGCGAGCAGAAAAGAGGGGCGCCACCCCCGAGAGAAGTCGGCTGGCCCCTGGGCACGACTCACATTCGCCTGCCAAGCGAGCCGTCTCTCCGAGAAGACTTTTGAGGGCCTGATCGCGGCCACCTTCAGGGAGAGACGCTGGGCCAGGAGTGGGGCGACCTTCCCTCGCACGTCCTCTCCGAGTCCTGAGCTTTAAGCTAAGCACACCCGTGAGTCTCAGGTCAGTCCCAAGCCCATGGAGGGAGCCCCAGGCCACCCTTCTCCTGCTTCTGTGGCCGTGTCCATGGCTCCAGCGCCTGATGGCTGAGGCCCAACGGACATGCTCTCGAATGATGAAGGAGCAGGGACCCCTGGAGGGGCGCCTCCCATTGGCCTGGGCACGTGCCTGGGGGGTGTGGGCTCGCGTGCACCCCTGCAGACCCCCGGCCCCCGTGAACCCCCGGCCGCTCGCTGGGGCAGCTTCCTCGCCTGGTGCTGCCGGGGCTGAGCGTCCAACAGGCGCGCAGACCACACCCCAGCAGAGCGGCTGTGAGCCCACCTTCTCGTCCAGTGTGAAGCGGTGGTAGATGCCGGCGGGCAGGGCGATCATGTCCCCCTTCTCCATGGAGATCCGGATCCACCGGTCCTCCCGGTCCCGCACGTCGAAGTAGCCGCTGCCGTCCAGGACGTAGCGGGTCTCCTCGTCCAGGTGTAAGTGCTCCTCAAAGAACATCTTGATCTGGGGGCGGGGCCTCTGTGAGCTGGGGGCCCCCCGGGGTGAGGCGGCCAGAACCACCCCTGCCCCGGCACGGACCACCCGGCCTGCCCCCACGAGATTCGAAGGCACGCGGTCACCCGGGCAGGGCAGGAGCGGCGTGTGCGTCTGAGGAAGGCACTCGGTGAACACCTCCCGCTCCTCCCTACCTGGCCTGTGTCTTCCGGGGAGACTATAAAATAAAATAGGTGGTAACGAGAAGAATAATCTACCAGCCAGGATTTACAACCGTCAAGCCCCTCCTATGGAAGGAAGGGGACTGGTGAGAAGGCAGGAAGTCTAAAATTCCAAGTAAGAACATATAATTTAAATCTAAGAGGATATCGGGATTGCAGGCACTCTGAGAAATTTCGGACTTTTGTAAGGTATCGTAGCACCTGCACTCCAACCAGGAAGAGTCCGTGGGACAGAACAGAGTCCAGGGAGAAGGCCGAGGAACGCGTCTGGGTTTGGCAGCCTGGGTGTCGCTGCGCCACTCCCGCTCCTCCTAGGGCAAGGCGCTGCCTCACCCACGTGCATGTAAGACACCCAAGCTAGCGAGGGACAGTGCAGGTGGCGGCAGCCTTCCTGGTGGTCGGTGAAGACTCTGGACCAGGAGGACTGGGTTCTGGGCCTGGCTTTACCAACACGACCGGGGAAGAGGTCCTCAGCCCCTCCAGGTGTCCACAGGTGAGAACAAGAGGCCACACTGAGTGGCTTAAGGCCGTGGCTTCCCAGTTCGTAGCTCAGCATGATGGAAACAAAAGTCTGGGGAGCGACACAGCTGCCGAAGGTCACCGAGACAGAAAAGCCCTGAGACTCTGCTGTTGCCACGGCCATTCCATAACGGAGTAGCCTTACTCCTGAGAAAGCAGACAACAGTGCCAGAAACAAGGCCGTCCTTGAACGTGAACACACTCAGCCTCGCTACCAACTCTGCACGCCCGCCTCCTCACGAAGCCAAAGACCAGTGAGCTTCTCTAGCAACAGGCACCTGGGAACCAACACAAAACCAAGAATTCAAAAAAGAACTGACTCCCACTTCCATGTAAGATGGGCTAACAGAAACTGGATTTCCCCTCCCACCTCCAACAATCAAAACAAACACAACATACAAACTGATAGTTTGCAAAACACCAGACACCAGGAAAGGGACGAGAGTGACTCGGGGGCAGAGAGCCAGCGAGGTGAACCCCACCCTGCTCCGCATTCCACCGGGAGAGGGTTCTGGGATGCGGAGCTGGGAGGGGGCACCCAGGCAGACCACCCTGAGCTGAAAAGCAGGACTGAGAATCTGGGGAGACGGAGGGAGCTGGGGTGCAGGGCGCGGTGCCCGAGGGGAGAGACCTCCACGGGGAAACCCCAGAGGCCTGCAAGGCCCCCTCGAGGGTTCCTCTGGAGCCCGTCCGTGCAGGAAAAGGAGGTGCAGCTGGAAAAGAGGCATTCCGAGCCTTCAGGTCTGAAAGGAACCGTTCCTGGGTTCCTGGCCCTCTGCCGGCCTGGGAACAGAGCCTGTCCCACCAGTCAGACTGGAAAAACCTCACTACCCCAGGGGCTCTGTGTGGTGGAGCAGAGCAGCCTGGGGGCTACAGTCCCTGGACCGCAAGAGAGTCGGCCCGAGAAAGCAGCTAAACGACCCGGCACCGCTCAGGGACACCTAACGTATCTTAAAGGAAAGACTCAAAAGCATCCAATTGTTTCCAATAAGCTTACATGCATTCCAGAAGAAACCTGAAGAATATTTCTACCAGTACAGAAGCACCGAACATCCAAGAGAGTAAATCACAATGTCTGGCATCCGATCAATAATTACCAAGCACGCTGAGAACAAAGCGGGACCTTTAGACACGGAGACAAGGGTTTGATCCCTGAGTCGGGAAGATCCCCTGGAGAGGGAAATGGTAATCCACTCCAGTATTCTTGCCTGGGAAGTCCCATGGACAGAGGAGCCTGGTGGGCTCAGTCCATGGGGTCACAAGAGTCAGACGCACGACTTGGCGAGTAAACAAACAAACAAAAAAACCACACGGCTTCACTGGCTAATCTCCCAAACATTTAAGAAAAAAGTAAAACAATGCCAGACATACTCTTCCCCAAAACCGAAAAGGATGGAATACTTTTCAGCTGATTCTAAGGCCAGCATTCCTCTCATTTAAACCAAAATGAAAGTTAAAAAGAAGGAAAGGCTTGCATTTATTCATGTGTGTGTGTGTGTTAGCTCTATGCAACCCCGTAGACTGCTGCCCACCAGGCCCCTCCATCCCTGGGATTCTCCAGGCAAGAACACTGGAATGGGTTGCCATTTCCTTCTCCAAAAGGAACTACAGAAAGAAAGGAAGTGAAGTCGCTCAGTCGTGTCCGACTCTTTGCAACCCCGTGGACTGTAGCCCACCATGCCTCCATCCATGGAATTTCCAGGCAAGAGTACTGGAGTGGGGTGCCACTGCCTTCTCTTGCATCGATTAATAGAGAATAATTAATAACTCCCCTTCAGTTCCCCTACCTTTTCCTCGTAATTCGGTAGTTTGTCTTTGCATATGGTTATGATGTCCATCCAGGAGTAGCTTCTCTCTTTCCGGATCTTCTCTAATTCTGGATCGTTCTCGTATTTGTCTGCATCCAGCTAAGAGTTTAAACAAGCAACAAACAGGAGGCCATGTGAGCACACCGAAACACCCTCTTTCTGGATCTCCGATATGATTATACTCGGAACTCATCACCTAGTCCCGTGCCCACATTCCGGATCTCCAGCATAGTTACACCCCACGTATACTGTATTAATATCACTTGGTCCTTTGTCAGTCCTAAGCTCACCTTTCTCCTCTCCTTTCCCTGTTTCTTGGCATGCTTTCCCCACTTTCCCTAAAGGCCAAAAACAGTGCAGCTGTGCTGAATTCCCACCTCCCTTCTCCCCAGCAGCCCTTCCAGGGAGATTTTATTGAAACTGCACGCTTCCAGTCCCACCACCAGGAGTCGGGGAAGCTCCGATCGCCTGCGCCTGTAACGGGCACCGCCCCCCACCGCCCTGTCCTTTCCT
>SJYQ01093429.1:0-30026 GCA_006410935.1 Redunca redunca
TTCAGCCTGAGGCTCCAGGACCTGTAGAAGCTCTGTTCTCCCAGCTGCTCAGCTCTCCACAGGCCCCACCATGACCCTTACAGTCCTTTCTACTCTCTTCAGCCTCTGCCTGACCCACCTGGGCTTCCCTGGTGGCTCAGATGGTAAAGAATCCTCCTGCAGTGCAGGAGACCAGGGTTGCATCCCTGGGTGGGGAAGATCCCCTGGAGGAGGAAATGACAACCTACTCCAGTATTCTTGCCTGGAGAACCCCATGGACAGAGAAGCCTGATGGGCTACAGTCCATGGGGTCACAAAGAGTCTGACACAACTGAGAGACTAACTCTTTCACTTTCAACCCACGTGTTGGGTCTGCATATGCCCTTCTCTCAATTTTCCTGGGAAAATAGAAGGCTCCTGATTGGGATCAGCTCCCTCTAAATGTCCCTAGGTTGCAGTTACCAACTTCCTTTTCTTCTCCTTTCAGAGGAGTCATAATTTCTTTCTCTCTACTCTTCACTCTCCACTGAGAGCCTTTACTCCTCACTCCCCGCTGCTTACAAACCTGTTAAAGTCTCCCTCTTCCTGAAAAACCTTCAACCAGGCTCACCTCCTCCATAGTTACTCTCCTGCCTCCTGCCTGCCTATCACACTTCTCAGAACTGCCCCTCCCTGGCCTATGCATCCTGGCCACCTGCACCCCTCCACCCTGCACCCCGTTACTAACAAGTAGGCTTCATGCTTCCTCTGCAGATGCTCTCAGAGGCTGCCAAGCCTTGACAGCCAAACTGGTGAGCTGTCTCTCCTGTACACACATCTTCCCTTCTCTGGGCAATGGACTCTGGGCTTCTCAACATTCTCTCTTTCTCTTAAAAAAAAAAAAATTATATATATATATATATATATATATATATTTGGCTGCACTAGGTTTTAGTTGCAGCATGCAGGATCTTTAGCTGTAGAATGTTCCCTGACCAGGAACCCAGCTTTGGGAATGTAGAGTCTTAGCCACCAGATCACTTGGGAAGTTCCTTCATAACATTCTTTCTCAACCCCTCTTTCCCTCCCCACATGTCTTTCTTTCCAGGTGGCACAGTGGTAAAGCATCAGCCTGCAATGCAGGCAACTTGGGAGTCAGGGCTTCCATCCCTGGGTTGGGAAGATCCCCTGGAAAAGGAAACGGCAACCCACTCCAGTATTCTTGCCTGGAAAATTCCATTGACAGAGGAGCCTGGCGGGTTACAGTTCGTGGGGTTGCAAGAGTCGGACATGGCTGAGCATGAGCACACACCACCCTTTCTGTCATATTTATTGCACCTTCACTGTTTATTAGATCCTTTACAGAAAATACAAAGAATCACTAGGTATACCCCCAGCCCTCATCTTTGCCCTCCCATCTCCAGATCCTTTATTTCTTCTAGCCCTCTAGGTACTTCCCAGAATGCTATTTGTGATCTTCTTTCTCCATTGGCAACCTCATGTGCAGATTACCACCTCTAGCTCAAATGGCTCCCAAATTTGTGTTTCCCACTACTGCCCCCACCTCAATATCAACCTGGCAAGAAGTGAACTCATTGCCTCCCCTTCTCCTGTCACTATCTGCTCCTCCTTCTGGTGGGGTTTCCAGATCCAGTTCTGTTTTGCACATTCTGCCTCTTCGGCCCCAGGCCCAAGTCTAGCACCTCACCATCCCCTGCCTGGACTGCTGCCATAACTTCCCGGCTGGTCTTTCTGTGGACCTGTCTAATTCATCTTCCAGTCTGCAGCCAGACTCATTTCCCCAAAGCACTGCTTAGATCTATCATTTCTTCATTTTGAAAAAAGTTCTAAGCATTCCATAGCCCCAGTTGCCCATGGAATATATTCGGAATCCTCTAGTCTAACTCAAGGCATCTACAATCTGGTCCCCAGCCTCCTGCCCTAAAACTGTCTCAACCTCCTGAGCTCCACAGTTCAGCCATGTTTGCTGTCCCCAGACAGACATAGTGCTTCCCCGTGTCTCCAGTTTCCATCATGCTGCTATCTCTTCCAAGGATCCCTTTTTAGTTTTTGCAGGATCTCCAATTAGGCATCTTTCAAGGCCTGCCTTAAATACCTGCTCTTCAAAGAAAGGATTTTCTTTGGGGCTCAGTCAGCAAAGAATCTGCCTGCAATGCATGAGATGCAGGTTCAGTCCCTGGGGAGGGAAGATCCCCTGGAGAAGGAAATGGCAACCGACTCCAATATTCTTGCTGGGAAAATCCCATGGACAAAGGAGCCTGGTGGGCTACAGTCCTTGGGGTAGCAAGAGTCAGACATGACTTAGCGACTAAAACCACCAACACCTCTAAGAAATTTTTTTATTCCCCCCTCTTGATACTCCATAAGGAGTGATTCCTCTCTCCTGTGACCTCTCACAGCCCCTTATCCCATCTTTTTTTTAGTTTTGGCTGCACCTCATAGTTTGTGGGATCCTAGTCCCTCAACTAGGGATTGCATCCTGGCCCTCAGCAGTGGGAGTACAGAGCTCTAACCATTGCATCACCCCTTATACTATCTTATCTGGCATATGTAACTGTTTGTTTGCATGGGTATTATCTACACACATGGCCTCATTTCTGGAGGGGCAGCTTAGCTTCTTTGACTCATCATTCTATTCTCCATAAGACCACAGTGGTCTGTGGTCATTGAAGAGTAGGTGCTCAGAAAATATTTGGTGAATGGATGGATAAAACAATACACAACCCGGTGGGTAGGTGGATGTATGTATGTATGCGTAGGTGGATGGATGGATGAGTGCTTACCTCTAGGACTAAGTCAAGTGTATGGCTTTTTTGATGCTGTCTGTTAACAAGGGAAAGATGAAAGAGGAGTGAGAAGGAGCTAATAGCTCTTTGAATATAGACTAGAGTTTATTCTGGTCCTCAGACACCTAGTTAAAAGCATTACAAAGTAAGTATTAAGAAAGCAAGAGAAAGATGAAGCTCTGGAATGAAGTCTTTCCATGGGCACCAAATACCTAGTGTAACCCTGATGGTCAGAGTCTCATCTTAGAAATGCTTGACTCTAAAATTCCAAAAAGACTTAAGAAATGTGGCAAATGCTAGTCTGTCCACACCGTGAACCTGACACAGTACTGGGAAGGCACTATGAATCATGCCAGTGCTGAAGACACAGTCATTTTCACCTCCACAATGCTGGACAAGTTTTAACCTCTTTGAACCTCTGTTTTCTCACCTGTAAAACAGGTCTCCTTATAGGGTTGTTAGGGGGATGAAACAAAATAATCCTTGTAAAGCGCTTGTCAAAATACCCAGCTTAAAAAAAAAATACCCAGCTTGAGTATTCAAAAAAATAATAGCTATTATTATTATAGAAATTAGCAGTCATTCTATTTGGCAGAAATACAAATCAAGCAACATATAATCAAGGACTGAGTTACATGGTCTCTGTTTAAGTTCCACTGGAATTCAGAGTAGAGTTTATCCGTGAGGACTAGAATAACGGGGAAGGTCTCTTAGAGAAGTGTTAAGGATGACCCTTGAAGGATGGGTGGGATCTGCAAGAAGAGAATAGTTCAAGGGCATGCACAAAAGCAGGGGAGTGGGAGTGAGCTGCCTATGCTCAAGGAGGCAGTTTGGTGGTGGAGAGTTAGTGAGAAATAGAATGGCCTGATATAGAGTAACAGATAAGACTGGGAACACCAATGACCTGTCATTCATGACCTTCTGTGGCAAAGAGTGGCTATAAAAAAGCCATCTAAATTCATCAGTCCTCAGGGAGATAGACATCATGCTGCTGCTGCTAAGTCGCTTCAGTCGTGGCCGACTCTGTATGACTCCATAGACGGCAGCCCACCAGGCTCCCCCGTCCCTAGGATTTTCCAGGCAAGAACACTGGAGTGGGTTGCCATTTCCTTCTCCAATCCATGAAAGTGAAAAGTGAAAGTGAAGTTGCTCAGTCGTGTCCAACCTTCAGCGACCCCATGGACTGCAGCCTATCAGGCTCCTCCGCCCATAGGATTTTCCAGGCAAGAGTACTGGAGTGGGGTGCCACTGCCTTCTCCGATAGACATCATAATAGTTAACATTTTACATAGAATTTATATTTCAAACACATCACATGTTATAACTTGCCTAATAATCAGAACAACCCTATAACAGATATTGTGACCATCTTCCAGTTTACAGATGAGAATATGAGTCCCAGAAAGGGTAAGTAACTTGCTCAAGGTCACACAGCTTCTGAGTAGCCGAGTCTCCTCTCCCCAGTCACTCCAGTCCAGAGCCCACACTTTTAACCACTACATGATTGCTGCCTCTTCCCTGTACCTTTTGTAGCCATCAGCTTTCTCATCCTGTGGCTTACTGCCAGCAGCTGGAAGACAGTCTCACTGTCACCATCACATTGGAAACTCAGCCAGGCATTAAATGAATGGTTATTATGTGTTTGGTCCAGGGGTGTGCAGGGAGGATGGGAGGATGGCTAAGGGAGTTACTGAGGAAGCAGATCTGGGCTGTGCCCCCAGGGGAACTCCTAATCTTTGCAGCAGATAGGACCCAGCTCCCCAGGATCCAGCCTAGAGGCCTTCCTGCTGAACCACGGGGCTCTGGCTTACAGCAAAGTAGTACCTCAGAGGGCAGCCTCAGCTCAGGCATTCGAAGATGGTAGGGAACTGGGATGTGGCCTTGGTCCCCAGGGTGCTTTACCAAATGCCTGCAAGTGAGATTGCCTGCTGTACCGGGACAAGCACAGGGGCTGTGGCTCCGTCCCTTCTCCACTGGGCAGGGATCCTACCCAGGGCAGAGAGACAGTTCCCAGTCAGTGGCCTGACTGCTTCCCACCAAGTTGCCTTCGCTCTGTCCTTCCCTCCTGCTGTAGCCACCTCATAGTATTACTAAGACCTTCTGTGTTAAAGCTTTCTGGGGTGGCAGGGGACTTCCGTGTCAGTCCAGGGAAAGTTAAGCCTCTGTGCTTCCAATGCCCAGGGCATGGGTTCCATCCCCCGGTGGGAGAACTAAGATACTATATGCCATAATGTGGGCAAAAGATTTAAAACAAACAAAAAAAACAACCACACCTTTCTGGGCTATGAGAGGGTGTGGTACCTTGGACAGTAGGTTAAGAGGGAGAGGGGCAAAGGCCCAAGAACAGAGCCAAGGAAAGATCATGGCAAGGGAGTGAGACCCTGGGCCTGAAACTGACCACAGGCCAGGCAGGGCAGGTGTGAGGAAGAAGGGATGTGGAGACCGCCTTGGGAACGGCTGACCCCTGCAGTCATTTCCTTTCCAGCCAGAGAACAATGGCTTAAAAACAAGTGCAGCCCGACCGCTTTCCCGCTTTCCCCGCTTTCCCGTCTCGCCGAGGGCCACAGGCGGTTCGCTGTCCCCACCGGCTGAGCAAATGAGAAAGCCGAAGCCCTGCTCCCCGGAGATACGCTGAGCCAGAGAGGGCTGTCCTCGGCCCCCCCCCNCTGGAGACAGAGGGCACGCGGTGGGGGCCCGGCTCCCTGCAGAGGGTCAGGTCCGGGAGTCAAGGGTGCCACCTGGTGGTTGCCCATGGCACCGCACCCCGGGGCCCCGGAGGCCTAGGGAAGCCCTTCCCTACCCCAGCCCGCTTGCTCCAGCCCGGCCCTGGCACCCACGCACATTCCCACCTGCCTGCCTTCTCGCTCTCCCCAGCAACCACTTACCTCCCCTGGGAGCGTCAGCTCCTCCCGAGACTCCAGTGTTCCTGGCTCTCCCTCCAGCATCGTGGTGAGTACCCGTTGGCCACCAGCGTCCTCAGGCTGGGAGGAGGGGGGAGTCGGGGACAGGCTGTGTGCTGGGCAGCTTCACTCAGACGACGATGGTCCTGCCAGAGTTGGCAGGCAGAGAAAGCCCCAGATCCAGAGAAGATTCCACATACCCCCCCCCTGCTGGTCTGGTCCTGTCTCCTTGTACCCAAAGTGCTAGGTGAAGGACTATCATTGTTTTAAGATCACTCTAGCATCACCAACTGAATGGACATGAGTTTGAGTAAACTCTGGGAGTTGGTGACGGACAGGGAGGCCTGGCGTGCTGCAGTCCATGGAGTCACAAAGAGTCGGACACGACTGAGCGACTGAACTGAAAACCCCTTAGGGACTGCTCTGGTGGCCCAGTCAGTAAAGAATTCCCCTGCAATGCTGGAGATCCAGGTTCGATTCCTGGATTAGGAAGAGCCCCTGGAGAAGGGAATGGCAGGCAACTCACTCCAGTATCCTTGCCTGGAGAATCCCACGGACAGAGGCGCCTGGCGGGCTTCAATCCATGGGGTCACAAAGAGTCGGACACAATTGAGTGACTAACACTTTCACTTTAAACCCTTAGAATGAAAACAATAGAAATGTTAACTTATGAGAGCTGATCTCTATCAGGGCTGCCCATCTTCTTCCTAATAAATTGCAAATTCGGGCTCATAAGGTCAGTATTCTAGATGAGGCTTTTGGCTCCTCTGTTCCATGGGTACCATTTCCCTTCAGGCCAAGATGGACAATCAAGTGCTGGGCTATAAGGACTTGGCTGCCATCCCTAAGGACAAGGCCATCCTGGACATCGAGAGGCCTGACCTCATGATCTATGAGCCCCACTTTACCTATTCTCTGCTGGAACATGTGGAGCTGCCCAGAAGCCGGGAGGTAAAGGGTGGGAGGGTCCTCTTGGACGGGACTCGGGGCAAGGGATCCCCCAGCCGCACTAGGTGGGGGGCAGGATCCCTCTCACACTTTCTTTCCTGGAGGCCAGATGCCAAAACAAGAAAGAGAACCTGTGCACAGGAATCACCACTCAACTGGTGACTGAGTGTTTGTGCTACAAAGCAGGCAGAGATGGACTGGCCTCCAGCCGGTTCCAGGTGGAGAGCAGGACAGGCCATGTTTGAGTGGTAGCAGCGCAGAGTGGGGTCATGGAGGAATGGGGCACGAGTGGGCAGAAAGTGAGCAAATTTGTGGAAAGCATGCAGAATCCAGCAGCTCAGAGGCCGAGTTTAGCAGCCTGAACTTGGAGGCCGGAAGTCCTAGCTGAGTGTGACCTGTGTGATGGTGTGATCTCAGTTTCCCCTCATCCAAAATAGAAGTGATACCTTCGCTGGTCCACCTCACCAGGTAGTAAATGCACGAGATAACTCGGGACAGGTACTTTGCAAACTGTATTGGAGAAGGGGGCTGTGTCATGGCTGAGTGGAGAGAGAAGGCCAGGCTATGGGGAGACTTAAATGCCTGGTGAGGGGCCCCGACTCCATCCTGGATACTGTGGGTCTTGTCCCTTCCTGTCATTGCTTGGCTCTGGGATCAGGGCCAGAGCCACCTTCAGCTGGCCCTCACAGCACACGGACACTGCTCCAGAATCCTCAGCTTCTTCTGCTTCTTCATGGGTTCTCGGGAAAGTTTCAGGACCCTCTTCGGGAAAGAGAGGGTGGAGGGCCAGCCCTGAGAGCTGGCAAGGACTGAGAGAGAAGAGGTGGCCCAGAAATCAGCAGAGCAATTGCAGGATTGGGCGCGGGGGAAGAAGTGGCCCACCTGGGGTCCTAGGGACGAGGGTTTAATCCCACCCTTGTGGCTCTGACCAGCCTCCTCTCCATTCACAGCGCTCGCTGTCACCCAAATCCACATCCCCCCCACCATCCCCAGAGGTGAGTCTGCCCCGCGCCTGACACCGGTCCAGCCCTACTCTGATGGGGCTAGCCCCTGCCCCACACACATCCAGGCTGGGCTCGGCAGAACCTAGGGGGTGATGGAATCAGTGGACCTTGTCCTGTCACTGGCCAGCTCTGGGTCCATCTGTGTCTGACCCAAGATCTCACTTAATCCTTTCTCCTGGATCAGGCACCATTCGTAGATCAAGGCCTTGGACAGCCCTCCTCTGCCCTGGGGTTGGGGGCGTGTGGGCACCAAGATAGTGGACGGGGTGGGGTGGGGGCCTGGGAGCTGCAGTGAACCGTACTTCTGCTCTGCAGGTGTGGGCAGAGAGCCGGTCTCCTGGAACCATCTCTCAGGCTTCAGCCCCCAGAACTGCTGGGACCCCCCGGACCAGCCTGCCCCATTTCCACCATCCTGGTAGGTTTTACTGTCAGCATGGCTACATCCTTGCCCTAAGACCTCTTTTTTTCCTTCAGGAACCCAACTGCATTACTCTCAGTCCCCTCTTCTCTGGAGTATACGCACATCACCAGAACTGGCCAATGCCGGAACCCAGGCAGAGCTCCCAGAGGGTGGACCTGTTGTATTTTCCCTCCCACCCAGACAGAAAAGTGTGAAATGTCCCAATCCCCAAGGGAGGGACAGTTCTAGGATCTCCAGTTCTGTCTTGGCTCTTGGCAGGCCCCTGAGAACTTCCTACCTCTTCCCAATCCGTGTCTCCATTCCCTTCTCTGACCCAGCCTTCCCATCATCATCATTGTCATCCCTCCCCATCATCACCGCCTCCTTCTCATCCACTGTTGCGTCCTCTCCACAGAGACCACTCGCCCAGATTCCAATATCTACAAGAAGCCCCCCATCTACAAGCAGAGAGGTGAGGGTTCCCCTGAAGGACCAGCACCCCCGTTCCCACCACCTGCTGGGAGGCTGCACTGAGGGTGGGAGGGCCGTAGGAGCAGAGATGTTCATAACATGCCCTGTGCTCTTCCTCGTGTATTGCTCTTGTATCCACGATCTTACAGGTGTGAAGAGGGAGACGTGAGCGAGTGGGAAGCTGAGGTGGGAGGTGGCCTGCTGGGCGGGGTATGCCCCGGCTGACCTTGACCTCCCCCCCACCCCTGCAGAGTCCACGGGAGGCAGCCCTCAGAGCAAGCACCCCATTGAGGACCTCATCATCGAGTCCTCCAAGTTCCCCGCAGCCCAGCCTCCCGACCCCAACCAGCCAGCCAAGATCGAAACGGACTACTGGCCTTGTCCCCCATCACTGGCTGTTGTGGGTAGGAGAAACTGCTGGAGAGGGGAGAGGGAGGCCCAGACACTGCCTCGTAGGCCTGGCTGAAGCCCCAGGAACCCACTCCCACCTCCTACATGAACCCAGCATCCCCATCCCTCTCAGTGTAAATGACCCTGCTTGTTAGTCATTCATTCACTTTCTGTTCATTTCTTTCACTGCTTAACAGATATTTGTTGAATTTCTACTGTGTCCCAGGCTCTGTGATGAGAGCTCTGGAAACAGAAAGAAATGAGACGAGGTCTTGGTCCCCAGTGACTTTTAAGTCTCATGAGCATGTGTGGCCTACCCAGCTTCACTGCAAGACTAGAAAACATTGCTTTTATTTTAATGATTTGCAGTGTTCACTTCAAGGTGCAGCCCTAGAGAGAAGCGAGTTGAGTGCGTGGCTGATTGACTGATGTGCCTGTTTGCTTGTGTTCCCCAGAAACAGAATGGAGGAAGCGGAAGGCGTCGAGGAGGGGGGCCGAGGAGGAGGAGGAGGAGGAGGAAGATGACGACTCCGGGGAGGAGATGAAGGCCCTCAGGGAGCGGCAGAGAGAGGAACTCAGTAAGGTAGCGTCTGGAGACCCCCGCCCGCCTCCCTGTGTCATCCTGGGCTTCCTTCCAACGTGGCGGCTGGAGAGGATCCAGACCCCAAACTGGAAGTTACCAGCCCTCTCAGAGCCTGGCCTCAGAAGCCACGGGGCGTCCTTCTAGTGTCTTCCGTTCTGATCTGAGTGACTTCATGTCTGAAGAGCATGCTAGTCAGAACATGTGAGGAATTCCCCTTCTTTGCCAGGATGTCAGGCTATGCTTTGACAGGGACACAGGGATTGCATGTCACTGTGGGGGACGCCACTTATGATTAGGCCCAAAGGCACAGAAAAGAGTAGCGTGGACAGTGCTAGGCTTCAGCAGCCACAGTAGTTCATGGGACAAGGAGAAAGGAGTGAGCAGACTGCTGGCCTCCAAGCAGAGACAGGGGGTCCAGGGAGGCACAGAAAGGCCCCTGTTGGTGACATGGGCTTGTGCTCTGGGCATTGTGGCCTGGGATGCAGAGGCCCCTGGGGCAGAGGTAACACCAAGCAGCTCTGACTCCTTGCTCTCAAGGGTGACCAGACCCAATGTGGCAGAGCTACCCACGAGAAGGACAGGCTCCATGGGCTCCAGGCTACCACCCAGCCCCTCAGGAGCTCTGTCCCCACTCCTGCCTGTGCTATACGAACTCCAAACCTTTTGGAGATGAGAAACAAGTATCAGGACTTCCCTGGCAGTCCAGTGGTTAAGACTCCATGCTTCCAATGCAAGGAGCAGGGGTTCGATCCTTGGTCAGTGAACTAAGATCCCAGATGCCATGCAATGCAGTCAAAAAAATTAAAAACAAAGAGAAACAAGTACTGATGCCGCCTTGGATCCATCTTCCTTTCTCCTTCCCCAGGTTACTTCCAACTTGGGAAAGATGATCTTGAAAGAAGAGATGGAAAAGTCATTGCCTATTCGGAGGAAAACCCGCTCTCTGCCTGACCGGACACCCTTCCATACTTGTGAGTGTCATTGAGGGGGCTCAGAATCACCTGGCTAGACCATGAATCAAATACTCTGCTGAGTTTGTCACGTGCCCAGCCCTGTGCTACTGTGGGTGTACGAGATGGAGAAGATTCCGGTGCTGGCCCAGGGTGCTCACACTCTCCTTAGGGCAAGAGCACCAGCTATGGAACAAAATGAGATGACAAAAAATGTCATCAGTTAAAACAGAATTATCATATTTCATTTAATTCAACAAGCATTTATTGGGTGTCTACCATGTTCTTAGGGCTTCCTTAGTGGCTCAGAATATAAAGAATCTGCTTGTAATACAGGAGATGCAGGAAATGCAGGTTCTGTCCCGGGGTTGAGAAGATCCCCTGGAGAAGGGAATGGCAACCCACTCCAGTATTCTTGCCTGGGAAGTCCCATGGACAGAGGAGCCTTGTGGCCTACAGTCCATGGGGTCACAAAGCATCGGACACGACTGAGTGAGCAACTCACACTTCACCATATTCTTGATCCCTGGGGATATAAAGATTAAAACACTATAGTGTTGCCTTCTGGTAGCTTCAGGGCATGGGGAGAAGTAACATGGAAATGGGTTTTAGCACAGCATAGCAGGTGCTGGGAGATGAGAGCTACATTTGGAGTTCTTTGAAAGGATGCTGATGGGGCCTGGGTTCCAGAGTTGGAGTCTTGCAGAATGAGACACAGTGAGTGGGGGAGAAGGGCAGTGAAGATCCCAGGGATGGTGTGGGAGCAAAGGCCAGGAGCAGCAAACATCCAGCCAGCAGAGAGGGCCTCTGGAAATCTGGAATTACAGAGCACAGAGCCTGTGGTGGAGTGGCCAGGGCTTTGGTGCCACAGTGCTCATCACCAGGACTAGCCTGGGCTTCATTCCAACATGGTGGCTGGAGAGGAGGGGGGCAGATCTGAGAACCCCAAATTGGAAGCTTGAGGCCTCTCACTGCCTGGCCTTGAAAGCTGTAGGGCATCCTTCCAATGCCTTCTTCTGGTCAGAGCAGGTCATCAGGCCCCCCAGACACAAGGGAGAGGAAAGAGATTCTGCTTCTTGATGAGAGGACCCGCCCAAGGGCACACAGGCTCAGAGATGATGTTGCAAGCCATCTTTGGAGACAATCTGCCACCCTTTCCAGTTGTCTGGGTAAAGGCTAAAGATATTCATAGGCCAGGGAAGAGGGAATGAGTTTGAGAATTATACAGACACAGTCTGTATAGTAATGATCCAGAACTTAAAAATTTTCAATTTTACAATGGTGCAAAAGCAATATGCATTCAGGAGAAACTAACTGTACGTCCAGTTTTGAATGCTGACCTTTTCCCAGGCTAGTGATGTGCAGTATGATGCTCTCTTGACATTTTTGCCACATTGTACAGCATAGGAGATCAAACCCACGCCTGTGCCCTCAAGAAGCCCAGAATCTTAGCCACTGGACCACCAGGGAAGTCCCACGGTGCTTTCCTGAGATGCTGGGCAGCATCAGTGAGCCATAGCTCCCAGTCAGTCACACCATCAGACAGGAAACAACCCTTACACTTAACATCCGTTCTGTACCCAGGGAGCTGTTCTGTTTCTCACTTTGAGTACAGTTTGCAGTGAACTACATGAGAGGTTCAACACTTTATTGTCAAATAGACTTTGTGTTAGAGGATTTTGCCCAGCAGTAGGCTCCTGTAAGTGTTCTGAGCACGTTTAAGGTTGACTGGGCTAAGCTCTGATATTTGGTGGGTTCAGTGTATTAAATGCATTTTTTTTTTACTGTGATTCATTGCCATGCAGGCTTTCTGATATTTGGTGGGTTCAGTGTATTAAATGCATTTTTTTTTTTTTGACTGGGATTCATTGACATGCAGGCTGTCTCTAGTTGCAGCAAGCTTGGGCTAATCTACTTGTGGTGGAAGGGCCTCTCATTGAAGTGGCTTTTCTTATTGTGGAGCACAGGCTCTAGGGTGTGTGGGCTTCAGTAGTTGAGGCTCCCGGGCTCATTAGTTGTGGCCTATGGGTTCAGTTGCCCCGTAGCATGTGGGAATCTTCCCGGACCAGGGATCGAACCAGAATACCTTGCATTGCAAAGTGTATTCCTAACCACTAGACCACCAGCAAAGCCCTGTTAAATGCATTTTGACTTACGATGGTTTATGGGCTCGTGACTCCATCATAAGCCGAGGAAGGTCTGTAGAGGAGTTGGAATCAACAGGACTGAGTGGCTGATTGGATTTGGGCAGTGAGGGAGAGATGAGTGGGGGGTTTTGCCTTGGGTTCTGGGTAATGACAGACCTGGGGCAGATGTCAGGGGAAAGGTGAAGACACTGTTTGGGATATGTTGGGTCTTAAGTGCATGTAGGTGGGATGCTGAGTTTGACGTTGGAAGCTTATGGGATGAGTCAGGGCTCAGTAGAATCTTCAGCTTATATGTGGTAATGGGGACCATGAGAAAAAATCTCATTGTGTAGAGAGAGAAGAGAGGACAAGGCGCCGAGGGCTTAACAAGGTTCACCAAGGGCTTAATGGCTTGAGGAGCACTTAACTATGATCCCCTGGGAGCACTGGCTGGGAAGAAGTAGGGAAAGAGACCCAGTCTTAGGATGCAGGAGGCTGACCTTAAAAGGGTCTGGGACTTGGACCTGGGAGCAGGCCACATGAGAAATTGGGCAAAGAATCCGCCTGCAATGCTGAAGATCCGAGTTTGATCCCTGGGTTGGGAAGATCCCCTGGAGAAGGGAATGGCAGACCACTCCAGTATTCCTGCCTGGAGAATCCCCGTGGACTGAGGAGCCTAGCAGGCCACAGTCCATTGGGTCGCAAAGAGTCAGACATGACTGAAGCGACAGCCCACATGCACGCTGAGCTCAGGGTGAGGCTCAGTGGGAGTGGTGAAGGTTCAGAACAGTTTCTGCTGGGAATGTGGACTGGGTAGTCTGTAGTGATACTCATCCACATGGGCGGGCTTCCCTGGTGGCTCTGAGCGCCAGACAGGGTGGTGCTTCCCATAGCCTGTGGGCTGAAGGGGAGCACAAGGTTGTTGCAGATTAGATTTTTTTGTTTGTTTGTGTTTTAACAAGAGGAGTTTTTTCTTCATATTAAATGTTTAAAGTATTTAATTTATTTATTTGGCTGTGCTGGGTTTTAGCAGCAGCAGGCAGGATCCTCAATTTTCACTTCGGCATGCAGGATCTTTAGTTGCAGCATGTGGGATCTAGTTCCCTGACCAGGGATCGAACCTGGGACCCCTGCATTCGGAGCATGAAGTCTTAGACACTGGGCCACCAGGGAAGTCCCAGGGTTAGAGTTTTGTGAGGCAGGTGCTAAGGGACTAAGTACCCAGATGAGCTGCTAAGTGTGGGTGGAAGTGTGAGAGTAAAAGCGTTAGTCACTCAGCCGTGTCCGACTCTTTGGGACCCCATGCACTGTAGCCCGCCAGGCTCCTCTGTCCATGGGATTCTCTAGACAAGAATACTGGAGTGGGTTGCCATTCCCTTCTACCGGGGATCTTCCCAACCCAGGGATCGAACCTGGGTCTCCTGCATTGCAGGCAGAGTCTTTACTGTCTGAGCCACCAGGAAAATCCAAAATACTCAAGGTTATATGCCCAGTCACAGGTTGAAGGTCAGGGGAGAGTGGGGGATGCAGATGCTGGAGGCCCCAAGAGACTGACCAGCAGCTGTGCCAGCAATGTGGCTGATGGAAAACTTCAAACAAAGAAGGGCACTGTGACCCCAAAATGGGATACCCAGGCTTCAATGTCAAGGTGAAGCCGCTATGGACAACAGGATCCAGGAGCTGACCATTGGAAGGGGTTGCCTGCTGTGGAGCAGAAGTGAAGGTCACTGGGTTGGGGGACTCAAAGAACTGTTAAGGCTCGTATATGGCTAGGACATCCACCTGGTCATCGAAGTGATACTTCAGCTGGATGATATTTCAGTGCGGGTGGGAAGAGTTATGGTAGGCTTTTTTAGAGAATGTAGAATAAATAGTTAAGGCCTGAAGAATGAAGCAGAAAGAGAGAAATGTCCCGGAGGTTGGATTCAGCCCTCATGCTCTACCAGGATTAACTAGTCAGGGAAAATTAGCTCTTTAATGTGCATTTGGCCTTGCAGAGTTGAGTAGCGAAACGCCTGCGTCAGCATCATTGTTGGCATCCCTGAACTTGTATGGGACCAATGGTCACATGATCGAGTAGGTTCCGAGCATAGCTGATCAGCCTTGACAATTGCAGAATTACGAACAGGCTTGTCATTCTGACTTAATGGTGACATTGAAATTAATGGTCACTTTCAAACATAATCTAGAAGTAATTAGGAGTGAAAACCGTATAGTTGAAATTCTACTAGTCCATCAAGGGAGAAGTGCGTACTTATTATCACTAAGGTGACATACTTCAGTAATGAATAAAGGACTTCTCTGGTGGTCCAGCGGCTAGGACTCCACACTCCCAATGTAGGGGCCTCAGGTTCGATCCCTGGTCAGGGAACCAGATCCCACAGGCCATAACTAAAGCCTGGCACAGCTAAATAAATAAATATTATTTAAAAATAATTAATGAGGGTTGGGTAAACAGACAATTCTCTATATTAAAGTAAGAAGTATCAAGAGGAAAAAAATGAGGTTGCCCTAAACACATTTTATTCTCACAAATTTCCAAATAACATATCTTATAAGAATGTTTGAAGAAAACAATTATTCCTCACAGTTTTGAGTCTATCCAGGCTAAACTTTCATGCACACACACAAAAAAATGCTGGTCAAAACAATTGCTATAGAATGCCAGCAATGTTTAGCCTTTGGAGATGAAGGAATTTTGAGATTAGACCAAACAAACTTTCTAGGAAACCTGTTACTGAAAACCAATTTTCCTGAATTATAAGCTGTAGTTCTTGAAAGCTTAGTGATGTTGAAAGTGAAAGTGAAAGTTGCTCAGTCATGTCCCACTCTTTCTGACCCCACAGACTGTAGCCTGCCAGACTTCTCTGTCCATAACATTTTCCGGGCAAGAATACTGGAGTGGGTAGCTGTTCTCTTCTTTAGGGCATCTTCTCCACCCAGGGATCAAACCCAGGTCTCTGGCATTGCAGGCGGATTCTTTACCATTTGAGTCACCAGGGAAGCCCTCAGTGATATTATTAGAGGTCTAATTGCAAGTGACATCTGACTTGGGAATGTCAAGTCTAAGCGACTGCGGTGCCATCTAGCAGCTGACAGTGCTGGGAGAATGACTGCTTCTGTTTTATGACATCAGGCATTTGAAATTCGATTACTAACATTGCTAAACATAAAACTGTAATAATTCGATTCTTTTGACTTATTTTAGATTTATTTTTGTATCCCAGAGGTTCATTGTATGATGGTGAGCCTCATCACCTGGGGCTTCCCAGGTGGCGCTAGTGGTAAAGAACCTGTCTGCCAATTCAGGAGAGATGTGGGTTTGATCCCTGAATCGGAAAGATCCCCTGGAGAAGGGAATGGGAATCTATTCCAGTATTCTTGCCTAGAGAATCCCATGGACAGAGGAGCCTGGCGGGCTATGGTTCACAGGGTCGCAAAGAGTCAGACATGACTTACCTCATCATCTGACTCTGAATTTGAACACTTGGGCCTTTGGCCCAAATGTCTATTTTGTTCATGTCCGTTAAAGAGAGGGGAGGCGTTAGGGGCAGTTCAGAACTGCAGCATGCTGTCACCTGCGGCAGGTAACAGGCAGGAGCTGGAAACCGAAAGAGCGCCACTGGGTTCCCCCGATTCCCCTCTCCATGGCCCTGCCTCTGGCAGGGTCGGCCAAGGAATGACTCTCAGGAATGACTGTCAGGCCAAAGGGACTGAATCGGGGCCTCCTGCTCTCTTCCAGCCTTGCACGCAGGAACGTCTAAATCTTCTTCCCTCCCCGCCTATGGCAGGACCACCCTGAGCCGGGTAAGGTGGCACCGAACTCACAGATTGCTAGGGAAGAGTGGGCATGTGGGGCTGCCCGTGAGGGATGGGGTACTCGGGCAGGGGGTGAAGGGGAACGATGCAGTACACTCCCATCTCCTCTGATCCTTTTGTGTCCTTCCCAGCTCCAGTCTACAGACTTCAGCCCATCTGGGAGTGAGGCTGAAAGCCCAGGTGAGACACAGGACTGACGTGATGCTGGGCAAGGGGCTTGGGCAGGCCCCGGGGGTAGCCTGTGTGTGCAATGTGGGCAGGACTCTGTGGCTGGAGGTAGGGGAGGCTGAACTGGCAGGTTGGAGGCCTGCTGACCTCAGGCCTCCAGCTGAACCTCAGAGCCACCTCTGAACAGTGACTCTTCTCTCCCGCAGGCCTGCAGGTGAGTGCCCTCTGGAGGGGAACATGTGGACCACGGAAGTCACGGATGGATGGGGAGACTGGCAGTGCTGGGGGAGGGGGTTGTGGGGCCATGGAGTCACCCGGTGAGGCCGCAAGAAGCACATGAAAAGGCTGGGGAGGTCTCCTTGCCGCACTCTGGCTCACTGCGGCTTTGGTCTCCCCAGAATGGAGAGGGCCAGAGGGGGAGGATGGACCGGGGGAACTCCCTGCCCTGTGTGCTGGAGCAGAAGGTGAGGGGCAGGGGCAGAGGCAGGGGGTGGCGGGCAGGGGACAGAACCCTAGCGGGGGAGGGCCAGCTTGGGAGAAGCCAGACAAGTGAATGCACTGAGGGGTCCTCTGGGCTGATGTTGGGAGGGGCAGCACGGAAACTGAATGGCAAGATGGCATGAGACCCCACGGCCCCTTCAGGCTGATAAGCGGGCCTGGGGGATGGCAGGGGTAAGGTTGATAGGCACCTCTATTCGCCTAATACTGCCCCCCTCTCCTCCCCAACCCCTAGATCTATCCTTATGAAATGCTGGTGGTGACCAATAGGGGGCGAACCAAGTTGCCTCCAGGTGTGGATCGGATGAGGCTCGAGGTATGCAGGGACAATCTGCAGGGTGGGTGAGGGGCTTCCTGCTGGGGAGGACCACCTCCTGGTCACTCGGCCCAGCCCTACCTGTGCCTCCTCCCCCTAAACTGCCCCCGTGTGTCCCCTCGCAGAGGCACCTGTCAGCAGAAGACTTCTCTAGGGTCTTCTCCATGTCTCCTGAAGAGTTTGGCAAACTGGCTCTGTGGAAGCGGAACGAGCTCAAGAAAAAGGCCTCTCTCTTCTGATGGCCCCCACCCACTCCGTGACTGACCCTCACCCTTGCCGCTTCAGGGCCCTGGAGCTGGGGTCCCAAGACCCCAGAGTATCATCTCTTGGTGGGGGGAGCAGGGAGGTGGTGCAGGGGTGGAGTTGGCTCCGTCATCCAAGTTGAGAGGGAGCAAGAAAGACCTCTGCCATGTTGGGGTTGTAGGATGTGGACTTTCTTCCCCATAATGAGCCAGGACGGGGGAGGGGGCTCTCCTTCTCTCATCCCTGGTCCTCACAGTACAGGGCAAACACAGTGTGGACTCCAGCACACACAGAGTTAATGTTTGCATCCTCTCCCTGCCCCACCCCCACATGAATGTCCCAGAAGAGAGTGATGAGAAATGAACATGGCACTTAGTGGCCAGGCCTGTCTGCTGGGTGAGGAGATCTCAGGCCTGGTAGGAGGTCCCGTGAGGGTGGGGAGCAGCCAGGTAGGCAAAGAGCACCCCAGTACCCCATGTGTACCTAAGCACTCCTCTGCAGCTCACCTGGGACAGGTTCCCCTGCACTTGGGCCTCCCGCCTCTCAGCCTCCAGCAGGGAGGCCACCTGGTCCTCCAGCTCGTGCCCTACCCTGCCCTTGTGACCCCCAAGCTTCGAAGCCTCTTGCTCTAGCCCCGTGGCTTCCCCAGAAGCCTGCGGCATAGAGTGGAGATGTCGCCTATACAGACCCCCAGCCCACCATCAGCCTGCAGGCGGGGTTGGCTAGAATGCTGCCTTCTAGCATCCAAGTCTTGGGCGGAACTCATCTCCTTGGATGGGATGAGGAGCCGGGCTGAGAGTCCTGGCCACCAGTTCCGCCCATGCCTGTGCACCCCCCCACCACGCTCTCTAAAGAATGTAATTTATTGGGGCACCCCCAGCTGCTTTCCTCACCTTACTCTCCGCCCTACCCTAATCACGCTCCCAGCTTTTCTTCTCTCCAAATACATATGTGTATATAATTATATATATTTTTTTGCCCGGGTCTGGGTTTTGTTCCTGCCCAGATCCTGAGATCCCTTTCTGCAGTGTGTGTGTGTGTGTGTGTGTGTGTGTGTGTGTGATCATGCTGGGGGAGGGGAACTCTGCTTGGAATTAAAAGGTTGCAATGGGGCCCCAAATCTATGTGTTCTTTATGAGCTTCCAGATCGGGGTAGGAGGGACAAGTGATGCCGGGCTGAGAAAAGCCATGGAGCAAGGGTTCAAATGGGGGAAGGGGGAAGGCAGAGTCGGAGGAGGGAGAGAGACGGCACACATACTACCCGCCCCCTGTCCTGCCCCAGGAAAGCCGGGGCAGGCTAGCAGTTCCCGTCTGCCTCCTCTCCTTCAGGGGCTGAGCGATGGTGGCATGGACAAGGGGACAGAAAGTCACACTCTGGAGGGTGATATAGAGCCAGCTGGGAAAAAAGGCTCTGTCCTCCACTGAAGCCCTAAGTGTAGCCTTTGGCAATCAAGCTCATCAATAGTCCACATGGTTGTACCCTTCCGGGCCTGTGATACCCACAGTTTAATGGGGAGGCCAAACACCCAGGAAAGGTCGTGTGTGAGTGGGCAGTGAGCTGATTGTCAGGGTTCAGGAGGGAAAAACTGGGGGGTGTTGTGTTTAGTCGTGTCCAATTCTTTGCGGCTCTGTGGACTGTAGCCTGCCAGGCTCTTCTGTCCATGGTGGGGTTCTCCTTGCAAGAATACTGGAGTGGGTTGCCATTTCCTCCTCCAGGGGATCTTCCAGACCCAGGGATTGAACCCACAACTCTTGCATCTCCTGCATTGGCAGGCAGATTCTTTACCACTAGTGCCACCTGGGAAGCTGGGTGAAGAAATGATGGGTGAAATCTAGCAGGAACAAGGGTCAAGTGGAGGCTGAAGGAGCAGGGATAACTTGGTTGACTTGGCAGGACCGTCCAAGGCAACTGGGCAGGGAACAGGCCTGTTTGAGTGGGTGGAGGGGGTGAAGACTGCACTGGAAGATCAGAAAAAGGACATTGGCTGTGGGTGCTGGTGGGGGCAGGCCCAGATCACCCAGCAGGATCAGAACCTGGGTTTGGGGACCTGAAGAGGTATGCAGTCTAGAGTACCCGGTGAGTTGGAGAAGGGCCCGAGTGTGAACCCAAGACTGTACCTGATACCTGAATCAACTCTCCTGCCCCCCTGAGTTTCTAGGCCCTTCAGCTGAAAAAATCAAAGTGGATAACAGTCGCTCAAATGGGAATGATTACTTCTTTTTTTTAACTTTTATTTTGTAGAGTATTTATTTATATGTTATTTCTTTTTAGCTGCACCATGCAGCATCAAGATCTCGGTTCCCAGACCAGGA
Source organism: Redunca redunca (assembly GCA_006410935.1). Lineage (NCBI taxonomy): Eukaryota > Metazoa > Chordata > Mammalia > Artiodactyla > Bovidae > Redunca > Redunca redunca. Next base: position 19,895 of record SJYQ01093429.1, read on the forward strand.
TGACCAGGGATCAAACCTCAGCCCCCTGCTTTGGGGATGTGGAGTTTTAACCACTAGACCACCAGGGAAGTCCCTGAGTGATTCTTTTAAATGGTAGGAGTTCTGTGACATCCAAAACGTTGTTTGATCCTCTTAGCAAACTCGTGAGGTCAACAACACACACAGGTTGTTTTCATCCTTTTCCAGAATGAGAGAATTGTGGAATAGACACATTTCATGTGAAGTTTTCGCTAGAGGCTACAAGCAACTAACGAATGCAGACTAGAGACACACATCCCAGTTTCTTCACCACTAAGCTGGGACTTTCCCAGTACAGACAGTTGTCTCTCCAAGGGCAGCAGAGAGAGGAATGGGTATTTAGTGAATGTTTGGAAGGCTTACCATGTTCTAGCATGATGGACAGGAGCTCCCAGGATGCTTCGCACCAAGGGGTGGAAGGAATGTTTGATCCCAGGGCACTCTGGGAAATGTTTACGGTAGGGGCTCAACTGGACTTGAGGTCCGAAGGGATTTGAGGTTCCCGAGAAATTTAGAGCAGCTCAAAGTGGAGTGTGTGAGCTCAGACTCTCAGTCATTTCCAACTCTTTGCAACCCCACTGACTGTAGCCCGCCAGGCTCTTCTGTCCATGGGATTCTCCAGGCAAGAATACTGGAGTGTGGTGCCATGCCCTCCTCCAAGGGATCTTGGGATTGAACCTTCTACATACCTTCTACATTGGCAGACTGATTCTTTACCACCAGCACCACCTGGGAAGCCCTCCAAGTAGGGATCTAAAATAAAATCTAAAATAAAACCTTGGTGATTATATAGTCCAGTGGTTTCCAAAACTTTTTAGTAGCCAGTCTTTTTTTTTTTAATTAGATCTTACTATTAGTAATTAAAATACATTTATAAGTGAATTTTATAGTCAATTATTATGAAATCAATCAGTGAGAATAAGGAAGCTATTTGATGGGTATAAAAAATTTAAGCCAGGGATTATATATGACCACTGCCCTTTCACAAGTGCAGGACCTAAATTACTCTTGTTTTTGGTTGCAAAGTATCAACAAAATCCTGATTCACATAGATTCAGATAAGGAGCTCAGTCATGTCCAACTTGTTTGAGATCCTGTGAACTGTAGCCTGCCAGGTTCCTCTGTCCATGGGATTTCCCAGGCAAGAATACTGGAGTGGGTTGCCGTTTCCTTCATAGATAAGTAGTTTACATAGATAAGTAGTTACAAAATTTCGATGGTTTAAAAATGCACACAAGAGACTTCTCTGGTGGTCCAATGGTTAAGAATCTGCCTTGCAATGCAGGGAACTCCTAGTTGGGGAACTAAGGTTACACATGCCCTGGGTGACTAAGCCTGTGTACCCCAGTGAAAGATCCTGCATGACACAAGGAATATCCATCATGCTACAACCAAGACACAATGCAGAGAAATAAATAAATATTTTAAAATAATGGCACACACAAATGTGAACAGCCACATTCCTAGTGTTGAGAGACAGCAGCTAAGTCCCGTCTCTTTGAATCTGGGCTTAGCGACTTGCTCTTTCAAGCTGTTTCTTCTGCAACAGCCTTCCACCTTCATTTAGATTGCTTCTTAATACACAATACAGGCTTGTTTCTTATCTTTGTTCTTATATTTTATACTTTTTAGCTTAAAAAGCCTCCTCTCATCTCCCATAGGCTTCTCACCAGGGACCAATTGTAGATGAACTGTTTGAAACATCTATTTTTCCCCCAAGCAGCTGCCAGAGAACTGAGATCCAAATACTAGTGCAGCCTGGGCTCAGGGGAACCCCGGCCTCCCCATGACTTAGTCTGGACTGCAGGCTCCACTCCACGGCACACAGCCACCTCTGGGCAGGTGCTGCCTCTGGGGCTTCAGTCTCACTGGTGAATGGGGCCCCCAGGGCAGGGCTGGAACAGTGAAGCTCCAGAACCCCACAGCTCCAAGCCCTCAGATCTGTGACAGGGGCTACCCCCTTCCTTCATAGAACCCCTGGTGCCTTACTTTCTCATCAGATGGTGTCAGGGGTCAGCAGGAATACATTCTGAACAGACATCAGCCCTGTAGTCGTGAGGAATATCTTTCCATTCTGGAGAGGTGGAGGGGTGAGGTGGGGAATGGGCTTTGACCTGGCAGAGGTGGCTGCTAGAAAGCCTCCTTCTTAAGGGCCCAGCTTTGGACATTAGGGGAAAGTCTGCTCCTGTTGAAGGTTCTGCCTGTGTGACTCTGGGGTGTACTTTTCCAGTGTGGCCGCCCACTTTTCCAGGAGACCCACCATCTGTATCTTTCCTCGGTGTGTCTACAAGGGCAAAATGGGGCCAGTGTGACTTCCTTGACAGGAACTATGGACCAGCACTGTAGCCACTTAAAGTAACAAGCAACAATGCAATTAATTTTTATAATATACTTTGGTTAACTCAATTTACCTAACTCATTGCATTTGAACTTGCAATCAACCTAAAACATCATTGTGTGCGTGTATGTGCCAAGCCACTTCAGTTGTGTCCACATTTTTGTGACGCTATGAACTAACTGTAGCCCTCCAGGCTCCTCTGTCCATGGAATATCTCCAGACAAGAACACTGGAGTGGGTTGCCATGCCCTCTTTCAGGGGAATCTTCCCCACCCAGGGATAGAACCTGTGCCTTGTATGCCTCCTATATTGGCAAGCAGGTTCTTTATCACTAGTGCCACCTGGGAAGCCCAAAATATCCTGTGACAATTTATTTTTTAATTTTAAAAAATATTTATTTATTTATTTATGGCTGCACTAAATCTTCGATGCTGAGAGGGCTTTTCTGCAGTTGCAGCAAGCAGGGGCAACTCTGTAGTTGCAGTGTGAGGACTTCTCATTGCAGTGGCTTCAGTGTCACAGAGCACGGGCTCCAGGGCATGCAGCCTCCCGCAGTTGCAGCAGGTAGGCTCAGTAGTTGTGGCAATGGGCTTAGTTGCTCTGTGGTATGTGGGATCTTCCCATAACAGACATCAAACCCAGGTCTCCTGCATTGGCAGGTGGATTCTTTACCCCGAGCCACCAGAGAAGCCCCGTTAGTGACTATTTTACATTCTTTCCTTTGTCTGACATGTCTTCAGCATGTGTCAGTTAGGAGTAACACTTTTCAACTCCATAGCCACAAGTGGCCAGTAGCTACTGTGCTGGACCAGGATGGGGGAAGAAGTCACACTGGCCTGGTTCTGCACTTCTGGACTCAACAGGGGAAGAAACAGTGTCTAACTTGGGGAAGGGGATAGCACACTGAGAAAATCAAGGCCAAGGATTACATAGGCAGAACCCTCAACCAAGTAGGGCTTCCTGGAATGTTCAAAGCTGGGCCCTTTGGCAGGGTGCTTTCTAGCAGCCAGCTCTGCCAGTTCAAAGCCCATTCCCCATCTTCCCCCTCAGCCCCCCAGGAATGGAAAGAGATTCTTCATCACAAGGCAGTCAGCCATTCAAAATGTATGTCTGCTGATCCCTGACATCGTTACGATGGGGGTGGGGGGCGGTAGGCATAATGGGATCCCATGAGGGACGTCTAGAGACTTCCAGACTCACGGACCTTCTCATCCCTCATGGGAAAAACGTGCTTGGTCCCACGCGCCCTTCCCTAAGGGTCGTTCGCTCGCTGCCTCCGGGCTTCCCCAGGGCCCCGGCGGACTTGACCTTGCCTTTCTGCTGCCGCGGCGGGCGGCGGGCACCCCCAGCCTCGGGTCCCCTCCTCACTGCCCCGCCGGGCCACGTCGGCGGCCGGCCTTCTCTCCGACCCCGCGCTGGGCCGGGCGGGGGCTGCGGGGCGGGGCGGCCGGGGCCCCGCCTCCCTCGCTGCGCCTCCGGGTCGCCGCCTGCGCCCGGGAGCTCCGCCGCCGCCCCGGAACCGGGAACCGGGAACCGGGCCGCCGTCATGCTGAGCCGGCTCGGGGCGCTGCTGCAGGAGGCCGTGGGGGCGGTGAGGCCGGAGGGGGGCCGGAAGGGCGGGCGCGGGGCAGGGAAAGGAGCCAGCGGGCGCGCGGGCAGGCGGGCGGAGGGCGCAGGCCGCCTCGGGGAAGGGACCCCTACCCGGGCCGCGAGGAGCCCCGTCCCGGGCCTTTTCCCTCCCCCGCCGCGCCCCCTCCCGGACTCCTCTTCCCCTTTCCAGTGGCTTCTTTCTTGATCGTCCCTCTTCCTAGCTTTTCTCCAGGTCGCTCCAGCCCCTAACCCTTCTCCCCGAATTGCTTCCTGTTTATTTTCCCTGCTCCCGGAGTCTCCCAATTCCCAAACTCCTCCGTGTCGAGTGTTCCCCTGTCACCGAATAATTTCTTCCCAAAATTCCCCCCAGGTCCCCTCCCCCAGCCTGTGGGCCTTCCTCTTCCCCCGCGCTCCTCCCTTCCTGGTCACCTGGCCTTAAAAAATAGCTGCCCCTTCCTCTGGTTCCTTGCCCTCCGACGCCTCCAAGACCTCACTGGCGCGGTCGGCCCTCTCACATTCGACTTGGGAAGTGCAGGCCCCAACTGCCCAAGTCCCCGGGAAGGGTACAGATAACAATCCAAGTGTGTGTGGGGGGGNTCTTTTTTCGTTTAAGTCCAGCTTAAGGCTTTAGGAGACTATAAGTGAATTTTAAGGTTAGATGAGACCCCATCACAGGCTTGTGAGACGATCATAGTGTGGTTAAGGGTCAGAGGGTTTTCCCAGAACAAGGAACTGTGGGAAGGGCTTAAGGAGGGTTTTTGTTTTTGTTTTTAAAGATGTATTTACTTGTTATTTATTTATTTTTATTTTGGGCTGCACTATGTCTTCGTTGCTGCTTGCGGGCTTTCTCTAGCTTCGTCAAGCGGGCCTATTCTTTGTTGCAGTGCTCGGGCTTCTCATTGCTGTGGCTTCTCCTGTTGTGGAGCACTGGCCCCAGGTGCACGTGCTTCAGTAGCTGCAGCACTTGGCTCAGTAGTTGCGGCTCTCGGGCTCTAGGTGCACGGGCTCAATAGCTGTGACTCTGTGGGTTTAGTTGCTCCACGGTATGGGATCTTCTTGGACCAGGGATTGAACCTGAGTCCCCTGCATTGGCAGGCAAATTCTTAACCACTAGACCACCAGGAAAGTCCAGGTTTAAGGAGTTTGCTGAGATATTTTAGTAAGTATCAATGAGTAGGCACTCTGTGCAGAGCCCTTTAGGGACTCTCAGAGATAGAAACACAGAACCCTGGCCTTGAGGGAGCTCACAGTCTCCTACAGAGATGACTGTTCACCCAACAATAATAGCATCATGTAGACCTTGATAAGATACAGTCACTCCATATGGTCCGTGTGTTTGGAATGACTGTGGGAGGTGCCACCTCCATAAAGGTCGTGACCCCCACAGCTAACTCTGAAAGAAGACTGCCCAGGCCGCCAGGGGCAGTATCTCTGATTCAGTGTCATTTCTTCCTCCTCTTGTAATAATGGCCTGCTAAACCTTCGTTCTGTCTTTGTCTCCTACACACCCACCAGATGACTCTTCTTCAGGAGCTCAGAAGATGTCACTGACCTGCACCCAACTGCCTGCAAGGAAAAAAAAAAAGGGACTTCTTGGTTTTGCCAAGAAGTTCAATGCCCCACACACTCATCCATCCATCCTTGTGCTGGACACACTTTGCAAAGATCCTTCTGCAGGAAACGTCTCTCCTGTGTCTCTTATTGTTGAAATCAGACCAGCTCTTCAGGTTTTAGTTCCCACATGACCTCAGCATAGCCTTTTCATTTCACTTGTTGGAACTGACCCTTCTTTGCCCAAAGGTCACTGTCCACCTCTCCTTTGTTCTCACACCACTACTACTTCTTTTATTTGACTGCCCTGGGTCTTAGTTGCCACATGCAGGATCTTTGATTTTCATTGGTGCATGTGGCATCTTCTGTTTGTGACATGGGGCATCTAGTTCTGAACCAGGGATCAAACTCAGGCCCCATCCATTAGGAGCATGGAGTCTTAGCGACTGCGCCAGCCAGTATCTCCCACTATTTCCTGTAGTTGAGTCATTCAGTGCATTTTATATTCTCTTCTCCTCCATGGCACATTTCTGGAAGATTGGCTCTTAGACATCCTTGTGTGGCTCATAGCATTAGGCGTGGTGTTTTGTTCACGGTAGGCATCAATGGATACCTGCTGAGGGAATTATGGAAGGAGGAGACACCCTGTCCTGTGGTGCATGAAGTTAGAGAGAGGTGCGTCCAGGGACCCTGGAGACAGCTTTGTGGAGGTGGTAGCTTTGAGCTGGACCTCACTGGGGACTGCTGGAACCTAAACAGGTGTAGGGGGATATACAGTCTCCTAGGCAGAGGAACGGCTAGAGGAAAGACCAAAAGGTAGGGATGTGGGTAGGGACTACTGGAATATGCCTTTTTCCCCTGGGAACATTTACTCTGCAAGAAAAGAAAAGAAATGCCCTTTTTGGAGAAGTTTTCAGAGGTAGTGGTTGTTACCATTTCAAGGTTAGTTCCAGCTGGGGCATGGGAATGGAGAGGTTGCTTTAGGAGAAGGGGGAGATTCGAGGGCTGCTCATGGAGGATCAGAATTCCTTGGGGTGATCGAAGGAGCTAGAGGTGTGGATAGGAGCAGAACTGAGAGAAGATAGGGGTACACAGCCTGCAGTGTGAACAAAAGATGCAACACGTTATAAGTAAGGTGGGCCTCCCAGGTGGCACAGTGGTAAAGAACCTGCCTGCCAATGCAGGAGACCCGGGTTCAATCCTGGCTCAGGAAGATCCCCTGGAGAAGGAAATAGCAACCCATTCCAGTATGCTTGCCTGGGAAATCCCATGGTCAGAGGAGCCTGTCGGGCTATGGTCCATGCATCACCACAGTCGGACATGACTTAATAACTAAAACACCACCATAAGTTAGGCACTTTTTGGTGGGTGCAAGCCACAGGGCATGTGGGATCCTGGTTCCTGATCAGGGATCCAACTGGCACCCCCTGCATTGGAAGCACAGAGTCTTAACTACTGGTGTGTGTGTGTGTGTGTGTGTGTGTGTGTGTGTGAAGTCACTCAGTCGAGTCTGACTCTTTGCGACCCCATGGACTGTAGCCTACCAGGCTCCTCCCTCCATGGGATTCTCCGGGCAAGAGTACTGGAGTGGGTTGCCATTTCCTTCTCCAGGGGATCTTCCTGACCCAGGGATTGAACCCGGGTCTCCCACTTAACCACTGGACCCCCAGGGAAATCCCACTTGCTTCATATTCTAACATTACCCACCTAGCTGAATTGAGTTGTGGTGTCCTTCAGCCCAAATTTTCAGACTCTCAGAGTGAAGTGGACCTGAGTGCTTTGTCTCTGCCACATTTTCCATTTAGATTTTGTTGTTTTGGGGGTGCTTTCCTGTTTTCCTCTATATACCTCTATTGTAGCATAACCACGTTGTACGGAAATGATCTGTTTCTGTGTCTGTTTTCCCCACCAACAGTCTTAGCCACTCTGGGATGGGGGACAGTCATGACATGTTTCAGGACCACAACATCTCAAGGAGGGAGGGGGTGTCCGGGGAGAGGACACAGGAGATTATTGGCAGATATGAAGAGAATGTGCAGATGTCCTGGAGAAAATGTGTTACTCATTCAGTTTGAGAACCCAGGATCCCAACTGCCTCCTCCAGGGCCCAGCAGCCGTCCAACACTTAGCAGATGGTAGAGTGTCATAGTGGCAGCCACTTAGTTTGTGTCTGCTCTCTCCACAGCGGGAGCCCAGCATTGACTTGCTGGAGGCCTTTGTGGAACACTGGAAGGGCATCACGAACTACTACATCGAAAGCACAGGTGGGGCCTGGTCTCCTTCCGTGCAGGGATCCCTGGAGGGTTTGGGGAGTGAGGGGTGGATGGGGATTACCCCACAGCTCAGAGATGCAGGTGTCCTGGGGAAGGTGACATCTACTGCCCACTTCAGAGTGGGGGCTGCCTCACCCTGACCTTCCAGGAAGGGACCTGTGTGAGTAGGAGTAGGGACAAGGAGGCTGGGTCTCACTGGCCTGACTCTGCATCCCAGATGTTGAACTCCACTTGCCCTTAGCTGGGCAGAGTATCCAGGCCTTCAGTCCCCAGGTACCTGTGCCCAGGGCTTACCAACTAAAGAAAAGAAATGGAATAAATTCCTCTTTTCCTTGAGCCAATTAATTAATTTATTTATTTATTTTGGCTTTAAGAATTAATATTTTATTTAGAAAACAATATTGAAGAAATTAGCTCTTCTTTTAAAATTTAACTTATAATTTCTATTGAACTTTATTTAACTTAGAATATAAGTTATAACTTAGAATATAAGTTATTCTACACTTAGTAAATTTTCATAACCTCTTTTAAGGAGCAGTTAGAGACTTAGGTAGCCAATTTAGAGGGCATTTCCCTTGTAGAGACCTGGCACAGGAGGAGAAAAAACCAAGGCACGTAGCGTGCCTGGTCCTTCTCCGCCAGCTGACACTCTAGCTCGGGTTCATCTGGGCCCATCAGGATCCCTCACTGAGGGAGCAGTGTCTCATTGGCTGCTTGGTAATCAGTATGCTGGGCTTGGTGGAGATGCACTGGTTGCTAAGTAACCTTCCATGCATTCCTAGCCTTCCACCTCCTAGAGTTCAGACTGGGGATTGACTCCAGTTTTATTGTTTGTGGTTCAGTTGCTCAGTCCTGTTCTGTCTGACTCTTTGTGACCCCATGGACTGTAGCCCGACAGGCTCCTCTAGAGTTTGCTCAAATTCATGTCCATTGAGTCAGTGATGCTATCTAACCATCTCATCTACTATTGCACCTGCCATCTGCCTACACCTTTCCTAAAGGCTTTACTTCCAGCCTGAGCCAGCCCCCAAAATTAAAAGTGGCCCTAGGACACCCTGAGGGACCCTCTGAGTGTTCTGTTAGACCAAGGTCCTCAGTCTTGGCACTGGTGACATCTGGACTGGATCGTTCTTTGTTGTAGGAGGTTGGGGGGGGGGTACACCGTATGTTTAGCAGCAACTCTGACCTCTACCCACTAGATGCCAGTAGCACCCCCTCCCCATTGTGATAAGCATAAATGTCTCTCCAAACATTGCCAGATATTCTGGGGAGCAGGGGCAAATTGCCCCCAGTTAAGAATGATTGCTTTAGGTGGTGCAGTGGTTAAGAGTCCTTGCTTCCATAACAGGGGGCATGGGTTCAATCCCTGGTTAGGGAGATAAGATCCTCATGCTGCACAGCAGCAAAAGAAATCCTGATCCATACCAATAGGTCATTTTATGGGATTAATATAAATGTAAAATATATAATATTTTATATATTAATATATAATATTTTATATAATCTAAAATAACAGGCAATAGTTTTTAAAAAGAATGCTTTAGATTGATGATCTCTTTTTTTAAATTGAGATATAATTGACATATAACATTATGTTAGTTTCAGGTATATAACATACCGATTCGATACATGGATATGTTGTGAAATGATCATCACAATAAGGTCTAGTTAACATCTGTCACCACCCATAGCTACAATTTTTTTTTCCTGTGATGAGAAATTTTAAGATCTTCTCTGTTAGCAACTTTCAAATATACAATATTATTAACTCTGGTCTCCATGCTGTACATTACATCCCCAGGACTCATTTTACATCTTAAATTTTGCACCTTTTGGACTGAAGATCTCTTGTCATGGAGTGACAAGCAGAAAACTAGGAAAAGTTCTAGAACTGCCTCACGTCCACCTGGGGCTTCACCTGGCCCAATTCATTAATTACCAGATGGTCCCTGGACCAGAATTGCAGGGCTGGGTGAGGTGAGCTGCCTTGCTCAAGAGACTATGCTTTCAAGAAAAGCTAGGGGGTGCTGCAAGGCCAGTCCCAAAGTACCAGAACTTTCTTTATAAGTCTTACCCTGTGAGACTGACTAAAAGAACTCCACTAACCAGCAGGACCTGGGCATCAGGCAGTGAGTTTGAGTCTGAACCCATGGTCATAAATGGAATTTTTTTCAGCTTTTTTTTAAAAAAAGAAAATAGAGTATTGCCTTCCATGGGTATAAAAGAGACATAAATAGGCCCCTGGAGGTTATCTGTTAGGAAGCTGAAGACAGCTTCTAAATTATGACAGAGACCCCTGAGCCCATAGCTTCTCACTCAGGCCCAGAGCTAGCCGGCAGCCCACCAACTGTCCTTCCCCAGG
>SJYQ01093432.1:0-33062 GCA_006410935.1 Redunca redunca
GGGGCTGTGGGGTGAGAGACTGGGTAGAGCCAATCGCTTAGTTTATGCAAAGACGGACCTTTGTCAGGCCAAAGTTAAGAGAAGACCGTGTCCCCTGTGTTTAACCGGGGACCCAGACGTCTCTCTCCGTGGGGAAGATCCCCTAGAGGAGGGCATGAACACCTCCAGGGTTCTTGCCTGGAGAATCCCATAGACAGAGGAGCCCGGCAGGCTACAGTCCCAGAGTCAGACACGACTGAAGCGACTTAGCACGGCAGGCCGACCTCTGAGACCTGTGTTTTAGGCTTTGCGACAAGAAAACTAAGAGGGAGTTGATTTCCTCCCGGGTTGGGCAGACGGTCTCTAAGCTGGTCCCTCTATTTTAGTATGAACTGAGTTAGAAATTGCCTTTACTGGACTGAACCTGGTCATTGTGAAGGGGCCTTGACTGCTTTATGGGATCAAGGCAGGAGTGAGGTTGAGGCACTGGCCACAGCCAGCTTGCCTGAGAAGTTTGATCTTATAGGACAGGGGGAGTACAGAGTATAGAATGGAGATGACAAAAGGGTGGCATGTTTTGGATGGGGGCGGGAGGTCTGCATTTGAATATTTATAACTCAGATCTGAACCCTTACTAAATGTATATTAATATTTAGCCATTTGCATGATCATTCATTATTTTACCAGGAACAGGCCCTGACCTGGAACTGGAGGGATTAAGACTGAGTTCCTGTCTTCTTTTGAGTTTACAGTCTAGTAGGAGAGCTAAACAAGTGAGAGGGCATTTGCAGTGCAGGGAACTAAAGAGCGACAGTGAGGACCAGACACACAGCTGCAGGATAACACAGAGGGGGAGCATCTAGCCCCAGACTAGGTTGGGAAGGAGGATGGCTATGGAATAAGTGTTATCTCAACTGACGCTTGAAATTTAAACTGTCCTTAATCTGGGACTTCCCTGGTGGTCCAATGGCTAAGACTCCATACTCCCAGTGCAGGGGGTGGAGTCTGATTCCTGATCAGGGAGCTAGATCCCACATGCTACAACTAAAGATCTCATATGTCACAATTAAAAAAAAAAAGATGCCAAGTGCCACAACCAAGAGCTGGCACAGCCAAATAATAAATATTAAAAAAAAATCTTTAATCTGTTGCAGTGAGAGTGGGTGAGAGTGGAATAGTAAAGAATAGCCTTCCAGATCGAGGACACAGTGCACGCAAAGGCCCAGAAGCAGGCTCAGTAGGGCTGGAGTATAGCCACCCTGTGGATGGTGCAAAGAACAGGAAGAGATGGAGGGAATGCTTCTGGGAGAAGAGGGCTGAGCTATTGAGTAATGCCCATTTGGGGGCGGGGGAGGGGGGGAAATGACGGGAGACCCCTGGTCCTCTGAGGCTACAACAGGGTCCCTCAGGCACTCTGTCTTGGAGGATGTGACACTTCCTTTTACAGTTGCTTTATAAAAGTAATATTTATTTTTATCGAGCTAATACATACACATTGCTTACAAACCAAATCCTTCTAAAGGGCTTGTAATAAAAACAGAAGTCCTACTGGCCTTTCTCCCAAGCTTTATCCTACTTTCAACTTGGTTTGGCCTTTCTTCTGGAATTTCCTTCCTTATTTCTAAATAACATGTGCACTGCCGTTCTGGGTTCATTTATCTAATTTGTTCACTCCTTGTCTTGGTAGATGAGGGTTCTGATTCTCTTCCTCTCTACCCACCCCCATTATGTTTATATCACAATTTATGGTTAAGTCCATGTTCAGTGATCTCATTATTGACTTTGAAAATGTTTACTTTTGAGGCAAATATGCTGGTTTCATTTCCTTTTCTAATATAACTTTTTGTTGTGTGCTCTGTTTACATTTCCTTTCTTATACAACTTTCTTGTTTTTCCTGGAGTTAATTGCCTCATTTTTTTGTTTGCTTGGTTTTCTTTGAATCTCTGGCTCTGTCTTCCCACTCCCTTCAATGGTTCTGTAAAACGCCTTCTTAGTACAATTTTGCATGTGGCCAAGCCTGTCATATAATCTTATTGGTTCTGTTTTGTTTCTCCTTGGAGACATTTGTCCTGTGGCACCCCATCCTTCTGCTTTTCTATGGATGCTTTGCTCTTAAGTCTTGGAGCACACCTGTCACCCTGGGACTGCCCATGACTGGTACTTAAGAATTCACTCTGCCATTTTCCTCTTCCAGGGACTCAGTGTCTTCCTCTTCCTTGATTTATTTCCTTTTGAATGAAGCACATCCTCCAGTAGCTTCCTGAGAAAGAATGCCTGGGAAGTAATATTTTAGAGCTTTAATGCTTACCTAAAATGGCTTTATCCCACCCTCATTCTTCTTCTTGTTTTTAGTGCATCTGTGCTGCCTGAGCTTTTTTTAAAAAAATGTTTATTTATTTATTTATATTTAATTGGCTATGCTGGGTCTTAGTTGTGACACATAGGATCTTAGGATCTTTGATCTTCATTTTGGGATCTAGTTCTCCGTCCAGGTATGGAACCTGGACCCCCTGTATTAGGAGCACAGAGTCTTCACCACTGGTCCACCAGCGAAGTCTCCCACCTTTACTCCTGATGACTACTTTTCGCTGGGTATAGAATTTTATGTTGAAAATCATTTTCCTTCAGAATTTTGAAAATGCTTCTTCCTTATCTTGCAGACTTTGATTTTAGAGCTGAGAAATCTCATCCTATTTTGATTCTCGAGTCTCTGAATTCACCTCCCCCATGCCTACTTTTAGGACTTTCTCTGTTATTCCTGATATAGTAAAAGATCACAGTTTATCAGCATGGCTCATTTTTCATGGCACTTGACAGGTCTTTTTAATCTAACAGTGGCTTTCAAAATGTGGGCCCCAGACCAGCACTACTAGCATCACCTGTGAGAAATATTAGATATGTTAGAAAGGCAAATTCTGAGCTCCACCGCACATCTACTGAGTCAGAAACTCTGGTTATAGGTCCCAGCAAACTGCCCTTTGTTGTTGTTTTTATTGAGGAATAATTGACATATGATGTCATGTTAGTTGCAGGTATATGACATAATGATTTTATATTTGTATACATTATGAAATGATCACCACAGTAAGTCTGGTTAACATCAGTGACCATTGTTGTTGTTGTTTTTCAGTTGCTAAGTCATGTCCAACTCTGAGACCCCATGGACTACAGCATGCTAGGCTTCCCTGTCCTTCACTATCTCCTGGAGTTTGCTCAGATTCATGTCTGTTGAGTTGGTGGTGCTATTTAACCATCTCATTCTCTGCCACCCTTTTCTCCTTTTGCCTTCAATTCTCCCAGCATCAGGGTCTTTTCAAATGAGTTGGCTCTTTGCATCAGGTGGCCAAAATATTGGAGCTTCAGTTTCAGCATTAGTCTTTCCAGTGAATATTCTGGGTTGATTTTCTTTAGGATTGACTCGTTTAATCTCCTTGCTGTCCTAGGGACTCTCAATAATCTCCAGCACCACAGTTCAAAAGCATCAATTCTTTGGTGCTCAATCTTCTTTATGGTCCAACTTTCACATCCATACATGAATACTGGAAAGACCATAGCTTTGACTATATGGACATTTGTCTGCAAAGTGATGTCTCTGCTTTTTAATACACTATTTAAGTCTGTCATAGCTTTCCTTCTAAGGAACAAGCTGCAGTCACCGTCTGCAGTGATTTTATATTGGAGCCCAATAATATAAAATCTGTCACTGCTTCCACTTTCCTCCCTTGTTTGCCATGATGTCGTGGGACCAGATACCATAATCTTAGTTTTTTGAATGTTGAGTTTTAAGCCAACTTTTTCACTCTCCTCTTTCACTTTCATCAAGAGGTTTTTTAAGTTCCTCTTCACTTTCTGCCATTAGAGTGGTATCATCTGTATATCCAAGTATGTTGATATTTTCCCCACAGTCTTGATTCCAGCTTGTGGTTCATCCAGCCTGGCATTTCCTATGATGTATTCTGAATATAAGTTAAATAAGCAGGGTGACAATATACAGCCTTGTTGTGCTCCATCCTCAATTTTGAAGCAGTCAGTTGTTCCATGTCTAGTTCTAACTGTTGCTTCTTGACCCACATATGGGATTCTCAGGAGACAGGTAAGATGTTCTGGCATTCCCATCTCTTTAAGAATTTTCCACAGTTTGTTGTGATCCACACAGTCAAAGGCTTTAGTATAGTCAATAAAGCAGAAGTAGATGTTTTTCTGGAATTCCCTTGGTTTCTCTTTGATCTGATGGATGTTGGCTATTGGATCTCTGATTCTTCTGCCTTTTCTAAACCAGACTGTACATCTGAAAGTTCTCAGTTCATGTACTGCTGAGGCCCAGCTTGAAGGATTTTGAGCATTACCTTACTAGTGTGTAAAATGAACACAATTGTTCAGTAGTTTGAACATTCTTTGGCATTGCCTTTCTTTGGGATTGGAATGAAAACTGACCTTTTCCAGTCCTGTGGCCACTGCTGAGTTTTCCAAATTTGCTGGCATATTGAGTACAGCACTTTCACAGCATCATCTTTTAGGATTTTAAATAGCTCAGCTGAAATTCTATCTCCTCCACTACCATTTTTTGTAGTAATGCTTCCTAAGGCCCACTTGACTTCACACTCTGGGATATCTGGCTCTAGGTGAGTGACCACACCATCATGGTTATCCTGGTCATGAAGAAGTTTTTTATATAGTTCTTCTGTGTATTCTTGCCATCTCTTCTTAATCTCTTCTACTTCTGTTAGGTCCTTACCTTTTCTGTCTTTTATTGTGCCCATCCTTGCATGGAATATTCCCTTGATCTCTCCAATTTTCTTGAAGAAATTTCTAGTATTTCCCATTCTATTGTTTTTCTCTGCTTCTTTACATTGTTCATTATAGAAGGCCTTCTTAGCTCTCCTTGCTATTCTCTGAAACTCTGCATTCAGTTGGGTATATCTTTCCTTTTCTCCTTTGCCTTTCACTTCTCTTCTTTACTTAGCTAATTTGTAAACCCTCCTCAGATAACCACTTTGCTTTTTTGCATTTCCTTTTCTTGGGGGTGGTTT
The DNA here is from genome assembly GCA_006410935.1 of Redunca redunca. Lineage (NCBI taxonomy): Eukaryota > Metazoa > Chordata > Mammalia > Artiodactyla > Bovidae > Redunca > Redunca redunca. The sequence continues at coordinate 5,011 of SJYQ01093432.1, forward strand.
TGGTCACTGCCTCCTGTACACTGTTACAAACCTCCACGCATAGTTCTTCAGGCATTCTGTCTACCAGATATAATCCCTTGAATCTATTCATTACCTCCACTGTATAATCATAAGGGGTTTGATTTAGGTCATACCTGAATGGCCTAATGGTTTTCCCTACTTTCTTCAATTTAAACCTGAATTTTGCAATAAGGAGTTCATGATCTGAGCCACAGTCGGTTCCAGGTCTTGTTTTTGCTGACTGTATAGAACTTCTCCATCTTTGGCTGCAAATAATATAATCAATCGGATTTTGGTTTTGACTGTTTAGGGGTGTCCATATGTAAAGATGTCTCTTGTGTTGTTGAAAAAGTGTGTTTGTTATGACCAGTGCATTCTCTTAGCAAAACTATTAGCCTTTGCTCTGTTTCATTTTGTACTTCAAGGCCAAACTTTCCTGTTACTCTGGGTGTCTCTTGACTTCCTACTTTTGCATTCCAATACCCTATGATGAAAAGGATTTTTTTTTTTTTTAAATGATAGTTCTAGAAGGTGTTATAGGTCTTCACAGAATCAATCAACCAGCTTATTTGGCATCAGTGATTGGGGCATAGACTTGGATTGCTGTGATGTTTAATGGCTTGCCTTGGAAATGAACTGGGATCATTCTGTCTTTTTTGAGTTTGTACCCAAGTACTGTATTTCGGACTGTTTTGTTGACTATGAGGGCTACTCCATTTCTCCTAAGGGATTCTTGCTCACAGTAGTAGATGTTCACTCTTGCCATCTCCTGCTTGACCATATCCAATTTACCTTTATTCATGGACCTAACATTCCAGGTTCCTACACAATACTGTTCTTTAAAGTGTCAGACTTTCACCACCAGACACATACACAACTGAGCATCATTTTCACTTTGTCCCAGTTGCTTCCTTCTTTCTGAAGCTATTGGTAATTGCCCTCTGCTCTTCCCCAGTAGCATATTGGACACCTTCAGTCCTGGGAGGCTCATCTTCTGGTGTCATATCTTTTTGCCCTTTCTTACTGTCTGTGGGATTCTCCAGGCCAGAATACTGGAGTGGTTTGCCATTCCCTCCTCCAGTGGACCATGTTTTGTCAGAACTCTTCACTATGACCCATCTGTTGGGTGGTCCTGCACAGCATGGCTCATAGCTTCATCGAGTTCTGCAAGCCCCTATGCCATGATGGGGATGTGTGATCCATGAAGGAGTCAGTCACCATACCTGGTTGCTGCTGCTGCTACTGATAGAAGTACAGTTGATTTACAATGTTTGCCAATCTCTGCTGCACAGCAAAGTGACTCAGTTTTATACACACACACACATATATATATTTAATACTTTTTCATTATGGTTTATTGTGATGAGAACTGCAAGCAACTTTCAAATATACAATAGTATTATTAACTCTAGTCACCATGGTGTATGTTACATCCCCATCACTATTTTATAACTGGAAGTTTGCACCTTTTGAACCCATTCACCCATTTCTCCTACCCCCCCACCACCCCTCATCCTACCCCCCTAGCTTCTGGCAAACACCAATGGATTCTCTGTATGAAATTTTTGTTTGTTTTTCTTTTTTAGATACACATGTAAATGGGACCATACAATATTTGTCTTTCCCTGTCTGCCTTATTTTATTTAACATAATGCCTATGAGATCCATTCATGTTGTAGTAAGTGGCAAAATCCTTTATTTATTTAAAGTGGGCCATTAAAACTTATTTATTTATTTTTAGTTGCACTGGGTCTTTGTGTGTGCAGGCTTTCTCTAGTTGCAACAAGCAGAGGGGCTACTGTTCGTTGTGGTGCATGGGCTTCTCACTGTGCTGGCTTCCTGTGCTATGGAGCATCTAGACACATGGGCTGCATAGGTGCAGCATAAGCGGTCAGTAGGTGTGACTCACAGGCTTTAGAGCTCAGGCTCAGTAGCTGTAGCACTCATGCTTAATTGCTCTGTGGCATGTGGGATATTCCCCATCCAGGGATGGAACCCATACCCCTTACACTGGCAGGTAGATTCTTATCCACTGTACCACCAGGGAAGTCCCTGATGTGGACCACTTTTAAAGTCTATTGAATTTATTACAATTTTGCTTTTATTCCATGTTTTGTTTTTTTGGCTGCGAGGGATGTAGCATCTTGGCTCCCCAACCAGGGATTGAACCTGTGACCCCCTGCATTAAAAGGTGACATCTTAACCACTGAACCACCAAGGAAGTCCCAAGATCATCCTTTTCTTAAGGCTGAATAATATTCCTGTGTGTGTGTGCTTTAACAATTTGTGTTTTGACAGGCTCTCCATGTATTCTGATGCAAGCTAATGTTGAAGAATCTCTGTTCTAACAATTTATGTCCTTTGGATCTGGGAATTTCTTTTTTATTTGCTTCAGATTTTTAAAATTCTTATTATTTGGTTACTCGGCAAGAGGCTATGATCAAAGAGGACTGACCCTCTAGTTTTCTTATTATTTCTCTCTTACTGACTGTTTCTTTCTTCTGTATTCTGGGAGATGTTCTATCCCCAGTGTTCTCTCCCAATCCATTTACAAAGTATGTTGTTGTGACTTTTTTTTCCTCTTTCTTTTTTTTAATTTTCAAGAGTACTTTTGTGTTCCCTGTTTTTTCTTTTCCTTTCTTTTCAGAATGGTTTCATGTTCTTGCTCTTTGGATGCAGTCAGCATCACCTCTTCGTTTGACATGGTCTCCCTATATCATCTCCGTTTCCTCTGATTTCATGTTTTCTGTTGTTTGTATCATATTAGAGACTTTCCTCATACTCCCTGTCTTCCTGGGCTGTCCATTCATGTTTGAGAGGGAGGCACTGTGAGCCAGTTGGAAGTACTCACTGAAGGCTCCTGGTAGAGCACTTGAGGGGCTGGCTGAACTCTTTCTTTAGGGAGCTCCAGTTGTCAGCATCAATGGCACAGTTTGGTTTTCCCACAAGACGATCCTGTAGTCTAGCCTCCTGCTTGGAGGTTATAAGCCCAGCTGCCGGGGTTCCTCATGCTAGTGGAGTGTGAGGGGTAGAGAGAGGTGTGTGGCAAGCAGGCCTAGTAACACAAACCAAATGCTGATTTTCCCTAAGCTTTTGATCCCACTCCTCCACCCAACCCCTGCAAAGTCCATGATCTCTCTATTACAATATTGTATCTCCAGAACTGATACCCCGTCTCCTGCATGAGTGGAGAAGGGGGTCACAGTAAGTCCTTGATAGTGCTGAGTACTGCTGAGTTTCCTATCAGATTGTTCTTTAAGTAGTTCTTCAAACAAGCCTCCTAGATTTTAGGCCCCTGCCTTCTAATTTACTCGCTCCTTCCAATTCCTAGCTTCCCTGAGGGAAGGGTCAGCTTGCTTCTTGTGGGCACTTGCCTCTGGTTGTTTTGCCTTTCTTAGTCATTTGCCACTCTCCCATCCACTTTCTGTTTTCATATGATGTACTTCAGGACTCTTTTTAAAAATGTTATGTATTTGGCTGTGCCAGGTCTTAGTTTTGCACATGGGATCTTTAGCTGTGGCACTGGAACTCTTAGTGGCAGCGTGTGAGATCTAGTTCTTTGCCCAGTGATCCAACCCAGGGCCCCTGCATTGGGGACTCAGAATCTTAGCCACTGGACCACCAGGGAAGTCCTTAGTTCAGGACTCTTAATGTCTTCTGGTTTAGTTGAAGATGGAGTTTAGGTTTCTGTTTCTGATTCTCCGTGTTGTTTGTGGAGTGGTTTTTTGAGAGAAAAGTGGAAACAGAAAGGACTGTACTCCATTCCCTTGTAACCAGAAGCCTGAGATATTTCCCTGAGGTGAACAGTAGAGGCTGACACCCCTGCTGAAAAAAGGGGGGGCGGAGGTGGTTATCTGTAGGAGGAGTGGGCAGGGCAGGAGAGGAGCTTCAGAGCTTAGAAGAGCTGCTGGGGGCCCTTGATTGGGAGCTCTCCAGAGGTAACAAGGATTATTGGACCCCAGTGAGGTCTCCTTGAGGTGAGATGGAGAATCAGTGGAGAGGGGTAGCAGGGAACAGTAATGGAGGTAGTGAGAGGCAGGGGGTAACTCCCTCCCTACCCACCCCCACCCCCCCGCAAGATGGAGAGAGTGAGAAGGCTGCAGGGCATTCTAGAATAGGGGAGGGCATAGTTACCTGACTGGCCTTGGGGCAGGCCATTCACCAGGAGGCAGAAGAGGATGAGACAATCTTGATAACCATTAATCATATGTCATCATGTGCCAGGGACTGAACCAAGTCCTTCAGGGCAGCGAGTGGGCAGCTGAGAGGAGGAGAGGAAGGACGGGAGGTTAAGGTCAGGGACAGCAGGTCTGAGGCTCAGGTGTGAGGGTGGGGCAGGTCTAAGAGATGGTGGAGTCTTAGGTCCACAAGTGAGACAGCGGCTGGAGTGCTCAACCCTGAAGAGGCATCTCCTTGTGGAGGGACGTGAGGTGGAGGAAGTGGCGATGTGACCGCTCAGGTCTTCTTCGGGAAAAGCAGTGGTGGAAAAGGCCAGTCATCTACACGCATGGCCTTTTGGACACCAGGGAAGAACAGAGTTTTTAAAAGGGAGGGCGGTCGCTTCAGTCAACTTCAATATTTACTGAACCTCCATGTGACCCACCTTTCCCAAGTTACATAGCCTGGGGCTACAGTCACAGTAAAGTCACTCGAAAATATACGGCCTCTGGCTCTAAGAACTAATCACCCAGCTCCCCAAACCCCGCAGGCTGTTTCCGGGTTCTCAGGACTATTTCATGCCCGCTCCTTGTGTGGTCGTTCCATTCCAGCTCAGGGCCATGTGCTGACATCACTCCTCCTGGCCATGAATGCCGCTCTGTCCCTCCTCACTGTGCAGCCCCTGGGCTGCATCAGCCAAAATTCCGTGGTTACAGGCCACAGGAACCAACTCTGGCTAACTGAAGCAGAAAAACAATTTATTGGATGGTTACTGGGCAGCTCATAGATTCAACAGCCACTCCCTACCTTTTTTCTGGGCTGGTGAATCTTGATTTTGTTCTAGAATTTACCTGCCCTGTACTCAGGGAAGGGAGCCCCCTCTCTCAGTCACAGGAGATGCATGTTGATAAGTCTAAGCAGCCAATCAGGGTGCTTCTGTCTCCTTGCCAGTGATTGGTTTAGGCCTCAGGCATGTGATGCAGTCCTGGCCAATGAGACAGAAGGGGAAGCCCACTATGCCAGGGGCTCCATAGAATCCCGGAGAAGCTGACTGGAGCCTTGATTTTACTGAAGGTGGAGTTAACCTTCTGTACTTCTGAAAAGTGATATACTTGTTTATTGCTTGAGTCACTGTAGTTGGTCTTCTGTTGCTTTCCACCAGAAGGTCCTGTCTGACATATAGCACATGCTTGGTCGCTCAGTCGTGTCTGACTTTTAGCGACCTCACGGACTATATCCTGCCCAGCTCTTCTGTTCAAGAAATTCTCCAGGCAAGAATACTGGAGTAGGTTGCCATTCTCTTCTCCAGGGGATATTCCCTACTCAGGGATAGAACCTGGGTCTCCTGCATCTGCGTGCAGGCAGATTCTTTACTGTCTGAGCCACCAGAGAAGCCCCAACTGACACATAAGACACTGCCAAGTATCTTTCCCTGGTAGCCTGGGGTGAAGGAGGGAAAAAATAAGCTGATAGCAACAGAGTAAGACTGATAAATTTTCAAAATGAAGGAGGCTGATGTATCTTTTGAAGATACAAGAATTACCTCATAAATGCTAAGTCACTTCGGTCATCTCTGACTGTTTGTGACCCCATGGCTTCTCTGCCAGGCTTCTCTGTCTATGGGATTTTCCAGGCAAAGACACTGGAGGGAGTTGCCATTTCCTCCTCCAGGGGATCTTCCCGATGCAGGGATCAAACCCACGTCTCTTACGTCTTCTGCGTTGGGAGACAGATTTTTTACCACTACAGCCACCTGTGAAGCCCACCCCATAAATAAGCATTGACTAAAAATACTAGAGAGAAGAGGAATAATTCTGGGAGGAGACTGCTAGTTGTTAAGTAGACACTTACTGTATACCAGGCATTGTGAAAGGGGCTAGGATGTGCTGGTGACCAGAAGACAGATCTTGCTTTTATGGAACTTTTGGTCTGAATGAAGCAGAGAAACAAAGAGCATGCAAATAACAAAATAAACAGGATAGGGTAATGGAAAGTAATTTTGGGGCAGTGGTTAATTTTGATAGATGGTGGTCAAGAAGTCCACTCTGAAGAGGAAACCCAAAGGGTGAGAGTGAGCCAGACACATGAAGAACCATATGGAGACTCCAGAAAATGTCTCAGGGAGCAGCAGTTGGCTCTGTCCTGGATGGGAGTCCAATGCCCATTCCAGAAGGGGAAAGACATGGCAGCAAAGCTTGCCCTGGAGACTCACACAGGCCAGGAGTAACAGAATAACTGAAGACATGTAGTTTCCCAGGTCTGCCAAGGACATTCATGCCCCTGTGACAGGATAGGCTGGGAACCCGGGTGTCATTGACTTGCCAGAGGCTGAAAAGGTTTGAATGGAGAATTTTGAGAGAAAGCACCTGTGAGTTGAAGGAAAAAGACACTTGGAACCAACAGATGCCCCTCGTGCTACCACCTGTCTCCTCCTGTCCCTCCATTCTGGAGTCTCATTGTATCAGACTGCTATAATATGATACCATAGACTAGAAGGCTTATAAATGAGAGAAATTTATTTCTCACATTCCCATTTCCAGATCAAGGTATGGGAAGAGTCAGTGTCTGGTGAGAACCTTCTTCCTGGTTCATAGGTGGCTAGCAAAAGGGACAAGAGCGCTCCGTGAGAGCTCTTTTAAGAGGACATAAATTCCAGTCATGAGGGCGCATGATCTAATCACCTTGCAAAGGGCCGACCTCCTAATACCATCACATTGGGAGTTAGGATCTCAATATATACATTTGGGGAAGGGGACACAAACCTTTATAGTCTATGACAAACAGCTCAACCAAATTACTAGGCACTTCGAGAGTGTTAACTTTTTGTGTAGCTTCTTCTGGGAGTTGGTGTGAAGTGGCTACCACAACAGAAAGATAAAAAACCTGACCTCAAGGAGCTTGCTGGTAAAGGATTCAAGAATGCTGCATCTGAAACAATTAAGAAACAATTTACCAGCCGAAAATCAAGGCCATCTCATAGAGTTATATGCCACAGCAACCATTGCAAGCCCCTCACTGTCTACTGGTCACAACCTCCCAATGTAGTACCAAGGGTCCCCTCTCCTCACCCACTGTCCCCTTCTACCCTCAGAGTTAAGGGTGGCCTATTCCTTGCTGAGCCCCCCACTCCACCCCATCCCTTTAGGGTGATTCATCAACTTGGAGCCTGATGCATGATTTCTCCTTATCCCAAGCTGCTTCCTCCAGTGTGAGGAATGAGAAGGAGGAGGAGGAGGGGGGACCACTTCCCTGGACTGTGATCCCTTTGTCCAGAGGTGACAGTGCCGCAGTGGGGCTCTTACCCAGCAAGAGGCCCTTGTTTGGGGGATCCTGAAGCTGAACAAATATTAAAAAATATATTTATTTGACTGTGCCAGGTCTTAGATGTGGCACGTGGGATCTGCACTGCATTACCCGGTGTCTTTCATGGTGGTGTGCTGGCTCTCTAGTTGTGGTGTGTGGGCTCAGCTGTTGCCGCACGTGGGATCTTAGTTTCCCCACCAGGCATCAAACCTGCGTCTCCCGCATCACAGGGCGGGTTCTTAACCACTGGACATCCAGGGAAGTCCCATGGACAAATAAGAAAAATACTGAACGTGTTCCTTGTTGGTCTGTTGAAGAGGCAGACTACTCACATTTTTCTTGAACTCTCTCATTAAATCCACACAACAATCCAGTGCGGGGGGGGGGTGGGGTGGGGAGGGGACTTTATTCCATTTTACAGTGGAAGAAACTAAGGCACAGAGAGGCAAAGCCACTGTCCTAGTCAAACAACTAGTAGGTTGCGCAGCCAAGATTTGAACCCAAGCAGTCTGACTGCAAGCCTCCCGGTTTGACACCACAGTACACGGTGCCAAATTGGCTCATTCTAGGAATTTCCCTTCTCCTTGCCACAACATTAAGAACTGAGCTAGAGGCCATTCTGAGTGAGGACCAGGTCCACTCCTCCCTGTGTGAGGAGAGAGAGCTGGGATCCAAGAGAGGAATTCCAGAAAAGACAATGCCATTTTGGCTATTTTTCCTTAATGTTCCCCAGGCAGGGAGAGCTGGATTTTGATTTGCCAGGTGTCTCTCTGTTCTAATTACCACCAGAATCCACCTTTAGCCAGAGCTCTGCCTGCAGCTGGAATCCATGTCCCTGTAGCTCAGGGGCCATCCTGGTGAGAGCCAGAGAGGACAGAGCCAGTCCTAACTCTGGGTGGAGTTTCCTGTGATGATGTTCCCTGCGCCTCATCTATAAAAAGCTCCAATCTGATCTCCCCCATTTATGGTGGAGGCCAGGGTGGCAGGGTGTGCGGGAGGAGGAAGAATCAGGCTGAGACAGCTCCTCTTTGCCTCCCTGGATTCTCTTCCAAAATGCTGTCAGCACTGCCAGTCGGAAAATATTTTTCTCCCTCCCTTTGTCTTCTTTCTTATTTAAAAAAAAAAAAAAAGCCATCTGGTGTCAAATTCACTCCTGGCACATCATAAAGGGTAGCACTAAAAATGTCCCTGAAAACCTAAAAGCAAAACCACAGCAGTACACATGGGATTTAGCCTCAGCATCCTAGGATTTCAGAGTTGCTAGGGGCCTCGGAGATCAAGCCGTTTGTTGCACCTGAGGAGGAAACTGAGGCGGGGAATGGGGGCGGGATTAGCTCACGCTTTCAAAACTGTTTATTAAGCGCCTGCTGTGGTCAAGGCACTTTGCAGGCGTGGGAGACTAATCGAGATCATGACAAAACCTCTGCCTTCCCGGAGTTCTCGGTGGGAAGTTCTTGTCTCTGTCCGCTGCCTCTGCCACTGCTCTTCCCAAACGGCCCGGCCATCCTAGCTGCACGCTGCACCACCGCGTGGTTGTCACCCCCTCCACCGGCCGTGGGCCCGCTGGAGCCCCGGGGTGCACCCGCGGTTTACGTCGGGGCCAAGTGTGCCGCGCGCCGCCCCGTCGCTGTGATCTCCTGCCGCTTCCTCCTGCCGCCGCCGCCGCCGCCGCCGCCGCCGCCGCCGCGGCTCCGCATTCCTCAGGGTTGAGCAACAACTTTCCCTCCGAAGGCGGCTGGGCCGGGGCCAGGCGGGGAGGCTTGCGCTGGGCCCCTCGCGGGGCGCGGCCCAGCTCGCCGGCGTGGGCCTCCTAAGGGGTGCGGTCCGATCTCTGGTACCTGACTCGGGGGCTCGCCCGGAGCGCGGCGCCACCTCCCCCGCCCCGGGGAGCCGAGGCCGGCGCTGGCGTGGGCGCAGGCCAGGGACTGCTCCGCGCTTCCTGGCCGCAGCACCCTGACTGCCTGAGGACCGAGCGGCTGCGTGGGCCTGACTCTGGCCTTGATCCTCGAGCTGGCCCAGGCTGACCGCCCAGTCTGGAGCCCTGCGCGCGCTAAGCATGCAATGTTTGCCTCGACTTTCTACTCCACTTCCGAAAGTTCTTCGACGACGGCAGGAGGAGGGTTTGTAATAATTACAGAAGAGAGGTCCTAACCCACGTCTTAGTCTTAATTTAAATAGTTACAACGATCATATTAGTGCAAGTGCCTTCTTCGCGCCCACTGAACTTAAGCATATCTCCGGCAGAAAGTTGGTTTCTTACTACTGTGTTCATATAACAGATGAGAAAAGGCAGGCACGTAGTTCCACCTCTAGTCAGAAGCCAAAAGTTAGGCCAACTCAGCGTCCAGTTTGGAGCCACCTCAGGCCTCCTGACTCTTGCAGGTCAAACAAAGCCCTTCCTACCACCCTGATGTGACTCCAGGGGGAACTGGGCCCACCTTTCAGTCTTAGGAGCCGAGTGTTGGAGCCTGTAGGGTAGAGTGGGGTTAGGCAGAGTAAGCTCCAGATGCACTAAAAATGTAAGCTCCAGGATGGCAGGGATTGGCTCAGTTTTGTTCATTGCTGTATCCCCCACTCTGAAAACAATGCTTGGCACATAGTAGATGCTCAATAAGAGTTTGTTGAGTGGATAAATGTATACAGTCAAGGTCTTCAGATTTCTAACTAAGAATTAAACGTAAGTCCCACTCTTTGCACCTTTTGTTGCTGTTTAGTTGGTAAGTTGTGGCCGACTCTGCGACCCCACGGACTGTGGCTGGTCGGTCTCCTCTGTTAGTGGGATTTCCCAGGCAAGAATACTGGAGTGGGTTGCCATTTTCTTCTCCAGGGGATCTTCCTGACCCAGGGATGGAACCCCGGGCCTCCTGGTTGGCAGATGGATTCTCTACCGCTGAGCCACCTGGGAAGCCCTTTGGCACCTTTTGTTGTTGTTCAGTCGCTCAGTTGTGTCCGACTCTTTGTGAACTCGTGCACTGCAGCACACCAGGCTTCCCTGTCCTCACTATCTCCTGGGGCTTGCTCAACTCATGTCCACTGAGTTGGTGACACCATCCAGCCATCTCGTCCTCTGTCGTCCCCTTCTTCTGCCTTCGATCTTTCCCAGCATAAGGGTCTTTTCCAAGGAGTCAGTTCTTCACATCAGGTGACCAAAGTATTGGAGCTTCAGCTTTAGCATCAGTCCTTCCAATGAATATTCAGGATTGATTTTCTTTAAAATTGACTGGTTTGATCTCTTTGCAGTCCAAGGGACTCTCAAGAGTCTTAGTTCAAAAGCATCAGTTCTTTGGTGTTCAGCCTTCTTTATGGTCCAACTCTCACATCCATACATGACTACTGGAAAGACCATAGCTTTGTGTATACGGACCTTTACATCTTGACCTTCCCTTTAAACTTTTGCTTTCTCTTTCTGCCTCTTAAATTTTGAACTTATGTTTTAAGGATTTTTTTTTTTTGGTTTCATTTTAATATATTTGGAGTAAGTTTAGACTTACAGAAAAGTTGCAAAGTATTATAGAGAGTTCCCCAATACTCTTTATTTTACCTAGCTACCCCTAAAGTTAGCAACTTCCCTAACTGTGGTTCATTTGTCAAAATGAAGAAATGAACTCTGGCCCGATACTATTAACCAAAGTATCAACTTCTTTTGGATTTCATGTTTTCCACTCGTGTCCTTTTTTCTTGTTCCGAAATCCAGTCAGGGATATCACACTGCATTTAGGGTGTGAAGCTTTTTAATACATAAGCCAGATCCCTTTGTGTAGGGTCTCTTTCCCCAGCAGTGAGGCAGGAGACTGTTGTTCCTGACAATGGACTGAGCTCCCTGTCCTGGGGGCCAAAGAAATACTTTGAGGCCTGGATTTCCTGAGAGCACTATTTAAGGGATCCCTTCTGGGTCTGCCTGCTGCCTCCAGTAGTGTCTGCTTCAAATCTAGACCTCACTGGGTCTCCCCTTCCTGTCTCCTTCCCTCTACCATACATATACCTGCCAAAGAATGGCCACGCTGCTCCAGGTCTGTGTTTCCTTTGAGACCTGACTCTTCTCTATACCCCTCATGACTTGGCTGCCACTCCTGGGTCTTCATGAGGGGCAATCCCCCATCCACCTCTCCCCAGCCTCACTGTTCCTCTTTCTCCATCCTGGAGTTGTCTTCCAGCCTGAAACTCTCAGGGAGACCTCTCTCTCTTGAACTGTGTTGCTTGGTTACAGCCCATCATTGAGCAAGCCTTGGATTTGAGATGAGTAAAATGAGGGTTTTTGTTGTTTAGTTGCTAAGTTGTGTCCAACTCTTTTGTGATCCCATGGACTGTAGCCCATCAGGCTCCTCTGTTCATGGGGTTTCCCAGGAAAGTATACTGTAGTGGGTTACCATTTCCTTCTCTAGGGGATCTTCTTGACCCAGGGATTGAACCTACATCTCCTGCATTGGCAGGCGGGTTCTTTACCACCAGAGAAGCTCTGGAGTGAGGGACAATCCATTTCTTTGGTCAGCCAGGATTTATTGAGCATGACTGAGTCACAAAGACAACAATTCTCGTCCATTCTCTCCAGGATCTTACTATCTGGAGGAAGGGACAATGTGCACAAATACCTGCATATATGGGGACATGTGTACGTGGAGATAGTGTGTGTACACTGTTGTGTGGCGGCACAAGGGGAAGAGCCCAGCTGCTGGGTTTGTGAAGGAGCATAGAGCCAGTTTCTCAAATGAGGTCACGCTGGAGCTGGGTCTTGAAAGATGGATAGGAAGTGGTAGGTGCCCCGGAAGCGGGCAGTGAGAGGAGAAAAGAAGGGCATTCCCAGGAGGATTGAGAGAAGGTGTGACTCTGCTGGGGTGTTTGAGAATAGGGCGTTTTGGGGGAGCTGCAGGGTAGCCCAGTGTGGCTTGCCCTCAGGTGGTTTAGGAGAGGGTGGTTAGAAGGGCCACTGGGATGGGTGGAACAGTCAGGTCTCAGGTGCCACGGTAAGGCATGTGAAACTTGTCCAGCGGGAGTGCGGCTATGAATCAGTTTACTTAGAATGGTCACTTGGGCGCTCTGTGGATCCTGGATGGGAGGTTGAGGGCATCTGGTGGGCGGCTGCAATGAGAAACTAGACAAGAAGCAGTGGGGTTTAGGGCAGAGGGAACTGATGCCAGAGATACTTAGGCAGGGCTTAGTGATTGGATGGTGGGGCAGCAGCAAGAGGTGAGAGGGGTTAAGGGTGATTTCAGACCCCTGCTTGCAGGAGGAAGGGCAGGGAAGCTGAGGGGACTGTTCATCAGACAGATGCAGGGGCTGGGGAGGGAGTGTTGCACAGATGGGCTGGCTGGACCCCCGGCTTCACTGCCCAGAGGAGAACTGTCTTAGGGCAGGGAGACGGCAGCAGAGCAGGCCGACTGAGTGTTGTAGCTCCCTCAGGTAGGTCGGGGGCCCTTACCTGGGAGACGCTGGTGGGAGGGTGGGGTAGCGCGGAGGAGGGGCACTGGAGGAAATGGGGTGAAGGATGGAGAAGGAGGGAAGTTTGGTTCAGGGAACTGAGGGAAGGTCATCAAGTCATTCCAGATGTAAAGGCCAGAGCAGCACTCAGCATCCTCCTGGCATCTGAGAACAGACCACGTGGGGACAAGGAGGTCCATGGGGTCCTCAGAGAACTCTCAGGGCAAGCGTTTTAGTGCCCCTGACTTTGAACATTTCAGAACCTGCTTGAATTCTGGAAGTGGCTGGAATTTCACCTGAAGGGTACTCCCTCTATTTGATTGTGGGAGGGGCAGAGGTACCTGGAAACACCCATGTGGACAGTTTTTGCAGCTGGGGTTGGTATCTAGTAATCACCTCCACAGAATCCCTGATTCTTAGCTGAACACTGTCAAGAACTGTGAAGATCTGAGATTTTATTCTATTTACAAGTTAGCGAATTAGTCTCTGTGATAGCTGCTGGGCAGCTGAGACTCCTGGGTCAAAGATGAAGGACAGTTTATTATGGCAGTAGTCACAGAGGAGTATCGGCCTTAGTTCCCATAGGGGCTTCACAAAGATAGCCAGGTGATGATGGCTGGGCACACAGTGGCTTGCATTTCAGGAGAGGAATCCAAACTTGGGGAACCCAAACTTTTATAACAGGCACTGTGCCCACCTTTCCCTCTGAAGGAAGGCATCTTATACCTTCCATGGATGTTCACTATATCCTGGAATGATAATCTGAAATGGACAGTCAATGTTTAACTTGCAAGATATGTAGAAATGGAATAGAATGAATGAATAGACTGAATTATAGAATGAATTATCTGCCAGGAAATATAGCCAAATAAAACAAAGAACACATTTCTCAGCCTCTCTTGCAAGGTATAAACATCTAACTAAGTTTTGGTGTATTAAGTGTAAGCTTTTGTGTAGCAACTTCTGGGAAACTGCACAAAAGAAAAGAAAAGACTGGCATATGCCCTGGGCCCCTTCTCATCTTTTTTCCTGATGGCTGGAATGTGGACCTGATGTTGGAGTATGAGCAGCCATGTTGGGCCAGGAGTGGTATGTTAGGACTAAGGATGGCAGAGCAGCAGATGCAAGGGGCCTGAATCTCTGATTATCTTTGGATTTCTTTACATGAAAGAAAAAGAAACTTTCATCCTAACTTTTTGTGTGTGTGTATGCAACTGAATTGGTTTCAGCAGCTGTTACAGGACTAGCACAGAGGAAGACTGACAGAGGGTTAAACTTGTCAGCAGACAGAAGGTTTGGGGTACTTCTCCCCCTTCCTCCTGCCTCAGCTTCATCAGGGCCAGGGGGAGGGGACGGAGAGTCACCTCTGGCTTGTTCACCACCCACCGGTGATGCCCCATTCATAAGGGGGCCTGGGTTGGCCACGCGACCCAGCAGCGTCCATTTGAAGGCAGCAAGCAACAAGCTGGCTCCATTCACAAACTCTGTTCTCCTTTGAAAACCAATCACCGTGCAAAGCGTGACTGGGTGGTGGCCAGCGCTGGCCCATCTGTCATGCCCTTTCAGAAAGCCAGGCGTCGGCAGCCGGCCTGGGCCTATCCATCCCCTCTCCCTTTGTACCCCAGGGACACGCACTGTAACGAGATCACGGCGCCTACTGAATTATTCAGAGCCACCCTGAGTGTCAGTATTATTATAAACATGCAGATTTCTTCCAGCTCCAAACTTCCACATCTCCAGCAGCCATCTCCCTCCTGGATTTGCCATTGGCTGCTTTGTGCCTGAGATTTCAGATTCTCCAGGCCTTGATGGCCTAATCTGCCTGTGACTAGTCCCTACCTGCCACCAGGCACGAAGGCCTCGGGCGGTGCCCTTTAACTTCCACTCTGGGCCCCACTATTGGCTCAACAGCCGTCCTCACTGCAGCCCCAGCGGCCTGCCTCTTCCCTGTCTCCTCCTGGCTTCACCGCCCAGGTCGGTGACATCACACTCTCCCAAGTGCCTGCCTGATGGGGCCATGTTAATAACAGCAGCCTCCACTTCTATGGCTCTTCATCTGATCTATGTTCTCGTGAGGCTTTAAGCCTCTGGATTTCCCCTCCCATCCCCATGTCCTAGCTCCAACTCAATCTTCCCCTTCCCCACAAGTCCCAGATTCCCAGTTCTCTCCGGAGTTGGTCTGGAGAATACCCCCGAGCTGGTAATGAGGCAGAGATGGTAATGCACATTTAAGAGTAATGAAATGCAGTGATATTTCAGGCCTGACAGACCTATTTCTGGCAGCCTTAGAATTAAAGTGTGAGGCTTTGTACTGCAGCTGCTACTAGGAGCCTTCAGAGTTTTTCTAAAGATGTGAATAAAGCTTGCAGGGTTTCAGCTCAGATCACTGTGGCTATTTATCCTGCTGCTGCTTTCATTGTACCTTTTTATTTGAAATTTTAGAGCTTTTAGATGAAGGAAACGCAGCAGCAAGTGCAAAGCATACAAAATACCCTGGTGGGGAGAATGTCCCGGTTTTTCTCTCAATTGTCCGCAACAGCTCTGGGGAGGAAGAGGGCTCTCAGGGCTTCTCGGCGTGGCCTCCAGCTCTCCTTTGAATGGGCTCCTCCTGGATCCTTGCTCCACCACAGCAGGGAGTGGGGCCTTGTGAGAAAGCTCTAGGAGGGAGTCCATGCCACCAAGATTGATGGGGCTGGCGTGGCCAGCCCTTGCTCACTGCCTCACTGCTGTGAGCTGAGCCTACGCCATCCCTGGTGGGGGCATGTGGTAGAAAGGAGTAGCTCCACTCTAGGCCAACAGTGAGAGCTCACTCTCCAGGCTCTGGATAGGAAAGGCGGCCTGCTGATCCCTGCCTCGGCATGCAGCTCCATCCTGCCATGGCCACCAGGAAGGCTGGAGGCGTTCCCATGGGGGTCAGCGGTGGGAAGCATGGGTTTTGCTGTCAGACCAGCCTAGGAGTGGATCCTGACTTTGCTCACCAACTTCAGTGTCTGGGGCAAGCCACCTATGCTTTCTGGACCTCCGTTTCCCCCCTGGTAAAATGAGAATAATGATGCATTCTGCTCACCAACTTCAGTGCCCAGGGCAAGTCACCTACGCTTTCTGGACCTCAGTTGCCCCACCTGTAAAATGGGGATAATGATGCATCTATCATTTAGGTACTTGTGATGTACATAAGGCACCTGCATGTCTCAAGTCACAATGTCTATTACGAATATGGAAATTCTCTTGGGAGTCAGGATAGCTAGGTTTCCTTCCTGACTGCCACTTGTGGGCCAAGCCCCTTCCCCACCCTGGGGCAGTGGAAAGAGAAGGGGCTTTGGAGTCAAACAGAACCATGTTCCAACCCATCTCCTTCATTTTCTGGCTCTGTGAAATGAGTAGGTTGCTTAACATCTCTAAGTTCCAGTTTCTTCACCTGTCAAAGCAGTGATCATGCGTACTCATCTCAAAGGGTTGAGGTGGGGATGAAATGAGATCATCTTCATAATAGAATAGATCATCTTTATAGAACCCACTCTGTGCCTGGCATATAGTAGGTGTTGTGTAAACAATGACCTACTTCTTCCCTTCTCCTCCCTCTGCTTCTGTTCGAAGGGGAGAAGTTTTAGATCCAGCCACCAGTTCACAGGCAATGCAGCAGGAAAACAAGGATGTTGAATGACAGCAGGGCAAAATCCAGAGTTTCACAAACTCTGTAGGACACAAATGCCCCAAAATCCTCGACTGGTAAACAAAATGGAGTGTGTGGACTTTATTTGGATCTGGGTTCAGATAAGCCAGCTGCAAGAAAAAAAGACACTATCAAGGAAATTCTGCTACTGGCTGGATATTTTATAATGTTAAGTAATTATTGCTAATGTTTTAGGTGTGATAATGGTATTGTAGTTACTCTTTTAAAAGAGTGTTTCTTCACATAGTGAAGAAATTACAGATGAAATAATATGGTAATTGAGATTTGCTTTAAAATAATTGAGTGGACTGAAGCAGGGAGGTTGGGGCGTAGATGAAGCAAAACTGGCTGTGTGTGGAGAACAGTTGAAGCTGGGTGAAGGTATATGGGGGATTGTTAAGCTGTTTTCTCTTCCCTTGTATAAAAAAGGCAGTGATCCTTTCTAGACGGGCAGTGTCTCTTCCCGCACATCTTCTCAGCACTTCCCTTGCTTCAACTCCACCTCAACCCTCTAGACTATTACCTCAGCCTCCTATAGTCTCCCAGGCTTTGGTTTCTCTCCCTTCCAAGCTCCTTCCCATTTTTCTACCAAAGTTATCCTTCTGGAACACAAATAAGATCATGTTAGTTACCTGATTAAAAATCTTTGGGTAGCTCCTCATTGCCAATAATCTACAGGAGTGTAAAACCCATATTCTGATACTCAAAGACCTTCAGAGTCTAAACCCAGCCTTCCTGTTAGTCCCAGCCCCAGCTTCATTCTCACTCCTCATGAAGCCTGACTTTGCTCACATTTGCTAGGCACTTTGAGACCTCTATACCTTCTCCTATACAGTTCTGTTTCGCAAGTCCTCCCCACTCCCCTCTAACTTCATCTGTTTAAGACTAAATTATTTTTCAAAGCTCAGTTCAAGTGCCATTCTGCCTTCATGCTTTCTGGAAGTCTTTGCACTGTTCACCAAATATCTCTGCCTCTCTGCCTTCTGGCATATGGTAGGCTCACACTTCCTTGGCTCTCTGAGGCTGGATGGGGCCATGTGACCAGTTTTAACCAATAGGTTGTGAGTGGAAGTCAAACATTTCACTTCTGGGCCAAGAATTCAATTGCTAATTCAAAACCCTCTCAAGCTCTCTTTCCCTCTGGTTCAGCAATATCCATATATTGGCTGCTTCATCAGGCTGGCTTCTGGTGTGAGCATGACGCCATGGAGCAGAACCTTCTGTCCACTGTGAGGGCTGGCTATTGCAGGATAAATAAATCAGAGGGGGTGTTTGTTTCTTCAGCATAACCTAAGCTATTCTGACTGATAACTCTTCCCTCTGTGATTTAGACTCAGCCGTGCTGATATCTCTGCTTCATCGTCCTGTGTGTACAATGTGTCTAGATGTTACAGCCCTTCAGGTCAGGAATTCTATTTCATGGTGCTTGTATTCAGGCCCCTAGCAGTTAGCATGGTGCCCTGCAGGGCACAGGTGTGAACTGAATGCCCAGCAGTGCATAGCTATGCATAGCTATGGTTGGTGCAAGTTGGGGAGGGGTGGAATGTGTGGGGGTTAAGATGTGCCATCCTTGTGAGGGGCCTCCTACTCATTAGTCATGGGGATCATGATGGTTTGGAGATGGAGCTGGGTTGTAGCTTGATGCTTTCCATGGATGTTGTGCCCAGCCCCAGGGAATGGGTCATGACTGGTCTAAACCAATCACAGTCATCCCCTTTCCTTGGGCTCATGATGAGTTTATGCATGGGCACATACATGGTCCAGTTCTGAACCGTGAGATGTAAGGGAAAGTCTTGTTCTCTTCCTGAAAAACTGAAAGAGAAATGAGAAATGGATCTGAATTTCACTGAAAGCAGAGCCTGAGAAAGGAGTCAAATGCTAATAGTTTACACGGGAGGGGTTCTCAGGGAGCAGAGGAGAGGGTAGTGGAAAGATCTGAAGACAAACCAAAAAAGGGTATACTTATTTTTGAGTTTGTTACCCTGGGGCTCAGTGCTGCCTGGGACACTCTGAGGGACACTGAAATTGTCCCTCCTGCTGAGAAACCTATATGCAGGTCAGGAAGCAACAGTTAGAACTGGACATGGAACAACAGACTGATTCCAAACAGGAAAAGGAGTACGTCAAGGCTGTATATTGTCACCCTGCTTATTTAACTTATATGCAGAGTGCATCATGAGAAATGCTGGGCTGGAAGAAGCACAAGCTGGAATCAAGATTGCCAGGAGAAATATCAATAACCTCAGATATGCAGATGACACCACCCTGATGGCAGAAAGTGAAGAGGAACGAAAAAGCCTCTTGATGAAAGTGAAAGTGGAGAGTGAAAAAGTTGGCTTAAAGCTCAACATTCAGAAAACTAAGATCATGGCATCTGGTCCCATCACTTCAGGGGAAATAGATGGGGAAACAGTGGAAACAGTGTCAGACTTTATTTTGGGGGGCTCCAAAATCATTGCAGATGGTGACTGCAGCCATGAAATGCTTACTCCTTGGAAGGAAAGTTAGGACCAACCTAGATAGCATATTCAAAAGCAGAGATATTACTTTGCCAATAAAGGTCCATCTAGTCAAGGCTATGGTTTCCCAGTAGTCATGTATGGATGTGAGAGTTGGACTGTGAAGAAAGCTGAGCGCCGAAAAATTGATGCTTTTGAACTGTGGTGTTGGAGAAGACTCTTGAGAGTCCCTTGGACTGCAAGGAGACCCAACCAGTCCATTCTGAAGGAGATCAGTCCTGGGAGTTCTTTGGAAGGAATGATGCTAAAGCGGAAACTCCAGTACTATGGCCACCTCATGCGAAGAGTTGACTCATTGGAAAAGACTCTGATGCTGGGAGGGATTGGGGGCAGGAGAAGAAGGGGACAACAAAGAATGAGATGGCTGGATGGCATCACTGACTTGACGGACGTGAGTCTGAGTGAACTCCAGGAGTTGGTGATGGACAGGGAGGCCTGGCGTGCTGCAATTCACAGGGTCACAAAGAGTCAGTCAGACACGACTGAGCGACTGAGCGGCTGAACTGAACTGAACTGATGGCAGGAGGTGGGGCATTTATCCAACGACATTCACGGGTTGCCAGTCGCCCCTCCTTTTCCGGGAACTGGATGTTCACCGGTAACTTCCTGGTGACCAGAATCCAGTGGGCACCTTGCTACTGAGCTGCTTCTTTGCTGTGTATGTCCCCCACTTCCTGCTCCAGAACTCTTTTCTGCCTGAGTTTCTAGGCCGAGTCTTCCTCCAGTGCTTCTTTGCAGCCTCTGTGGCCACTTCTTATTTTCCCTCCCAGGAATCTTTCCCTTTTTCCACTTGGTAGACATCTCCTAGGTTCTATTCTGGCCCTCACTTCTACCTACCCTCACCGCGCACACCAATTCACGGAATGGTTTCAGCTGTTACTGTTGTGATGCCAGCTCCAAAATCCACAGCCCCAGCCCTCTCTCCTAAGGTCCGCAGGCATATCTATTCATTCAACCAACAGATATTTATCAAAAAGGTTTTTCTTTTCCCCTTTGGCCACACGGAGTGGTTTGTGGGATCTTTGTCCCCCGACTAGGGATTGAACCTGGGCCTTGACAGTGAAAGCACTGAGTCCTAACCACTGGACCACAGGGAATTCCCTTTATCAAGCAGTTTGAATCTGCCAGGAGTTGGGATAAAGCAGTAAATAGGAACTCAACTTCTAGGAGGGAACAAATGGACAAAATCCAAGAAAACCAGAAAATTTTGGCTAGTAAATACTAAATACTATGCAGACAATAAAACAGGTCTGTGTGATTGAACATGTGCATGTGGGCACACTATTTCAGAGTGACTGCTTTGACGAGGTAGTATTTGAGCAGGGATCCTGTTGTTTGTGACTGTGCAAGTGCAAAGGTCATAGAGAACTTCCCAGTGTATTTGAGGACAGACAGGAAGGCCGGAGTGGCTGGAATGATGTCAGCACAAGGCCACGGTGTGGGTAGAGATAAGGTCAGAGATAAGGTCAAGAAGACAGCAGGGCTGGGGCAAGCAGGGCCAGGAGAGCAAGGGTCTAGCAAGATTCCCAGGCAATGCTTATATGCGCTTTTGCACTCATTCAAGAACAACTGGGGCAAATGGAGAAGGGAAGAGATGAGAAGAGAAACTTCATTAAAAAATTATTTTGGAGGTGGGATGAATTGGGAGATTGAGACTGACAGTCAGTCAGTTCTGTCGCTCAGTCATGTCTGACTCTTTGTGACCCCATGAACCGCAGCACTCCAGGCCTCCCTGTCCATCACCAACTCCTGGAGTCCACCCAAACCCATTTCCATTGAGTCGGTGATGCCATCCAACCATCTCATCCTCTATTGTCCCCATCTCCTCCTGCCCTCAATCTTTCCCAGCATCAGGGTCTTTTCAAATGAGTCAGCTCTTCACATCAGGTGGCCAAAGTATTGGAGTTTCAGCTTCAACAGCAGTCCTTCCAATGAACACCCAGGATTGATCTCCTTTAGGATGGACTGGTTGGATCTCCTAGCCTGGTTGGATCTCCTTGGGATTGACATATGCACACAGATTTTTTTTTTTAAAAGTATTTATTGAATTTGTTACACTATTGCTTCTGGCTCATGTTTTGATTTTTTTAGCAGAGGCATGTGGGATCTTAGCTCTGCAATTGGGGATCCAACCCACACCCCTTGTATTGGAAGGCAAAGTCTTAACCACTGGACCACCAGGGAAGTCATTGACATATATACACTATTGATACAATGTATAAAATGGATAACTGGGATAACTAGTGAGTACCTACTGTGTAGAACAGGGAACTCAGTGCTCTGTGGTGACCTAAATGGGAAGGAAGTCCAAAAAAGAGGAGATTCATGTATACATAAAACTAATTTACTTTGCTGTACAGCAGAAGCCCAACACAACATTGTAAAATGACCCTTCTCCAAGAAAAATTAATTTTCGTTAATTATAATCAATAAAAGTTTTCTATTCACTTCATAGGATAAAAGTAAACGTTATTCTTCCAGGAAATTCCTTGGCTGTCTATTGGTTAGGACTCGGTGCTTTCACTGCCGGGCCTGGGTTCCATCCCTGGTCAGGGAACTGAGATTTCAGTCAGTCCCAAGATTAGGCCAAAAAAAGGTCCTTCGAAAGTTTTTTTGGGGAATGTGGAACACAGAGAAGTATAAAATACTACCACACCCGCCTATGAGCTCATGGCCAGTTTCAACACCATTAACTCAATTTAACAAAGGAAACAAATTGGCAGCCAGGAAGTAGGAGGAAAACCAAGAAAGCATTGCGTCCATGAAACCTGTCAAAGAGAGAGGCCAAGAGTGACAAATAAAGGCAATGAGGTCTTGTAGGTTTATTTTAATTTTAATCTTTTTACTGAAGAATAGTTGATTTTCAAGGCTGTGTTAGTTTCAGGTGTTCACCATAGTGATTCAGTATTTTTGAGGATTATACTCCATTATAGGTTATTACAAGACAATGAGGGTAATTACCTGTGCTGTATAGGATAGCCCCGTTTTTATGTATTTTATATATAATAGTTCATATCTATCTAATAGTTAATCCCATACTCCTAATTTATAACCCCCCTCTGCCTTCTCCCCTTTTAACTGTAAGTTTGTTTTCTATGCCTATGAGTCTATTTCTGGCTTGCATAAACATTTATTTGTATTGTTTTTTAGATTTCACTTACAAGCGATATCCTAAAATTTTGTCTTTTTTTGTCTGACATTTCACTAAGCATAATATTCTCTAGGTCCATCCATGTTGCTACAAATGGTAATATTTTGTTCTTTGGTATGGCTGAGTAATATTCCATTGTATAATTTATACTACATCTTCTTAAGCCAGTTGCCTGTTGATGTGCACTTGGGTTACTTCCATGTCTTAGCTGCTGTAGATAGTGCTTCTATGAACATTGGGATGCATGTATCCTTTTGAATCAGTGTTTTTATTTTTGTCTGGATATATGCCCAGGAGTGGAGTTGCTGGATCATAGGATAGTTCTATTTTTAGTTTTTTAGAGAACCTCCTTACTGTTTTCCATAATGGCTGCACCCTTTTCTCCACATCCTTGCCAACTTTTGAGAAGTCTTTCTAAATTTCTTCAGGCAGACGTAGGTGCACCTTCTTTTATCCCCCCGGTTAATGTTACAGTCCTAACCTCATTTTGGTAATACCATTCAGAGGTCTGCTCCCCTCTGAATTTGGCTATAAACTCCTTCACAGTACCTGGCTCCCTTTTAGAGGATTTCATCCATTCTCAGCCCTGGGATTTGGGTGGGGTGGGCTCTGATCCCCAGTTATCCCTTAGCTACTCAGCACACTGGCCACAGTGGCTGGTTCAGGCACGGGTTGTTGTTGTTGTTCAGTAGCTAAGTCATGTCCGACTCTGTGACCCCATGGACTGGAGCATGCCAGGCTCCTCTGTCCTCTACTATCTCCCAGAGTTTGTTTAAATTCATGTCCACTGAGTCGATGATGTTATCTAACCATCTCATCCTCTGCTGGCTTCCTCTCTTTTTGCCTTCAATCTTTCCCAGCATCAAGGTTTTTCGCAATGAGTCAGCTCTTTGTACCAGGTGGCCAGCGTTTTGGAGCTTTAGCTTCAGCATCATTCCTTCCAATGAATATTCAGGGTTGATTTCCTTTAGGATTGACTGGTTTGATCTCCTTGCAGTCCAAGGGACTCTCAAGGATCTTCTCCAGCACCACAATTTGAAAGCATCCATTCTTCAGTGCTCAGCCTTGTTTATGATCCAAATCCCAGTTCTGTACATGACTACTGGAAAAACCAGTACAGTCTGTAGAGTCACAAACAGTCGGACATGACTGAGCAACTGAGCATATAGGAGGCACTCAGGGATGGGTATTTGATCCGTTTTAAGTGAATGAGAGAGTATGAGTCTCAGGACTTATAACGCAGTCACTAATATGAGGATGTGAGTCTGGAATTGCTGTGACCATTTTATAACTCTGAACGTGAAGCTGACGGAAGGCCACTATATGAAACATGATGATGAAGCCACCATGAAAGGCTGAGTGACAGAGTGGGGAAGCGAAGTCCTTGGTGACACTGTATGAACTCTTGCATCAAGCCTTGCTCAGAGCCAGCTTTTCCTCTGGACTTTAGAGTAATGTAAGCCAGTAAATTGTCTTTATTGTTTAAGCCAGTTGAGTTGGATTTTTGTTTATTCCAACTTAAAGAGTCCTAACTAGTACAGCAATTAGTGCCATGAGTAATGAGTGTTAGTTGCTTAGTCGTGTCTGATTCTGTGACCCCATGGACTGTAGCCTGCCAGGCTCCTCTGTCCATGGAATTCTCCAGGCAAGAATACTGGAGTGGGTTGCCATTTCCTTCTCCAGGGATCTTCCTGACCCAGGGATCCAAGGGTCTCCTGATTACAGGCAGATCCTCTATCATCTGAACTACAAGGGAAGCTATGAGTAAGAGGCCACACAAATGGTTCAGTCCCAAACTGATTCAACCAAAGAGGAAAAATGAAGGGCAGTAATAACCCCTCTATCTTGGGTTGAGAAATTAGCAATCCGATCCAGCTAGTTAATATAGTTTCCTGTTGTACCTTGGAATGCAGCTCACATGCTATGGTTATAGCAGCACATTACTCAATAGAGAAATTCAGAGTGTTGGATTGGGTTGGTTCCTTCTTGTTGCTATTAGTAAAGTACTATAAAAAGGTAAACTTATGTTCAAACTAGCCTACCCAAAAAGAGAAAAGGAAGAAAATAGAGCTTTGCTAAGAGAAGCTCTTTCTGCCTATGGTAGAAAATGGCTAAGATTCTGGAAACTGGCAGAATTGTAAAATCCCCAAAGCTTTGCCCCAGAGTCTAAGCAGAAGCAGGGATGGGGTACACATCACAGGAGATAAGACTGGGACATATCCTTTCCTAAGTACTTCCTGGTTTTCACTCCCTTGATATGTACATGGGATGTAGCCTGGAGGCAAGGATCAGACTTGGGGTGCCTCTCCTGTTGTCCTAAGGTATAGCTATCCTAAGGTAAGGCCGAGAGTCTGGAAGAGCACTGAGGTTTGTTGCTTAAAGAAAGAAATACCTGCACTAGACGCTAGACCCAGAGACTAGTCTCAGCAAGACTTTTGGTTTTATATATTAACTCACAGAATCCATCAGAAGCAAATAGATTGGAAGCCTATAGAGAGATTTGCAGTGCCAAAGAAACTCTGAGCCCAGATGCCAATGGCCAGAGACTTCAATTCTAACAGAATTTCTTAGGTGTCCAAATACAGTGAATGAAACTTCATAGGGATAAAACATTATAGCAGTACTTCTTACGCTTTTATGTATATAAGAAATTTATTAGAGTGTCAGTTCTTGGGAATTTCCTGGTGGTCCTGTATTTAGGACTCTGTGCTTCTACTGTGGGGGACTCCAGTTCCATCCCTGGGATCTCTGATTTGAAACTGAGATCCCACAAGCCTCATGGTGTGGCCCCCTCCCCTCCCCTCCCCCAAAATATTAATTCTTGGGCTTCGCTCCTAAAGAATATGATTCCTTCTGTCTGAGATTGAGCTCAGTCATCTTCACTATTAACAAATGTCCCTGATGGTTTACATGCAGGTGACTGGGAAACCTCACTTTGGGAGAAATTGCGTTTAGGGAAATGATTACATTCCTTAGTGACAGCAGGACTCCTTTTGTCCTTATAGCATCCAGCACTGTGTAGGGTGCAGAAGGGGAGCTTGGCAGAGACTTGCCCACTAGACTGGAAAAGCACAGGTATCCAGAGTCAACGTGGATTTGGGAAGTATGCAGACTCTGATCCCAGAGACTGATGTGCCCTGCTCCCCTGCCCCTTGATTCTGCTTGCTCCTGCTTTGCACCCACTGGGGTGGCCTTATCCAGACACTGAGCTGGCAGTGAATGTACCCGGGGTCCTCTGCCAGTGCCCCTTGTTCAGGCAGAGAGTTCTGGACACATGTGTGGGAAGGAGAAATGTGTCAAATGTCGGGGAGTGTTTACTAGGCTTCTCCATGTTCGTTTTCTTCCTTCTACCACACCTCAGGACGAGGAGCATTCTGAGAGCCTCAGTGGAGCGGTCACACTTGTGGCACCTTGAGTGACTCATGTGTCTCAACTCTACACACCCTCCATCAAAGGCCTTCGAATTGTCAAGGTCAGGATATTTAAAGCCACATTCTTGGGAGTGCTCTGGACACTGCCAACTCAGCTCAGGAAGAGGGACATGCCCAGAGGACAGCTGTTACAGTCGGTGCCCACTGTTTATGGCAAGTCCGAAGCACATGCCAGTCATGAGTGTGGCCGTATGGCCCTGCTTGGCCATGGCCCAGTGACCATAGACTTCTCTTTATTCATTTTCCTAAAATTTTAATTCAGCACCTACTGTATGCCAGACACCAGGAATGATGCAAAGGTATACAGACACAACCCCAAATGAGCGCACAGACTTCTTTTAAAAACAATGAAAGCCAGAAGTCAGTGGAGTAACTTCATTAAACTACTGAAGGAAGAAACTGTCACCCCTGAATTCTATACCCAACAAAACTATTTTTCAAAAATTATGATGAAATGAGAACATTTTCAGGCAAAATATGAAAAAATTCATCACCAGCAGACCTGCACTGTGAGAAATATTGACATAAGTCCCTCAAGCAGAAGGAAAATTATACTATGTAGGAGTGTGGATCTATACAAGACAATGAAGAGTGGTAGAAATGAGATGTTCTAATACTAAATGAAGAAGGAATGTTATAACTAGAGTGTCACAGTTTTGAAAGCCTTATTGAAATCATGGATCTGGGCAATGAAGAACAATGGCTGACAATATGACAAAAAGAGAGGCATGCGGCATGCTAAGGCAGTTCAGTTGTGTCTGACTCTCTGTGACCCTAATGGACTAGAACCCTCCAGGCTCAATCTGTCCGTGGGTTCTCCAGGCAAGAATACTGGAGTGAGTTGCCATTTCCTTCGCCAGGGGATCTTCCTGACACAGGGATTGAACCCGCAGCTCTTATATCTCCCGCATTGCAGGTGGATTCTTTACCACTAGTGCCACCCGGGAAGTCCCACAAAGAGAGACAACCAGATATAATACATGTTGACAGAGGCACACTTCACCACCTATGTGAAATAATCCTGTCAAAAAACAGAAACAAAAAGAGGTAATAATAATCAAGCCTGAATCTAGCCTGGTGGTCCAGTGGCTGAGACACCCGTGCTCCCAGTGCAGAGGACCTAGGTTCAGCCCCTGGTCAGGGAACTAGAGCCCACAAGCCACAACTAAGGCCTGGTGCAGCCAGGTAAATAAGTAATGAAACAATAAAAAATCTAACTATCAATTTATAGGATGCATAAGGGAAAGAGGAACAAGTTAAATGACACCACTGTGTTTGTCTTTTTCTTTTTTAATAAAATATTTATTTGGCTACACCAGGTGTTAGTTGCATAACGTGGGATCTTCAGGCTTCGTTGTGGCAATCAGAATCTTGAATTGCAGCATGTGAAGTCTTAGTTGTGGCATGTGGGATCTAGTTCCCTGACAAGGGATTGAACCCAGGCCATGGACCACCAGGGAAGTCCCCTGTATGGATCTTTAGATCCCTAATTCAAACTAACTAGAAAGGGCAAAAAAAAAAAAAAAAAGTACACTTAGGGAAATGTGAAATCTGACAGATACATTAAGGAATAACTGGGGGAAAAAACAGTTATCCAGGCAAGAGCGAGAAGGTGGGCATAGCACTGGCAAAGACATGTCCTCTTAGGAAGAGAGGGAGAGTTGGCAGGTACAGGAGAAACGACTCTTGCGGCATACATGTCCTCTGACCTTTACCCCAGGCTAGGACTGGTGAGGGTGCTCTGGTTTCTGAGACAGAAAAATGCAGAATATTGACACGGAGACTATTTCTCTAGACCTCTTCTGGCCACCCTGGGTGTGAGGGGCCACCCTCGGGGGAAGAAGTCCTGTTGAGGGCTTTCAAGGTTACCCTCAGCAACAGGGTCTGAGCGCCAGAAGCATTGGGGAGACAGAAGCTTTGAACACTTCAGCCCCCTTCCACTCTCTCAGCTCTGCCTGGGGGTAGAAGAGTAGGAAGGCCGAGAGAACTGGCGTGAAGAAGAGGTAAGAAAAGAGGGAAGGAGAGACAGAGAATAGAGAAGAAGGAAGAGAACAGGAAAGAGAGCGCAGCACACACTCAGATGCTCCCCTCCCAAGTACCTGTTGACTTCAGCCTCTAGACCTTAGGATAGAGTCCTCCCTCCTCTCCTCACACTCCCTGCAGTTCAGTCCAGAGACAAAGCTGCTCATAAGGAGGGATCGAGGGGGTGCTCTGGCCACAGAGATCAATGAGTTTGCTCAGGTCAACGGGCAAGTTGCGATGATGAAATGGCTGAAGGACGTGCCCTGGGCTCTGACCCTGGTTTGTCCACCATCACTCAGGGTTGACCCTGTACACTGTGGTGCCTCTGTCCTGTGGCCCTTGTGGCACAAAGTGCCCAGTGAGAAGCAATAACCAGAATC
>SJYQ01093437.1:17651-33504 GCA_006410935.1 Redunca redunca
ATGCAACTTTTCTGGAGTAAAAAGAAAAATTGTAATTAATTAGGATGTCTAAGTTCTTTGACAACATCAAAAGGAATTTCAATTAAAATATAAATTGGCAAGATTTTTGAATAATATTGATTCAAAATTAATCTCTCTATATATATTTTTAAAATTATAATTATTGACATACAGAAACAAAGTTTGCCTATGCTGTCATTTTAACACAAACTGTAAACCTTGTCACAAACATTCAGGTTGACAAATTAGAACACTGGAACCACAGAATATTAAGAACTAAAATCGCTAGTTAAAATAATGTCATCAGTGGTTACTTCTTTCACAAAAACTCTGGAAATCTTAGTGCTAACAAAATTAAATATTTATTTATTTTTTATTCATGTGAAGGATAACTAATTCAGTGCTCCTGTGAATTGATAATACTCAGGCTT
Source organism: Redunca redunca (assembly GCA_006410935.1). Taxonomy (NCBI): domain Eukaryota; kingdom Metazoa; phylum Chordata; class Mammalia; order Artiodactyla; family Bovidae; genus Redunca; species Redunca redunca. The sequence continues at coordinate 18,083 of SJYQ01093437.1, forward strand.
TTGCTTTATGAACTTGTTCCTAGATATATGCATAATACCAGAAGGATCTATTGAGTTAGTTTCTCTAATATTTGACTTTAAAGATGGGAAATATTTACTATATTTCTTTCTACAGGAAAATATAAGTGTATGAGTCATTGTAGGATGCAAGCTGTAAGCATGAGTTCTCCAGTGATTTAAACGGTGGCTCATTCAGGAGAGGTAAGAGACCCAGGTGTGATCTCTGGGTTGGGAAGATCTCCTGAAGGAGGGCCTGACAATTTGCTCCAGTATTTTAGCCTGGAGAATGTCACAGATATGGGAGGCTTGTGGGCTACTGTCCACAGGGTCGCAAAGAGTCGGACATGACTGAAGAGACTTACTATGCATTCAGTAATGATACTTTTCTTATACTCTTCAAGCTTTATATTTAGGTTTTAGTATTGACTAGCCCCTGAAGCTTTGAAGAAAATAACATAGAAGGTTAACACCTTCTACTTGATCTCAGGCTTATGCATTAAAGCTTGAAATTTGCTTACAGTCATTATACTTGGCTAGTGTAATTATAGGGGATGACAGAGGATGAGATGGCTGGATGGCATCACTGACTCGATGGACATGAGTCTGAGTGACCTCTGGGAGTTGGTGATGGACAGGGAGGCCTGGAGTGCTGCTGATTCATGGGGTCACAAAGAGTCAGACACGACTGAGCGACTGAACTGAACTGAACTGAGGAAGAATAAAATACAATTATACTGTTTATAAAACCAGTAGTGATTTTTCAGCTTCAAAAATTTACTTGTCTCAGAGAATTTAACTTCTCTGAGCAAGGCACTGCTTATATTTATTTTAATTCTGTACATTTATTTTTTCAATTATCCAATCCATTAGGGATAGGGGAATTATCCAATTCCCTTATCACTCCCTATCCCAACTTCTCACTGATGCATTTCATATATCTCAATATTAAATCAATATTGAATACTATGGCTCAGTATTAATCATTACAGTGGGTTATGAGTTTTACAAGTAAACATTTAGTTCTTACATTTTGTACACTCTTGATACTGAGATAAATGAGCTACATTTCCTGATAACTTAGTTTAGGATCAAAATAGACTTTTAAATAGATGATTGCACTAAAATGTGGGTGTCCTATGAAAAAAATATTTAACCCTAACTATAAAAGCATTTAGGATTTCTGCTTGGGCAATAGCTTCCCAAGTGGATTATTAGTTTCCTCGGGAAACAATAAAGGGGAAGGAAAAGAAAGTTCTAAATTCCAGAGAGAGGGAGCAGGTAAAACATATTTTTTTGTTGTTTAGTTGCTAAGTCATGTCTGACTATTTAGGGACCCATGGACTGTAGCCCACCAGGCTCCTCTGTCCATAGGATTTCCCAGGCAAGGATACTGGACTGGGTTGCCATTTTCTTCTCCAGGGCATCTTCCCAAACCGGGGATTGAACCTGTGTCTCCTGTATTGGCAGGAAGATTCTTTACCACTGAGCTACCAGGGAAGTCTAAAGAACAAATACTAGTGGTAAATAATGTATGATTGCAAGCAATTTAGTAGAAGTAGAATGAACTATGTACATTGGTGTGCTAGAGCTGATCCCTACTTGCTCACAAGACCCATTTGTGCATGTTTTTCCCCTACATTGTTTTCAAAGAAATCTCTTTGGTAGCTCAACATTGGCCATGTCCAGAGTATTAACATGATGGCACTTGGCAAATTTTCAGTGCTGTTCCCTTTCTTTCTTTCTTTCCTCCTGCCTTGCTTTTTGTCCCAGAGGGTTGATTGTTAATCATTTGTCAGGACAAAACTGCTTTTGTAGTAAAATGTTTTTAAGAAAGTTATACACTAGGATGTATGCAAAAAGAATGCAGAACTATGACTTAGCTACATGAGCAAGGATGTGAAAGACTGTACTTCTCACAGCTTTTCTCGGGGATATTCCTATACTCTAAAGCATGGGAAATACTGACAAATATATGATGGGAAACTGTTGAGGATTTTGAGGTGAAAAGATGGCTCTGTTGATTTATAGTGGGACTGAAATCAGTGTCCAAGAAACCAGTGACTGCATGGTTCATGAAAAAGTGGACAATTTTTCCTATTTTCTGGGAATTTAAATTGAATGCTTGGAGAGCTGTTCAAAAGAAAAGGAGCACTTCAGAGTCAGATGCAGTGCTCATGGGGAGTACTACAGGGGTTGAAGAAAACATCTTCTATTTTTCCCAGGTTGAGCAAGAGGGTTCCTATAGCATGAGGGAGGAAATATTTATCTATTTAATTGTAATGACAGTGAATGACTATTGTCGTTAAATTCTGAAATGCTTATAGAAGAATTTAGAAGAGAAGAATGGAGGTCCGTTAAACTATGGAGATAGAATAGATTTGGTTGAACTACAAAGTAATGTATTGCTTTGATAATAGGACAAGATTCTGCTTAGGCCAAACTGCAAAAGAGCCATCAACACTTTATAAACTGTTGAAATAACTTCTTTACCAGTAGAGCATCACACTGTTTCACCACTTAACTTTCATAACTTTATCTTCTTTGAGCTATTTAATTTCTTATTATGATCTTGAGTACTTGGCAGACAGATGCATATAAAATGACATAATGGACCTTTTATGGGCTATTCAACTGGTGATCTTTGAACTCATATTGCTAAGTAGTCTGTGGAAAGATAAGCCATTTTAGTCAAGCTTTAATGCAATCTGCATTTCAAGCCCATACTGATGGTATATTTATTGATTCTAGTAAGATATTATACATTGTTAAACTTTTTTTTATGATATAAGAATCTGTCAAGTTTAGGAAAGAGTGATTGTGTTTCACTCAGTTCACTGGCCATAAATTTCATGATTGAGTTCTGGTATATTACCTTCACACAGACATTTTGGTTGTACTCTGGGGGTCTAAAAAGATTTAAATTACGTAAACTGTACTGTAACTATACTCCAGATGAATTGGCTTGAACATTAAAGCTGTAGATTGAAGAAAACTTATACAGGTAAAAATTAAGATGTGATGAAACAGCTTCCAACTATACCTGTCCTTAGAAATATAAAATTTCCGAGTGTCTTTAGTAATGAAGATGGAGATACTATACAGTTATATAAAACTTTTCTCTGGATAATCCTTTACCTCTAAGGAGGAAAATGAACCAAAATAATATTATCATATACTCTCATTAGATTATGAATACCTCTAGGCAAAGATGAGGAAAAAAATGTTAAGAACTGTGAAGTGTCCAAGATATCATCATTAACTGTGAGCTTAAAAAATTTCCTGCTATAGGTACATAGATGCTGGGAGAAGACATAGGACTCCTGATTGGACACAAAAGGCCTTATTGTTCCCATACCAACAGGCAACATGTTTTTGCTTCAGTTTCATTAGTTCCCTGTGAGGGACACACCCTAAGGTGACCTACCTCCTGATGTTCATGCTTTTGTGTGATCCTCTCTCCTTGAACATGAGGGGGATCTACAACTTTTTTTAACCAGACGAATATAGTGAAAATGATAAACCTTTTAAGGTTAGGTTTCATTGTATGGCAAAGGTGATAAAGTTACCGATGATCACATTACATTAAGTAAGATTATATCTTAGCAAATTGGAGCTGGGGACCAAATCCAGTTTATGCGCTTGACGAGGTAAGTTCAATTTTGGAGGACCCATTTGTCAAAAAATTGCAGGGGATCATTAGAAACTATGGGGAGCCTCTTATCAACAGCAAGGAAAACTGAAGGTCCACAGTCATGGGTTAAAGCGTCTGCCTGCAATGCAGGAGACCTGGGTTTGATCCCTGGGTCGGGAAGATCCCCTGGAGAAGGAAATGGGAACCCACTCCAGTATTCTTGCCTGGAGAATCCCACGGACGGAGGAGCCTGTAGGGCTACAGTCCACAGGGTCTCAAAGAGTCGGACACGACTGAGCGACTTCACTTTCACAGTCATACAACCATAAGTAACTAAAACTAACCTGAATGAACTTGCAGGCAGATTCTTCCTCTGTTGGGACTCTAGATGATCAAGGATCCTGACTGGCACCTTAACTGCAGCCTTGTGAAATCTTGAGAACAGGACCAGTTTAAGCTGTGTCTGGATACCTGACCCATGGAAATAATATGTGAGATAATAACTGCATCTTGTCTTAAACTACTAAATTGTAGTTATTTGTTATGTGGTACAGAGAACATGGCTGAAATCCCTTGAGAGCAGAAACAGGCCTTGGTAGATGCTGTCCACACAGTGGGTCTGTGTCACAGTTGGTGACCCTTGAGACTAGGAAATTCTAATTTCATATAAAAGTATTCTAGAAAGCCTGTATAGACTTTCCCTTCTTAAGAACATATTATAATCTCATACAGGAAATCTGCCTTCTGGCTCTGAGGAAGGTACTATATTCATTTTCCAAGGCTGTTTGCTATACAAATATCCTTGAAAAAGTCATCTGAGACAACTGCTGTCACAAGATTAGGCATGGATAATTGTTGCCAACAGCCCAGAGGTACTTTCAGCACTCCAGGAGAATTTCCATATACTTAGTGAGATACAGTTTTCTGGAAGAGACTCTTGTTGTGTCTCATTCATGCCAAAAGTTTCATTTGGGGCAATAAAATAACTTAGCTTATTTTATAAAATAATATTTAGTTATCTAGTTTCTCCCTTGATAAACAAATTATAATCGCAGTTGCTGATGCACAGATTATATTGTACTTTGATATAGAGTAGCTGTGGGATTCTGGGGAACTTAAAAATATCCATTAAAAGATACAGGGAGAATTTTATACTCTGCCTTAAATATAGAGATATAAATGTACAATCTCATTTTCAGTACTCAAAATAATTGTATTTTAAGATATATAGACATAAGAATCTAAATATATTACAGAACATTAATAAAAATTATTAAATTCATTTTAAGTAAAAAAAAAAAAAATTTAGGGCTTCCCTGGTAGCTAAAGAATCCACCTGCCAATTCAGGAGATACAGGTTTGATTTCTGGTCCAGTAAGATCCCAAATGCTACAGAGCCCCGAAGCTCGGGCACCACGACTATCAAGCCTGTGCTCCAGATCCCGGGTCTGCAGCTGCTGCCCATGAACTNATTTCTTGAGTGATAAGTGCAATGGAATAATATTTGATCTCTTGCCCTGAGTTCCTGAAAACTGAGGGAGTTTGCAGTTGAATCAATCAACAATGGCCAATGGTTTAATCAATCTTGCCTATGTAATGAAGCCTCCATAAAAACCCAAAAAGACAAGGATTGGAGAACTTTCCTGATGGTGAACACATGGGGATTGGGGAAAGTGGCACACATGGAATGGAAATGGAAGTTTTGTGCTCTTTCCCCAAGCTTTGCCCAAGGAATCTGTTCTTCTGGCTGTTGATTCTTATTCTCTGGTATTCTTTTATAATAAATCAGTAATCTAGTGGGAAAATTGGGTTTTCCCAAGTTCTGTGAGCCATTCTGTTTAAAGTACAAATAACAACCTGAACTTTCAGTTGGCATCCTGAGCTGGAGGGGGATTTTGAAACTTCCAATTGTAAGTAGTCTGTGAGAAGCATAGAAAGCAACCTGGTCTTGCATCTACCCTTATAGAGGGCAATGCCTGGGACTCAGCCCTTTAGTTGAATGGAATCTGATTCTATTTCCAGGTAGATAGAGTCAGAATTGAGCTGGCATCCAAGAATAGCTCATTTGTGTTGGAAAGATTACACACACACACAGACACACAGAGTGAATTGAGTCTAAGAACCCTAAAGCTATCCCCAGAAGTAATTTTTAAGAGTGAATGATCTGATGGATAAAGAAAATTGTCCTACTACACAGTTAAATTCTATTTCTTTTTGATAGTATCTGGACCTAAGCCAATTTGATTCAGAGACCACTTACTAAAGAAAATGTTAGGTCCTTTGACAAAAGGACTCTGTAACATCATGGCAAATGTACAAGCTAATGTGCCTTCAATGGGACACAAATCCTTGCAGGACAATGAAGACTCTTTGGCAAGTTTGACAACACTGATTCCATTTCACCCTAGAACAGCCATTCATTCATTCAGATGGTGATAGAGACATATGCTAGGTATGGGCCTGTTTTTCCTGTTTCCGAAGCCACAATCAACAACACTCTTATTAGAGGGCTTATAGACTGCTTGTTCATGGACATGGGCTCCCATAAAATATCACTTTTGACAATTGCAGCCATTTTATTTTTTACATTTTTAAAAAGTAATGTGCAGTAATGAGCTGTGACTGCGGGATCTACTGGTCCTATCACATAACCTAGAAGCTATTAGACTTATAATAGACTGGAATGATTGCAAAGCTGAACTGGAAAATCAGAAGTGATACTTTTGAAATGGCCAGGTATCATTGTCCAGGATTCAGGATCCACCTTAAAGCAAAGATGTTTTTTGTAGTGCTATGTACATATTAGAAGGAATTCATGGACCTGATATTCACATGGAAAAAAGAATGGCCAAGTTTATCATAATTCCCACTGATTCCTTGGGAAATATTGCTTCCTATCCTTGCTAATCTGAGTTCTGCAAGATTGGGTGCCAATGGGAGAAACATTTCAGCCAAGGGACACATCAAGAATTCTACTGAACTCTTAAGAGATTGGCGCTGTTTGTTGAGGAGTCTGATTTCAAGGTCAAAATCTGGTATGACCTTTCAGACCCAAGTTTAGTTAATTAACAAAGAAGCCTTTGCTAATTTTCAGGCTCATGGGAGAAAGCCCTACCCACAGAAGACTTAGTCTACAGCTTTACAGACTTCTGAGAAAATTACTGTCAAAGACTCAGGTCTCCTAACCAGGCCGGCTAACATATTCACATTTTTGGCAGAGGCACCTCCGTTCAGAGGCCTTCCAATCAGGGGAGTATCAACTGAGATATTTTTACTTTTCCTCCTTACCAAGGGATCTTGACTGAGACAACTCTCTCCACTCTGACTCGGGACTGTTGCACTCTTATTACTTCCTACTCTTCTCCTCCAGACCCCAGTCATACACACACACACACACACACACACACACACACACAAATAACAGGAATTTATTCAGGATTCCTTTTTAATAAGACAGTTCCCTCATCTGCCCTGATCTGCCTGACTCCTACTTGGTGCCATTCCATGGGGGAAAATGGATCATTGGGAAAGCTTTGGACTTCATGCAAAGGAAAAACATGTAAAAAAAAGGAGTCATCCAGTTGTCAGTGATCAGGGACCCTGATCATCAATCTGAGACAGAACTTCAGTTATACAGTGTGGTCAGAGAGGGATATTGCTGGCACCCAGAGAAGCTTTTTGGATGTCTTTTGGTACACTCCTGCCCAATTCTGATGGTCCATATATAAATACATTAATTTCTGTCAGAGAAGGTCATGGTGATCCCTTGGGCACAAGCATCTGTGCCATGCCATACTGAAACACTGCAAGACTGCCACAGGCAATACTTCAAGCTGAGGGGGAGCAGGCCAGTCAATCCTAAAGGAAATCAACCCTGAATATTCACCGGAGGGGCTGATACTGAAGCCAAAGCTCCAATACTTTCACCACCTGATGTGAAGAGCCAACTCATTAGAAAAGATGCTGATGCTGGGATTGAAGGCTGGAGGAGAAGAAAGGGAAATGAGAGAGAAGGCTGGGGGGAAAAAAGAGGACAAGATAGCTGGATGGCATCACTGACTCATGGATATGAGTTTGAGCAAGCTCCAGGAGATAGTGAAGGAAAGGGAAACCTGGAGTGCTGCAGCTCATGGGGTCTCAAAAAGTCAGATATCACTGAGTGACTGAACAACAATAAGAGAAAAGAAGACAGGTATCTATTGAAATGTTACATTGAGGAGTTTTAATTTGTCTTACTAATCTCCTACTTCTAAGTTTCCCCGTGAACATTGACCTATGTGAACCTTGAAAAAACTTCTGGCAATTCATATGCAAACAAAAAAGACCCAAAGTAGCAAAGCAGTCTTTGGAAAGAAGAATGGAGCTGGAGGAATCAATATTGCTGACTTCAGATTATACTACAAAGCTACAGCTATCAAGACAGTATGGTACTGGCACAAAAAAACAGAAATTTAGACCAATGGAGCAAGACAGAAAGCCCAGAAATAATCCCATGTACCTATGGGTACCTTATTTTTGACAAAGGAGGCAAGAATATACAATGGGGCAAAGACAGCCTCTTCAATAAATAGTGCTGGGAAAAATGGACAGCTACATGGAAAATAATGAAATTAGAACACTTCCTAACACCATACACAAAGATAAACTCAAAATGGATTAAAGACCTAAACACCAGACTACAAACTATAAAATACTTAGAGGAAAATATAGGTAGAACACTTCATGACATAAATCAAAGCAAGATCCTGTAAGACCCATCTCCTGGTGTAATGGAAATAAAAACAAGCCAACAAGTGGGACCTGATTAAGCTTAAAAACTTTTGCACAGCAAAGGAAACTGTAAGCAAGGTGAAAAGACAACCCTCGGAAAGGGGGGAAAATAATAGCAAATGAGACAACTGACAAAGGATTAATTTCCAAAATATATAAGCAGCTCATGCAACTCAATACCAGAAAAACAAACAACCCAATCAAAAAGTAAGAAAAAGACCTACACAGACATTTCTCCAAAGAAGACATGCAGATAGCTAACAAACACATGAAAAGATACTCAACATTGTTCATTATCAGAGATATGCAAATCAAAACCACAATGCAATATTACCTCACACTGGTTTGAATGGCCATCATTAAAATAAATTCTGGAGAGAGTGTGGAGCAAAGGGAACACTCTTGTACTGTTGGTGGGAATGTAAATTGATACAGCCATTATGAAGATGGTATGGAGGTTCCTTAAAAAACTAGGAATGAAGCCACCATATGACCCAGCAATCCCACTCCTAGGCATATACTATGAGGAAACCAAAATTGTAAAAGACACACATATCCCATTGTTCATTGCAACACTATTTACAATAGCTAGAATATGGAAGCAAACTAGATGTCCATCAACAGATGAACAGATGGGGTGCATATATACAATGAAATTTTACTCAACCATAAAAAGGAACACATTTGAGCCAGTTCTGATGAGGTGGATGAACCTAGAACCTATTATACAGAGTGAAGTGAGTTAGAAAGAAAAAGATAAATATGGTATTCTAACACATATATATGGAATCTAAGAAAATCATACCGAAGAATTTATTTACAGGGCAGCAATGGAGAAACGGACATAGAGAATAGACTTATGGACATGAGGAGAGAGGAGAAGTGTGAGATGTATGGAAAGAGTAACATGGAAACTTAAATTACTGTATGTAAAATAGATAGCCAATGGGAATTTGCTGTCTGGCTCAGGAAACTCAAACAGGGGCTCTGTATCAACCTAGAGGGGTGGGATGGGGAGGGAGATGGGAGGGAGCTTCATGAAAGCATATATGTATACCTATGGTTGATTCATGTTGAGGTTGGATAGAAAACAACAAAATTCTGTAAAGCAATTATCCTTCAATAAAAAAATTAATAAAAAATGTTTTTGAAGATGTAAAAAGAAATGTATATAAGTGGATAAACCAGTACAAGTGGTGGAGACTGTAATGCAGCACTAGATGGATGGAAGATAGCCTTCAACTCTCAAGTTCTTCAGGGATCACCTCTGCTATAGAAATCTGGAGATCCATACTCTTCTCACAGCCTAAGTCCAATGATTGATAGAGCCATAATATAAAGGCCTAGCTATTTTGGTTTCCAACAGGATAACTGATAAAGCATACTAACGCCAGACATGGCCATAGTTTGGCTGTCTGGATTTCTCTCTGAAGGATACTGTTCCTTTCTCCTTCATTCTGGGATCACTGATTCCAAGGAGACACTAATGAAGAGTCTGCCAAAGAAACTCGAGTGTGAATCTCTTGGGGTACCCCTTTCTGTGCCATTTTTTTTTATTATTTTGAATCACTAAAATTCTAATGACTCATAGGCTGAAGGCATAATCTACTTTAGTCTAATTAATTCTTTTGAACTCATTTCCAAGTTAAAAATTTAACTTTAAAAATTAAGTACAATGTTTTGAGTTATATAGGTAGTATAAGAGCTTCCCTGGTCGCTCAGACGGTATAGAATCCACCTGCAAAGTGGAAGATCTGGGTTCAATCCCTGGGTTGAGAAGATCCTCTGGAGAAGGAAACGGCTGCCCAATCCAGTATTCTAGCTTACAGAACTGCATGGACAGAGGAGCCTGGCCCATGGGGTTAAAAAGAATCAGACATGGCTGAGCAACTTTCATTTTCACTTTCTTTTAAATTTTGATAGCTGATTTACATTTTAGACTTCATAAATATTGAAATAAAATCAGGTATTTGCTCATGAAAAATTCTGGGCCATCATAAATAAAACCATGAGTAGGAATGCACTTTAATCAATATGAAAATAAAATTATGTATTGGGAGACTGCAATTGTCTTATATTGCATATTTGGATATTATTCAAAAGCTGTAGTTGATTATTCTGTCTTAAATGACATTTAGTTAAAGACTAAATGTTTGCATCCTCACCACTTCCCTGCCCAATCCATATGTTTTTATGTTGAAATCCTAAACATCAGTGTGATGACATTTGGAGGTAGCGCCTTTAGAGGGTGATTATGTCATGAGAATGGAGCCCTAATGAATAGGATTGATGTCCATATAAGCAGATCCCAGAACCGTCCTTTGCCCCTTCTATTTTGTGAGTTATAGAGATAAGATGGTCCTCTATGAATCAGGAAGCCAGAACTCACCAGACAGCAAATCTGCCAGTACCTTGATTTTGGACTCCCCAGCATTCAGAGTTGTGAAAAACCCTGTTTTAAAGCCACACAGTCAATTTTATCATGTTACAGCAGCCCGAATGGACTAAGACAGCAGGTTACTTTTGCTTATTGAAGTGATGAGTCTCAGAAATTTACTGCAGATCAAATTATTTGTAAGAGAAACATGGTTTCTCAGTATTGAACTTCATTATACTGGGGGCCAAGTTTTGCTTATGGCAAAAATGAAGCTATGTTTTAAAATATGTTTAATAACTCAAATAAATCAAGATTTCAGGAAAATGTCCACACAGCAATGCTGTTGTATTGTAATATACATGTCAATATACATGTCACACACACATACAAACACATAGATGACAATGAAAACTGAATACTTATAATTGACTTATGTGTGTAACTTTGAAGGGAAAATAGCCTGTATTTCATATTTTCACAAGATAACCTCTTCATAAATTGAATCTTGCCTTATAATATCCTTGTTTCCAGGCCAAACCAGACCCATGAGGAATCAATGTCTTTATATAAGTGTCCAGTGTAATTTTTATGAGGACGAGAGATTGTCTAATTTTCCCATGGCTCTGTGCTAATCACAGTCTGGAATTTCAGTCCTCACATCTTTCCTTAAGATAGTGCTAACTCCACTGCTCTGATTTGAGCAGTAGGATGATTGAAGACAATGCCAAACTTTCCTTTTCTGTTCCAAAACTGAGTCATTGACCATAGTTCAGATGTATACGTATATATAACAGTCTTTTCTGAAATTTAGAAATTCCTAAGATAACTATAATTTAGAAGGATGATGTCTTCCAAAAAAAATTCCAAAATGGACATTAAAATTTAGTTCTTTAGTATCACCATTTACTTTTCTAGCCTCCAATAAAACGTGAGGAGATGTATTTAAAAAGAAATTGCACCGTGGGTTTCTAAAGGGATTGCCTTGTTCAAAAACTTTCCCACCATGACATTTCCCTTCTTTCTCCACCTTCTGGACAGTTTCTTTTCTTCAACCTTCCATATTTTTATTTTTCTCTCTTAGAGTTTGCACATATGCTGTCTTCACCTTTGCCTACAAGGATATCAGTAGACATCACTGTCTGCAACACTATGTGACAACACTCATTCCTGTGTTATTCAATGTGTAATGGGCAGAATAAGAATGTATTTCTCCATAGACAGAAAATGTGTTTATCAAATTGACTAATAGCTACATCATTTTGTGTTTCTAATGTTCTGCAGCAGAGTTGCAACTGAATTTAGCTATATTTGCTCTGTATGACCATTATAATTAAGTGAACAATCAAATAAATGTTGAATATCATACTTAGTGAGGAAATCCTAGAAATAGCATGATTAAAGTCAGACAAAAACAAGGATGCCAATGATCTTGAACATTATTTAACATTGCTCTGGAAATACTAGCAAAATGCAATTAGAGATAAAAGAAAAGAAATATACTTTAAAGGAGGAAAAAATATTTCATTATTTACATGTATCATTCTAACCTGAAGCTCAAATAGAAGCAAATAAAACATTGCTGATAAAGGTTAAATGATTCAGAAATTAGGTTAATTTATACCATTTAAAGCCAAGACATACGGAAACCAATAGACCATTCAGGTATGACCTAAATCAAATCCCTTATGATTATACAGTGGAAGTGAGAAATAGATTTAAGGGACTAGATCTGATAGATAGAATGCCTGAAGAACTATGGACTGAGGTTTGTGACACTGTACAGTAGAAAAGGATCAAGATCATCCCCATGGAAATGAAATGCAAAAAAGCCAAATGGCTGTCTGGGGAGGCCTTACAAATAGCTGTGTAAAGAAGAGGAGTGAAAAGCAAGGGAGAAAGGGAAAGATATAAGCATCTGAATGCAGAGTTCCAAGAATAGCAAGAAGAGATAAGACAGCTTTCCTCAGCAATCAGTGCAAAGAAATGGAGGAAAACAACAGAATGGGAAAGACTAGAGATCTCTTCAAGAAAATTCGAGATACCAAGGGAACACTTCATGCAAAGATGGACTCGATAAAGGACAGAAATGGTATGGACCTAACAGAAGCAGAAGATATTAAGAGGTGGCAAGAATACACAGAAGAACTGTATAAAAAAGATCATCACGACCAAGATAATCATGATGGTGTGATCACTCACCTAGAGCCAGACATCCTGGAATGTGAAGTCAAGTGGGCCTTAGAAAGCATCACTATGAATAAAGCTAGTGGAGGTGATGGAATTCCAGTTGAGCTATTTCAAATCCAGGAAGATGATGGTGAAAAAGTGCAGCACTCAATATGCCAGAAAATATGGAAAACTCAGCAGTGGTCACAGGACTGGAAAAGGTGAGTTTTCATTCCAATACCAAAGAAAGGCAATGTCAAAGAATGCTCAAACTACTGCACAATTGCACTCATCTCACACGTGCCCAAAGCAATGCTCAAAATTCTCCAAGCCAGGCTTTAGCAATACATGAACCGTGAGATTTCAGATGTTCAAGCTGGTTTTAGAAAAGTCAGATGAACCAGACATCAAATTGCCAACATCCGCTGGATCATGGAAAAGCAAGAGAGTTCCAGAGAAACACCTATTTCTGCTTTATTGACTATGCCAAAGCCTTTGATTGTGTGGATGACAATAAACTGTGGAAAATTCTGAGAGAGATGGGAATATGAAACCACCTGACCTGCCTCTTGAGAAACCTATTTGCAGATCAGGAAGCAACAATTAGAACTGGACATGGAACAACAGACTGTTTCCAAACAGGAAAAGGACTACATCAAGGCACCCTGCTTATTTACCTTATATGCAGAGTACATCATGAGAAACGCTGGGCTGGAAGGAGCACAAGCTGGAATCAAGATTTCAGGGAGAAATATAAATAACTTCAGATATGCAGATGACACCACCCTTTTAGCAGAAAGTGAAGAGGAAGCCTCTTGATGAAAGTGAAAGAGGAGAGTGAAAAAGTTGGCTTAAAGCTCAACATTTAGAAAACGAAGATCATGGCATCTGGTCCCATCACTTCATGGCAGATAGATGGGGAAAGAGTAGAAACAGTGTCAGACTTTATTCTTTTGGGCTCCAAAATCACTGCAGTTGGTGAATGCAGCCATGAAATTAAAAGACGCTTACTCCTTGGAAAGAAAGTTATGACCAACCTAGATAGTATATTGAAAAGCAGAGATATTACTTTGCCAACAAAGGCCCGTCTAGTCAAGGGTATGGTTTTTCCTGTGGTAATGTATGGATGTGAGAGTTGGACTGTGAAGAAAGCTGATGCTTTTGAACTGTGGTATTGGAGAAGACTCTTGAGAGTCCTTAGACTATGAGGAAATGCAAACAGTCCATTCTAAAGGAGATCAATCCTGGGTGTTCTTTGGAAGGAATGATGCTAAAGCTGAAACTCCAGTACTTTGGCCACCTCATGCAAAGAGTTGACTCATTGGAAAATACTCTGATGCTGGGAGGGATTAGGGGCAGGAGGCGAAGGGGACGACAGAGGATGGGATGGCTGGATGGCATCACTGACTCGATGGATGTGAGTTTTTGTGAACTCTGGGAGTTTGTGATGGACAGGGAGGCCTGGTGTGTTGCCATTCATGGGGTGGCAAAGAGTCAGACACGACTGATGGACTTAACTGAACTGAACTGAAAGCCAAGCCAAGTACAATATAAGAAATATTACTCACAGCAACAACACATTAAAAGATAAAAGATATTAAGAAATAAAAAGCATAAAAATGAAAGAAAAATTCAAATGATATGTAAAAATGTATATTGTCCTAAGTGAAAAAAAATGTTTAAGATTTCAATGGTTGATAGCATGAAGTCTCCAATTTTCCCTGAATTCACAAATAAAATCAATGAGAAAATCCAATTTTTAAAATTCTTCTTCTTCTTAGGCAAAAGGACTCTAATGTTAATGTAGGAAAATAAGTGTGATAATATCCCAAATTCTGAAACATTAGTTTCCTATTGATGCTCTAACAAATTACCAGAAACATAGTGGCTAAACATTACAAATTTATTGTCTTATTCTTCTGTTTGTCACAAATCTGAGTTGGTCTTACTGAGTTAAAATCAAGACGTCAGTAGGGCTGAATTCCTTTCCAGAGGCTTTAGGTGGGAACCTGTTTCCTTGCCTTTTCCAACTTTGTGAGGCCACCAGCCTTCCCTGGCTTATGGCCCCTTTCCTTTTTCTTTACCAGAGATGGCTGACTGGATCCTTCTAACACCATATCATTCTGACCTTCTCTTTTGCCTTCTTTGATATTCAAGGACTCCTGTGATTATATTAGGCCCAAATAGATAATCCAGGAAAATCTCACAACGCTAAATTCAGCTGGTTGGCAAACTTAATTTGGATTCAACCTCAATAACTCTTTGTCACATAACATAAGATATTCACAGGTTCCATAACGTAGAGCATATTTGTCTTGGGGGGACATTATTCTGCCTTTCACAAATGGCTAGTTCTAGTCACTTGACTTGTTTTCTCACATTTTCCCTTTTTTATCCTCTCAATCTTACTTAAAACTTTAAAAAGATCATATGTTAACGTGCTTTATAAACTGTGAAGCAATCTACTCAGTAAAATAT
>SJYQ01093437.1:33737-49337 GCA_006410935.1 Redunca redunca
AAATTAAATGATTTTGATGGTTTAATTAAACTCCAATTCTGCTCCATAAAATTTATCATCTGTGCACTACTATAAAATTGTTATCCTTTACTAGATTTGAATACTAAAATTATTCAAAGTCTATCCTTAGATCCAAAGATGATGTTAAAAGATGTAATTCATTCTTCTAGGCTGCTATTTTTTAACCTGCTCTCTGGATGTTAAATAATATTTATTTATTGACACAAAATAAGCATTTTGAGAAATAGTATGTCATATTCTTGAATGAATTCATCAGATAGCTTTATATTTCTCAATTTTCCTTTCTAGGATAATATTCCTTTGACTAAGGAAAACAATGAAGATAACAAAATGCGAAGTCTGATTGAAGAGCAACTCAATAGTTAAGTCACTGGCCCTCAAACTTATCTTTATAACCACATAAATAGTTTTGAAACTTCCCTTGTTATAAATGCTAATATAAAAGTGAAATATTTCAGAAGAGTAAAGACTTAAGAAAGAATGAAAAAAAGAAAGGAGGAAGAGAAAGAGAAGGAGGGAAGGAGGAAGGAAACAAGAAAACAAGAAAACCATTAAACTTGACATCATATTAATGACTAGTAATAAGAATACAGGCCTATCAGATTTTAGAGAAGGCATGATCTCTCAAGTCTTGAAAACCACCTTAAGGCAATATTTCTTTTATAGTATTAAATGTCATTAACCAATTGTTCACAAAATGATCAATCAGTAGAGCATTTACTTGGATATCTCTATCTCTGGTTGATTTAAAAGTAGTAACATATATGATCCTTATCTAAAGACCTGCTTTCTCCCTTAGAAAACAAGAATAATTTACCTGAAATCTCAGAAGAACAATGATTATAAAAAATAAAAACAATCTAAATGCTAAATTGTGTGCTTCAGCCTTTAAATGCTATTGCATTCAAAAAAAGGAGAAATTCCTCAACACTGGATTATTCAAATAAATTTTTCATAAAATTATTTTTTCCTTTAACTGAAGTTTATTTGACATCCTGAAAATTTTATAGCAATTGATTTGGGAAAGAAGAGATAGAAGTGTTTTCCAGGCAGATGAAGTGAGAGGCCATACGCTTCTGGCAAAATTGTAATACAAATATGATATTGATTAGTGGGTATGAAGTGACTCTTCAATGATTTGGTCAACTGAGTTATAATTAAATAACTGACAAACTTTCTGGTAGAAGTTGGAAGGGGTGTGTGTGTGAGAGAGAGAGAGATGGAGAGAGAGAGAAATCTATAATCATCCTCATTTTTGGTCTTACAGTACCTTACATTCATATGCAGTAGAATTTCATTATAGTAAATTTCCTTAAAGAGTGGATTATATAAGATGATCCAGCATCCTGACTCCATATGAAGTTATTTTCATGGCTTGTAATATTGCTTTTTAAATTTTCTATGATAATTAATTCTATATGACAAATATTCTCTCAGTCTTTTTCTATACCACAATCTCACGAGGGAAAACTACTGTACATGCTGTTTAGGGTATTCTTTTTATACCCAGTAACTACAGGGTGTTTTAAATCAGCAATGATAAAGTTGACATTGGTCATTTAAGTATTATTTATCATTGTCTTCATTCTTTCCCATCTCAAAGGCAAAGAGTCTAAAGAAAAAATATTTTAATAATTGCCCCAAGAGGGAAAAGTCTTCCTATCCCTTAATGAAGAAAACCTATTTAAGGAGAAGCTAAATAGAGTTGTCTGTCCCTTTCTATGGGTAATAAGAGAGAAAGATTTCAATGAAAGTGAAGGTTTGGAAAATAAGTCCTTAAATTTTTCCATTGACATTTTTATTTTATTTTATTTTTCATATACCCACTTAGAAATTTGAAGTTCTAGCATTATATCCCACAGAGGTTTTATTCTTAACTGAGAACCTCATCCTGTTATTTGCTTTTATATTAATCCATAAACTAAAGGTCCAAAAATGAAATAAAGACTAGCATAATTAATTTGGTAAGATACTATTATTTGGGTAAATACAAATAAACCAAACTAAGACCAGGTCAAAGATTGGAAATACACTTGAAATTAGTGGAATAAAAAAAAAAAATGATGGAGCTGTTTCTTCTTGGATCTATCCCCAAGCTGTATACTTACTCTGTGGTAGCATATAAGAATTACGGCCTCAGCTCTAAAACTAGGGCCACAAATTATCCAAAGCACTGTTTTTAGAAATCTTCTGCTTCCTCTCTAATATACAAATTCAAGAGCAAACACATACCCAGAACAAGAACTTTAATTGCCAGTTTTTTTAAGAGTAGAAAATATCACTATTTTCCTAAAGCAATTAACAAAGAAGACAAAGGTTTCTGCTGCTGCTGCTAAGTCGCTTGTTGTGTCCAACTCTGTGCGATCACATAGACGGCAGCCCACCAGGCTCCCCGATCCCTGGGATTCTCCAGACAAGAACACTGGAGTGGATAGACAAAGGTTGAAGTCTCCAGAATTGTAAATTATACATTATTCACAGTACTAACAAAAACACTAGGAAAAATAAACTTTATACCTTTATTAAACTTACATTATTGATTCATTATAATATTGATTGATTCATTAATAAATATCTATGGGCCACAACATACATATCTATTAATAAATATGGTAAATGTGGTCTCAGACAAGTCATTGGGCTATTGAAAGAAAATTGAAGACAAAACTAAATGGAAATATATTCTGTGTTCATAGATTGGGAAAACTAACATTGTTAAAATTTCCATATTAACCAAAACAATTGACAGAGTCAAGTTCAGTCCTTGTAAAGAAGTNGCATTTTCACAGAAATATAATAATTTTAAATTTAAATGGAACTAGAAGTAGCCAATGATCATTAATAGTCACAGCATGAGAGTAAATCTTGAAAATTCTCAGCACAAGAAAAAAAATTGCAACTCTGTATGGTGACAGATTGTAATTCAATTTATTGTGGTGATCTTTTTACACCAGATACAAATACGTAATCATCATGTGTTCACCTAAAATTAATGTTTCATGTCAATTATACCTCAAAAAATTGAACTGCCCACAATGTGTGTTTAAATATCCATTTTACTGTAATCTATACAAAAATGATTTGAGTAAAAATTCTTTTTTATTTATACTTTCACTATCACTCATTATATGCCATTAGCCTATTTCCATAAAAATGAACATAACGACTGGGGGGGGGGAGCACAAGCATGGTAGCTGTCTTTATCCCTGCTACTGAAAAGTTCATCATCTACTGAAATATTTAGTTTTGTAATCTACTAAAAAAATAAGGATAGCAAAATATAGAATTAAAAAAAAAGAATATATGTAACAGTAGAACTTAGTAAGTTAATAATGACTAACATGCTACCGTGTTAAGCACTGTTTGAAGCACTTTATAAGCTTTCATTTATCCTCTGAATAAAAATTATTCTCACACTTTGTAGTGAGGAGGCTGGTGCTGAGATAGATTAAGATCTGATAAGGGGGTGACAGAGGATGAGATGGTTGAATATGAGTTTGAACAAGCTCCAGGAAATGGTGACAGGGAGGGAAGCCTGGCTTGATGCAGTTCCTGGGGTCACAAAGTGTTGGACATGACTGAGTGACTGAACTGCAAGGGGTAAACTTTGTTTTAAAACCTATGTCAACTCAACTTTAGTCATATCTGTTAACCACTATGCTGTATCAAACAGGGATTCATTCTAAAACCTGCTAATATCATACATTTATACAACATTTTCTCTCTTACATGCAAAAGAGATATTTTATATAGTATATCATTTGATCTTTATATTTCTGTGAATAACATGAAAATTTTATTCCATTATGCATAGGAGCAAACTAAAATTTTGAGTGGATATTCATGACAAACTTCTAGTGAATGGCAATGTTAGGAATCTAAAGCAAGTCCTCCCAATATATAACAGTAGCATATTTACTTTATGTCACTCTGAGATCACTTTAGTGCTATAAAATGCTGAGCAGGGATGAGAACTAAAATGTTACAATTCCTATTAACCAAAATATCAAGAAAAATAAAGATTTTTATGGTGCACTATCTGCCTGTGAAGTGATGCATAGGATGTATTGTCAATATCTGCTATTGTAATTTCACATTGGCTGAATTTAAAATTTTATGCTTCTAATTTTATATATACTGCTATTATGCAAGAAAATAATTTAAAACCTCAAAATAATGATGTTAAAATATTGGCATAGCAGTAAATAGTCTGCCTTTATAGGAGATGTAGGAGATGCAGGAGATGTGGGTTACATCCCTGGATCAGAAAGATCCCTTGGTGGAGGAAATGGCAACCCACTCCAGTATTCATGCCTGGAGAATCTCATGGACAGAGGAGCCTGGTGGGCTACAGGTTATAGCCTCGCAAAGTTGAATATGACTGAGCACACATGCACACATTGATTCAATAAACTGAGAACTAACTGAAATCAACTTTCTTTCCTTTGTCTTTATTAACATGCCTTTCTGATCCAGTGTTTGGAGGGAAAACAAAACAAAACAAAACATATGTGTGTGTGTGTGTGTGTTTCATGATGATACCAGATGAAAATATTTTCATTAACTGTTCAAAGAAATATCTATTACTGAAATTCACAACTGAGCCAACTAAAAATTACCTTATCAATACTATACTTTACATTGTACAGGAGGCGGTGATGAAAACCATCTCTGAGAAAAAGAAATGCAAAAAGGCAAAATGGTTGTCTGAGGAGGCTTTAAAAATAGCTGAGAAAAGAAGAGAATTGAAAAGCAAAGGAAAAAAGGAAAGATATATTCACTAAATGCAAACTTCCAAACAACAGCAAGGAGAGATAAGAAAGTCTTCCTACGTGAACAATGCAAAGAAATAGAGGAAAAGAATAGAATGGGAAAGACTAGAGATCTCTTCCAGAAAATTAGAGATACCAAGGGAACATTTCATACAGAGATGGGCACAATAAAAAAAAAAAAATAATAACATGGACTTAACAGAATCAGAAGATATTAAGAAGAGGTGACAAGAACACAAAGAAGAACTGCACAAAATATGTCTTAATGACTTGGAAAACCGCAAGGGTGTGATCACTCACCCAGAGCCAGACATCCTGGTGTGTGAAGTTAAGTGGGAATTAGGGAGCATTACTGTGAACAAAGCTAGTGGAGGTGATGGAATTCCAGCTGAGCTATTTCAAATCCTTAAAGATGACACTGTGAAAGTGCTGCACTCAATATACCAGCAAATTTGGAAAACTCAGTAGTGGCCACAAGACTGTTAAAACTCAGTTTCATTCCAACCCAAAGAAGGGCAGTATCAAAGGGTGTTTAAACTACCACACAATTGCACTGATTTCACATGATAGCAAGATAATGTTCAAAACCCTTCAAGCTAGGCTTCAACAGTATGTGAAGCTAGAACTTCCAGCTAAACAAGCTGGATTTAGAAAAGACAGAAGAACCAGAGATCAAACTGGCAACATATATTGGATCATAGTCTTCAGAGAACTCCAGAAAAAAACATGTATTTCTGCTTCATTGACTATACTAAAGCCTTTGAGTTTGTGGATCACAAGAAACTGTGGAAAATTCCTAAAGAGATGGGAATACCAGATTGTTTTACCTGCCTCATGAGAAATCTGTATGCAGGTCAAGAAGCAACAGTTAGACCAGAACATGGGCCAACAGACTGGTTCAAAATTGGGAAAGGAGTATGTCAAGGCTCTATATTGTCACCCTGCTTATTTAACTTTGATGCAGAATGGTGTAATGGTAAAAGTCACTCAGTTGTGTCTGCTTTTTGTGATCCCATGGACTGTACAGTCCATGAAATTCTCCACACCAGAATGCTGTAGAGGTTAGGCGTTCCATTCTCCAGGGTATTTTCCCAAACCAGGGATCAATCCCAGGTCTCCTGCATTGCAGGCAGGTATTTTACCAGCTGAGCTACCAAGGAAGCCCCATGTAGTCTATGCAGAGTACATCATGTGAAATGTTGACTGGATGAATCACAAACTAGAATCAAGATTGCCTGGAGAAATATCAATAACTTCAGACAGGTAGATAACACCACCATAACTGCAGAAAGTGAAGAGAAAAATAAAGAGCTCTTGATTGATGAAGATGAAAGAGTGAAAAAGATTGCTTAAAATTCAACATCAAATCGTAAGATTATGGCATCAGGTCCCATCACTTCATGGCAAATAGATGAGTATACAATGGAAACAGTGAAAGACTTTATTTTCTTGGGATCCAAAATCACTCTGGACTGTGAATGCAGCTATGAATTTAAAAGATGCTTGCTCCTTTGAAGAAGAGCTATGACAAACCTAGATAGCATATTAAAAAGCAGAGATATCACTTTGCAGACAGTGGGTCACACAGTGAAAGCTATGAGTTTTCCAGTACTCATGTACAGATTTCAGAGTTGGACCATAAAGAAGGCTGAGCACCAGTGAACTGATACTTTCAAACTATGATTTGGAGAAGACTCTTGAGAGTCCCTGTACAACAAGGTGATCAAGCCAGTCAATCCTAAAGCAAATAAACCCTGAATACTCATTGGAGGTACTGATGCTGAAGCTAAAGCTCCAATACTTTGGCCACCTGATGGGAAAAGCCAACGCGTTGAAAAGACCCGGATGCTGGAAAAGATTGAGGGCAAGAAAGGAAGGTGGTGACAGAGGATGAGATGGCTAGATGCATCAATGACTCAATGGACATGAGTTTGAACAAACTCCAGGAAACAGAAAAGGACAGGGAAGTCTGGCATACTGCAGTCCATGGGTTACAAAGAGTCAGACACAACTGAGTGGCTAAACAACAACTTTGCCTTAAGACTCAATCTTTGTGGGTCCACCAGTAAACCTGTAAACTCTGTAATAATCTGTACAATCCCAACCCATTCTCCATTTTATAAAATACATGAAAATAAGTTAGACAATGTTGAGATGCTGCTATATATCCATTAAGTTCAGTTCAGTTTAGTCACTCAATCGTGTCTGATTCTTTTTGACCTCATAAATTGTAGCATGCAAGGCCTCCCTGTCCATTACTAACTCCCAAAGTCCACTCAAACTCATGTGCATCGAGTTTGTGATGTCACCCAGCCATCTCATCCTCTGTCGTCCCCTTCTCCTCCTGCCCCCAATCCCTCCCAGCATCAGGGTCTTTTCGAATGAGTCAACTCTTCACATGAGGTGGCCAAAGTATTGGAGTTTCAGCTTTAGTATCAGTCCTTCCAATGAACACCCAGGACTGATTTCCTTTAGAATGGACTGGTTGGATCTCCTTGCAGTCCAAGGGACTCACAAGAGTCTTCTCCAACACCACAGTTAAAAACCATCAATTCTTTGGTGCTCAGCTTTCTTCACAGTCCAACTCTCACATCCATACATTACCACAGGAAAAACCATAGCCCTGACTAGATGGACGTTTGTTGGCAAAGTAATATCTCTGCTTTTCAATATACTATCTAGGTGGGTCATAACTTTCTTCCAAGGAGTAAGAGTCTTTTAATTTCATGGCTGCCATCACCTTCTGCAGTNTTTCATGGCTGCCATCACCATCTGCAGTGATTTTGGAGCTCCCCAGAATAAAGTCTGACACTGTTTCCACTGTTTCCCCATCTATTTGCCATGAAGTGATGGGACCAAATGCCATGATCTTCGTTTTCTAAATGTTGAGCTTTAAGCCAACTTTTTCACTCTCCTCTTTCACTTTCATCAAGAGGCTTTTTAGTTCCTTTTCACTTTCTGCCGTAAGGGTGGTGTCATCTGCATATCTGAGTTTATTGATATTTCTCCTGGCAATCTTGATTTCAGCCTGTGCTTCTTCCAGCCCAGCGTTTCTCCTGATGTACTCTGCATATAACTTAAATAAGCAGGGTGACAATCTACAGCCTTGACATACTCTGTTTCTTATTTGGAACCAGTCTTTTGTTCCATGTCCAGTTCTCTGTTGCTTCCTGTCCTGCATATAGGTTTCTCAAGAGGCAGGTCTGGTGGTTTCATATTCCCATCTCTTTTAGAATTTTGCACAGTTTATTGTGATCCACACAGTCAAAGGCTTTGGCATAGTCAATAAAGCAGAAATAGATGTTTCTCTGGAACTCTCTTGCTTTTTCCATGATCCAGCGCATGTTGGCAATTTGATCTCTGGTTCTTTTGCCTTTTCTAAAACCAGCTTAAACATTTGGAAGTTCATGGTTCATGTATTGCTGAAGCCTGGCTTGGAGAATTTTGACCATTACTTTGGGTGTGTGTGAGATGAGTGCAAATGTGCGGTAGTTTGAACATTCTTTGGCATTGCCTTTCTTTGGGATTGGAATGAAAACTGACCTTTTCCCGTCCTATTAGTGGCCATTGCTGAGTTTTCCAAATTTGCTGGCACATTGATTGCAGCACTTTCAGACCATCATCTTCCTGGATTTGAAATAGCTCAACTGGAATTCCACCGCTTCCACTAATTTTGTTCATAGTCATGCTTTCTAAGGCCCACTTGACTTCACATTTCAGGATGTCTGGCTCTAGGTGAGTGATCACACCATCGTGTTNTGATGCTTTCTAAGGCCCACTTGACTTCACATTTCAGGATGTCTGGCTCTAGGTGAGTGATCACACCATCGTGTTTATCTGGGTTATGAAGATCTTTTTTGTATAGTTCTTTTGTGTATTCTTGCCACCTTTTCTTAATATCTTCTGCTTCTGTTAGGTCCATACCATTTCTGTCCTTTATCAAGCCCATCTTTGCAATCAATGTTCCCTTGGTATCTCGAATTTTCTTGAAGAGATCTCTAGTCTTTCCCATTCTGTTTTTTTCCTCTATTTCTTTGCATTGATAACTGAAGTCTTTCTTATCTCTTCTTGCTATTCTTTGGAACTCTGCATTCACGTGCTTATATCTTTCCTTTCCTCCTTTGCTTTTTGCTTCTCTTCTTTCAACAGCTATTTGCAATGCCTCCCCAGACAGCCATTTTGCTTTTTTTCCATTTCATTTCCATGGGGATGGTTTTGAACCCTGTATCCTGTACAATGTCAGGAACCTCCATCCATAGTTCATCAGACATTTCTATCTGTCAGATCTAGTCCCTTAAATCTATTTCTCACTTCCACTGTAGAATCATAAGGGATTTGATTTAAGTCATACGTGAATCGTCTAGTGGTTTTCTCTACTTTCTTCAATTTAAGTCTGTATTTGGCAATAAGGAGTACATGATCTGAGTCACAGTCAGTTCCCGGTCTTGTTTTTGCTGACTGTATAGAGCTTCTCCATCTTTGGCTTCACAGAATATAATCAGTCTAATTTTGGTGTTGATCATCTGGTGATGTACATGTGTAGAGTCTTTTCTTGTGTTGTTGGAAGAGGGTGTTTGCTATGACCAGTGCATTCTCCTGGCAAAAGTTTGTTAGCCTTTGCCCTGCTTCATTCCATAGTCCAAGGCCAAATTTGCCTGTTACTCCAGGTGTTTCTTGACTTCTTACCTTTGCATTCCAATCCCCTATAATGAAAAGGACATCTTTCTTGGGTGTTAGTTATAAAAGGTCTTGTAGGTCTTCATAGAACCGTTCAGCTTCAGCTATTTCAGTATTACTGGCTGGGCATAGAATTGGATTGCTGTGATATTTCCATTACACAAGCTAAAAACATAAAATAGTGATTATACCAAGTGATGAAGAGGATGTGAAAAAACTAGGTCTCTTATAAATTGCTGATGAAATTGTAAAACTATAAGACCATTATTGAAACTATTTTGGAAATTTCTTATAAAATTAGGGCTTCCCTGGTGTCTCACATAGTAAAGAATATTTTTGCAATATAGGAGAACTAAGTTCAATCCCTGGGTCAGGAAGATCCCCAGGAGAAGGAAATGGCTACTCACTTCAATATTTTTGCCTGGAGAAGTACATGGGCAGAGAAACCCTGCAGGCTATAGTCCATGGGGTTGCAAAGATTTGGACTTGACTGAATGACTAACACACACACACACACACACACACACACACACACACACAGAAAGCCATTATTGAAGCTATTTTGGTAATTTTCTTATAAAATTAACCATACAACACAGAAATAGCACTTGATCATTTAGCTCACAGGAATGAAAACATCTGGCTACACAAAAACCTGTACACTGCCATTCTTAGCAGCTTTCTTTTTAATACCAAAACCTGGAACAAATATCCTCTTCTTATTTCTATCTGAAAATCTGCTAAGCCTCCCTGACTGCCTTGTTCTTCTTTACATATAAATCAACTAAACTTAGCTTTGCTTTATCAGGTTATTCTGCTGGCATTTTCGGGAGCTGAGAAAAGACATAGTATAAATGTATCTGGTCCCTACTGTGCCAGGTACTGGGGACACAAAAATAAAAGATAAAAGAGACCTGTACTTTCATGGAACTTGGAATTAATTGAGGTAACATGTGAAAAACAGGAAAACCTACAAATAAGTAATTGCAGAATATATTGTTATGGGAGAAAGAATAAGGCACTTCTATTTAGAATAGTAATTGACAAATCACCATCTACTTTGTTAAATAAAATTTTATTAAACCCAGCTGCAGATTTTTTTTCTTTGCATATTGTCTACTGCAAATATTGATGATACGAAGGCAGTATTAAGGAGTTGCAACAGAGATTGTATAGCCTACAAAGCCTAAAATGTTTACTATCTGGAACTTTAAGAAAAACTTTGCACATTTCTGACTTAGGATGTATATTTTGAATCTCAAACTGGATCTTAATATTTTTATATTCTCTCTTCTAGTAAGATATTTGTTAAAGCCAGTTGTTAAGGACTTTTTAAAAATGATTTTAAAAAATTTTCTTAAACCTCATATACAGACCAAAATCTAGGTCTGGTGGTCTATTACATAGTAGAGTTTGCTCTAGGCACAGTTAAACCATAAACATTTTCAATTACACTGTGGTAGTAGGAAGATATGATTTTCTAAACCATGGTAGAGACTCATCAATAGATTTCGAAATCAATTTTCAGGTTGTAATTAAAAAATTTTAAGTGAAATATACAAAGAAAAATAGACTGTAATGCACATAGTAAAGGCACATTGCTTATGAAAACTTTGTTCAGTTTGATATACATAGGCACAAAGACAAACACACACACAGATACATGTTCTTGTTTATCATATATGGAAATAAATTATAAAATGCTTGAAAGTCATTGCTTAAAGAAATGTGAAACTTGTAGCTTAACTGCTGGGGAGAATTAAGGGTGATGCAGTTAAGTGGAACTATACTGTTCCTACCTCATCCTTATGGACCAAAGATTGGGAGAAAGGAGGAGCCTATAGTATATTTAAGGAAGAATTGCCTTGGCACCCCTCTGCTCTAGAATTCTAGAAGTAAATCACTTTGAAGACTGCAAAAAAACCAAGGGCATGCCAAGGAGAGTTAAAAAGGCTGTGGGTATATTCTGCACTTATTCACTTCTAAAACAACTTGTATTATTGTATTAGAGTATAGATGATGAACCCTGAAAAGGGACATCACCAGATGGTGAATAAACAAAATCAGATTGATTATATTCTTTTCAGCCAGGATGGAGACGCTCTGTATGGTCAGCAAAAACAAGACCGGGAGCTGACTGTGGCTCAGATCATGAACTCCTTATTGCCAAATTCAGACTTAAATT
Source organism: Redunca redunca (assembly GCA_006410935.1). Classification (NCBI taxonomy): domain Eukaryota; kingdom Metazoa; phylum Chordata; class Mammalia; order Artiodactyla; family Bovidae; genus Redunca; species Redunca redunca. The sequence continues at coordinate 45,393 of SJYQ01093437.1, forward strand.
GAAGAAAGTAGGGAAAACCACTAGACCATTCAGGTATGACCTAAATAAAATCCCTTATGATTATACAGTGGAAGTGAGAAATGGATTTAAGGGACCAGATCTGACAGAATGCCTGATGAACTACGGACGGAGGTTCATGACATTGTACAGGAGACAGGGAGCAAAACCATCCCCAAGAAAAAGAAATGAAAAAAGCAAAATGGCTGTCTGAGGAGGCCTTATAAACAGCTGTGAAATGAAGAGAAGCCAAAAGCAAAGGAGAAAAGGTAAGATATACCCATTTGAATGCAGAGTTCCAAAGAATAGCAAGGAGAGACGAGAAAGCCTTCCTTGGTGATCAGTGCAAAGAAATAGAGGAAAACAACAGAATGGGAAAGACTAGAGGTCTCTTCAAGAAACTTAGGGATAGCAAGGGAATATTTCATTCAAAGATGGCACAATAAAGGACGGAAATGGTATGGACCTAAAAGAAGCAGAATATATTAAGAAGAGGTGACAAGAATACACAGAAAACTATACAGAAACTTATACCGAAAAGATCTTCATGACCCAGATCATTCACCTATTGCCAGACATCCTAAAATGTGAAGTCAAGTGGGGCTTAGGAAGCATCACTATGAATAAAACTAGTGGAGGTGATTGAATTCCAACTAATCTACTTCAAATTCTAAAAGATGATGCTGTTAAAGTGTTGCATTCAATATGTCAGCAAATTTGGAAAACACAACAGTGGCCACAGGATTGGAAAATGTGTTTTCATACCAATCCCAAAGAAAGGCAATGCTGAAGAATAGTCAAAGTACCACACAACTGCACTCATTTCACATATTGGCCAAGTAATGCTCAAAATTCTCCTAGGTGGCTTCAACTGTGTATGAACTGTGAAATTCCAGATATTCATGCTGTCTTGGGAAAAAGCAGAGGAACCAGAGATCAAATTGCCAACATCTGCTGGATCATCAAAAAAGCAAAAGAGTTCCAGAAAAACATCTATTTCTGCTTTATTGACTATTCCAAAACCTTTGACTGTGTGGACCACAACAAACTGTGGAAAATTCTTACAGATGTGAAAACCAGATCATCTGACCTGCCTCCTGAGAAATCTGTATGCAGTTCAGGAAGCAACAGTTAGAACTGGACATGGAAAAACAGATGGATTCCAAATTCGGAAAGGAGTATGTCAAGGCTGCTTTTGTCATTCTGCTTATTTAACTTATATGCAGAGTACATCATGTGAAATGCCAGGCTGAATGAAGCACAAGCTGGTAGCAAGATTTATGGGAGAAATATCAATAACCTCTGATATTCAGATGACACCACCCTTATGGCAGAAAGTGAAGAAGAACTGAAGAGCCTCTTGATGAAAGTGAAAGAGGAGAGTGAAAAAGCTGGCTTAAAACTCAACATTCAGAAAACTAAGATCATGGCATCCAGTCCCATTACTTCATGGCAAATAGATGGTGAAACAATGGAAACTGTGACAGACTTTATTTTCTTGGACTCCAAACCACTGCAGATGGTGATGGCAGCCATGAAACTAAAAGATGCTTGCTTCTTGGAAGGAAAGGTATGACCAAACTAGACAGCACGTTAAAAAGCAGACATGACTTTGCTGACAAAGTTCTATCTAGTCAAGGTTATGTTTTTTCCAGTAGTCATGTATGGATGTAAGAGGTGGACCATAAAGAAAGCTGAGTGCTGAAGAATGAGACATTTTAACTGTGGTGTGGGAGAAGACTCTTGAGAGTCCCTTGGACTGCATGGAGATCAAACCAGTCAATCCTAAAGGAAATCAATCCTGAATATTCATTGAAAGTACTGATGCTGAAGCTGACGCTCCAATACTTCGGTCACTTGATGCAAATAACTGATTCATTGGCAAAGACCCTGTTCCTGGGAAAGACTGAAGGTTGGAGAAGAAGGGGATGACAGAGGATGAGATGGCTGGATGCATCTCCAACTCGAAGGACATGAGTTTGAGCAATGTCCAGGATTTGTTGATGGACAGGGAAGCCTGGCATGCTGCAGTCCATTCAGTCTCAAAGAGTCAGACATGACTGAGTGACTGAACTCAACTGAGCAGGGCTTCCCAGGTCACACTACTGTTTAAGAACCCGCCAGCCAATGCAGGAGATGCAAGGATTCGAGCTAGATCCCTGGGTCTAGAGAATCCCATTAGGGAGGATATGGCAATCCACTCTAGTATTCTTGCCTGGAGAATCCCATCGACTGAAGAGCCTGCCAGCCTAGAGTACAGGGTAGCAAAGAGTAGGACATGACTGCAGTTACTTAGCAGGTATAGGTGAGAGTGGGGATGAGTCTTAAGCATCATTTTTGTTTTCACAAAGCTTGCTTTGTGGCATAGAAATTCATCCATGCCATTCATGGAGGGGAGGTAGAATTATAGAGAGAGCAATATACTGTTAACCATATAGCCCACCATGTTCAGCTACTTTGAGACTGAAAATAAACATGTTTGTGTCCTAAGTCACTTCAGTAGTGTCTGACACTTTGCGACCCCATGGACTGTAGCCTGTCAGGCTCCTCTGTTCATAGGATTTCCAGGCAAGAATACTGGAGTGGTTGCCCTTGCTTACTCCAGGGGATTGTCCCAGCCCAGGAATGGAACCCACCTCTCTTATGTCTCCTGCGTTAGCAGGTAGGTTCTTTACTACTATTGCCACCTGGGAAGCCCTAAAAAGTGAATGACCAGGATGTAAGTCTGCTGCTTTCTTTTCCCTGTACCAAAGGCAGATAACAATAATGATCTCAAAAATGACCATGTAGGTTCCAGGACATACTACCCATACCTCAGCAATCAGTGTGTTTCTAGAGGCCATTTTCCATAATTATAAGAACTCTGATTTCTGCTCTATAAGATTATATAATACATGTCCTCATGAGTGTAAAGATGTTGTAGGGCCTAATGCTTATATCATCTTGGAGGTACACCTTAAGCAAAAGGATTCAAGAGTGCATATCCTTGTTAAGGGTCCATCGTATATGTATCCCAGATTCTTTTCCTTTTCATTCTAAAGTCACCTTTGCAATTATTTCTGCAATCCATACTAAGGAATGCTTGGAAAATAGAAGGTATTAGTGGACAATTGAAATACTGAGAAAGTACTTGAAATTAGCAAGCAGAAATTACTTAGAAGAGAGTTTATTTCTTCAGGCTAAATTTAACAAGATTGACAGAATTGAATTTTAACCCAAAGAATAATTGGGAAATCATAAATATTAACATTTGATCACACTTTGTGGGAGATGACATAGGGTAAGAAGTATGGAGCAGAACTGGTTTCCAATTCTACCCAGTAATCTTCCCTTTTCTTTTTGAAATTTGTTATCTTATTTTGATAATTTGTTTTTATTTATTCACTTGTAGACAATATCTACCAGAAGAGAGTCTGAAATGTCAGATACTCTCCAAACCAACCCCGAGCTGGGGCAAATGCAAATGGCATATGATTTTATAGTGGGAAATAAGATTATGGAATTTTGGTGATGGCCTTCTGGGAAAAGATGTCTTTTCAAATAAAAAGACCTGTGAGATATGTTCTCAAGCCAGATTCCACAACTGGCATCATGTCTAAAACTGTGCTAAGTAATCTTAAATGAACACAACTAAGTTCCAAACCAATATGTTCAGGATTATATACAAAAGCAAAACAAAACAAAATTCTTAAGAACCTGAATAACTGACTTGATATGTAAGGTGTTGAATGATTTGACCTTCAAAATATGGAAATTTGTAGTTATAAAATACCCTCAAGTCTTTAGTTATTTTAATTTAAATATTTTCTTTTTAATTCTATAAAACACATAAATATGGGGTCTGGCTATGGTTTTTCCTGTGGTCATGTATGGATGTGAGAGTTGGACTGTGAAGAAGGCTAAGCACCGAAGAATTGATGCTTTTGAACTGTGGTGTTGGAGAAGACT
>SJYQ01093437.1:49509-68323 GCA_006410935.1 Redunca redunca
TACAGCCTTGACATACTACTTTTCCTATTTGGAAGCAGTCTCTTGTTCCATGTGCAGTTCTAACTGTTGCTTCCTACCTGCATATACCTGTTTCAAGAGGCAGGCAGGTGTTGTGGTATTCTCATCTCTTTCAGAATTTTCCACAGTTTATTGTGCTCCACACAGTCAAAGGCTTTGGCATAGTCAATAAACCAGAAATAGATGCTTTTCTGGAACTCTCTCGCTTTTTCCAAGTTCCTGCAGATGTTGGCAGTTTGATCTTTGGTTCCTCTGCCTTTTCTAAAACCAGCTTGAACATCTGGAAGTTCATGGTTCATGTATTGCTGAAGCCTGGCTTGGAGAATTTTGAGCATTACTAGCGTGTGAGATGAGTGCAATTGTGTGGTAGTCTGTGTATTCTTTGGCATTGCCTTTCTTTGGGATTGGAATGAAAACTGACCTTTTCCAGTCCTGTTGCCACTGCTGAGTTTTCCAAATTTGCTGACATATTGAGTGCAACACTTTCACAGCATCATCTTTCAGGATTTGAAATATCTCCACTGGATTTCCATCACCTCCACTAGCTTTGTTCATAGTGATGCTTTCTAAGGCCCACTTGACTTCACATTCCAGGATGTCTGGCTCTGGGTGAGTGATCACAACATTGTGATTATCTGGGTCATGAAGATCTTCTTTGTATAGTTCTTCTGTGTATTCTTGCCACCTCTTCTTAATATCTTCTGCTTCTGTTAGGTCCATACCATTTCTATCCATTATTGAGCCCATCTTTGCATGAAATGTTCCCTTGGTACCTCTAATTTTCTCGAAGAGATCTCTAGTCTTTCCCATTCTGTTGTTTTCCTCTGTTTCTTTGCATTGATCGCTGAGGAAGGCTTTCTTATGTCTTCTTACTATTCTTTGGAACTCTGCATTCAGATGCTTATATCTTTCCTTTTCTCCTTTGCTTTTCACTTTTCTTCTTTTCACAGCTATTTGTAAGCCTCCCCAGACAGCCATTTTGCTTTTTTGCATTTCTTTTCTATGGGGATGGTCTTTACCCTGTCTCCTGTACAGTGTCACGAACCTCATTCCATAGTTCATCAGGCACTGTGTCTATCAGATTTAGTCCCTTAAATCTATTTCTCACTTCTACTGTATAATCATAAGGGATTTGATTTAGGTCATACCTGTCCTTGGAAGAAAAGTTATAACCAACCTAGATAGCATATTCAAAAGCAGAGACATTACTTTGCCGACTAAGGTCTGTCTAGTCAAGGCTATGGTTTTTCCTGTGGTCATGTATGGATGTGAGAGTTGGACTGTGAAGAAGGCTGAGCGCCGAAGAATTGATGCTTGTGAACTGTGGTGTTGGAGAAGACTCTTGAGAGTCCCTTGGACTGCAAGGAGATCCAAGCAGTCCATTCTGAAGGAGATCAGCCCTGGGATTTCTTTGGAAGGAATGATGCTAAAGTTGAAACTCCAGTACTTTGGCCACCTCGTGCGAAGAGTTGACTCATTGGAAAAGACTGTGATGCTGGGAGGGATTGGGCACAGGAGGAGAAGGGGACGACAGAGGAGGAGATGGCTGGATGGCATCACTGACTCAATGGATGTGAGTCTGAGTGAACTGTGGGAGTTGGTGATGGACAGGGAGGCCTGGCGTCCTGTGTTTCATGGGGTCACAAAGAGTCGGACATGACTGAGCAACTGAACTGAACTGAATGGTCCAGTGATTTTCCCTACTTTCTTCAATTTAAGTCTGAATTTGGCAATAAGGAGTTCATTATCTGAGCCACAGTCAGCTCCTGGTCTTGTTTTTGCTGACTGTATAGTGCTTCTCCATCTTTGGCTGCAAAGAATATAATCAATCTGATTTTGGTGTTGACCATCTGGTGATGTCCATGTGTAGAGTCTTCTCTTGTGTTGTTGGAAGAGGGTGTTTGCTATGACCAGTGCATTCTCTTGGCAAAACTCTATTAGTCTTTGCCCTGCTTCTTTACGTACTCCAAGGCCAAATTTGCCTGTTACTCCAGGTGTTTTTTGACTTCCTACTTTTGCATTCCAGTCCCCTATAATGAAAAGGACATCTTTTTTTGGGTGTTAGTTCTAAAATGTCTTGTAGGTCTTCATAGAACCGTTCAGCTTCTTCAGTGTTACTGGGTGGGGCATAGGCTTGATTACCGTGATATTGAATGGTTTGCCTTGGAAATGAACAGAGATCATTCTGTCGTTTTTGGGATTTCATCCAAGTACTGCATTTCAGACTCTCTTGTTGACCATGATGGCTACTCCATGAGTCCACTAGCCTGGGAGTTTCAAGACTCCAAGTTTGTGTTCTGGTTTTATCTCTGTCTTTTGTGATCACTTAACATTTTGATAGAGTTGTTACGTTATCTTGGAACCTTAGGGTTCTCTGGCTGAGTGGTTGACTGGAAAATCCAATATGAATTTATGCTTCAGGCCAGGTTCTGTTTGGGTGTAATTTTTAGGATTTAGATTATAATCGACTTCCAACACAAGCTTAAATAGGGTTTCTAAGTTACTATCTTTCTAGGTATTTATTCTTCTTCTTTCTAAGCCATGTCCACTCTCTCACTTACATTGTAAGATGTAAGCCATGTCTCTCAAATTTTCAGATTTTAATTTCATGAGTAATTGAGACTTTTTCTTAACCTTCTGTTGTGTAGATGCTAATGGATAAGATCAGCTGCTCTCTGAAGTTTGCCCACATTATGCTAAACTATGGTGTACAATGAGGTCACCTATTTTTCCAAGTATGCTATGCATTTTGATAAGAATTTCATAGAAAAGCTTGTCTAATTTGGGGAGATAGCTCATCTTCCTTCTTAAATATAATTGAAACTCTGTGGGGTCAGCTTATCTTTTAAAATATTTTTCATAAAGGTCAATACATTTAAAACATTAGTAGATTATATATTTAAGAGCAGTCTTAGGATGCATAAAAATTGAGCAGAAAGTACAGAGAACCCCTCTATACCATCTTGTCTCTGCTTCCTAGTTTGTCCAATTATTGACATCTTGTCTTAGTGTGACACATTTGTTACCATGGATGAGCCAATATTGACACATTATTATTAACATTAGAGTTCACTGTGTTATACATTCTACGAATTTTGACAAATGTATAACGACATATATCTACTGTTACAGCAACATACAAGCTAGTTTCACTGCCCTGCAGATCCCCTGTACTCAACCTATTCATCCCTCCCCGAACCCTGGCAACCACTGATCTTTTTTATTATCTGCATAGTTTTGTCTTTTTCCAGAATATCTTGTGGTTGGAAGTAGTCATTTCAGTTTGCCTTTCTTCACTTGGCAACACTGATTCAGATTCCCCCATGTCTTTTCAGTGCTCGATCGTGCATTTCTTTTTATTGCTGAGTAATATTCCATTGTCTATGTGTACCACATTGTTTATGCATTCACCTATTGAAGGACATAATAATTGTTCCTAAGTTTGAGCACTTATGAATAAAGTTGCTATAAATAATTTGTGTGCAGGGTTTTATGTAGATGTAAGTTTTCAACTCATTTGGGTAAATACCAGGAAATGGGTTTGCTAGATCCTAAAGGAAGGATTGTCACCAGGGATCTCTACATTACCAAGTTGAATGGATGTCACTGTGTCACCATCTTGCTCACAGTTTTAGTGGTGTTGGCATAGCTGAAAATCTTTTTTTTAAAAAAATTCTCTCCTCTTGGCTTTTGTGATATGTTCCCCTGGTTTTCCTTCAGTCTTGCTTGTCTTTCCCAGTTGCCTTTCCTGGTTCATCCTCTACCTGAACAATAGTGGTGAAGTGCTTCAGACCACTGTCTGGGGCCTCCTTTATCTTCTTCTATATCCTCTCCCTAATTTATGTTATCCATTACTTTGGCTTTAACTATCATCTCCATCCTGATGACTGATGTGTCTCCAACCCAAATGTCTCCAGGCTCCCAGTTTCTGTGTCCTGATGCTTAATTGACATTTCTCCCTGGACGGTTGTAGTCCCCGTCCAAGGAGAAATGTCAATTAATAGAATAGGAAAGACTAGAGATCTCTTCAAGAAAATTAGAGATACCAAGGGAACATTTCATGCAAAGATGGGTTCAATAAAGGATAGAAATGGTATGGACCTAACAGAAGCAGAAGATATTATGAAGAGGTGGCAAGAATACACGGAAGAACTATACAAAGAAGATCTTCATGACCCAGGTAATCACAATGGTGTGATCACTCACCTAGAGCCAGACATCCTGGAACGTGAAGTCAAGTGGGCCTTAGGAAGCGTCACTATGAACAAAGCTAGTGGAGGTGATGGAATTCCAGTGGAGCTATTTCAAATCCTGAAAGATGATGCTGTGAAAGTGCTACACTCAATATGTCAGCAAATTTGGAAAACTCAGCAGTGGCCACAGGACTGGAAAAGGTCAGTTTTCATTCCAATCCCAAAGAAAGGCAATGCCAAAGAATGCTCAAACTACCGCACAATTGCACTCATCTCACACACTAGAAAAGTAATGCTCAAAATTCTCCAAGCCAGGCTTCAGCAATACGTGAACCATGAACTTCCAGATGTTCAAGCTGGTTTTAGAAAAGGCAGAGGAACCAGAGATCAAACTGCCAACATCCGCTGGATCATGGAAAAAGCAAGAGAGTTCCAGAAAAGCATCTATTTCTGGTTTATTGACTATGCCAAAGCCTTTGACTGTGTGGATCACAATAAACTGTGGAAAATTCCGAAAGAGATGAGAATACCAGACCACCTGACCTGCCTCTTGAGAAACCTGTATGCAGGTCAGGAAGCAACAGTTAGAACTGGAAGTGGAACANTTCCAAATAGGAAAAGGAGTATGTCAAGGCTGTATATTGTCACCCTGCTTATTTAACTTATATGCAGAGTACATCATGAGAAACGCTGGGCTGGAAGAAGCACAAACTGGAATCAAGATTGCCGGGAGAAATATCAATAACCTCAGATATGCAGATGACACCACCCTTATGGCAGAAAGTGAAGAAGAACTAAAGAGCCTCTTGATGAGAGTGAAAAAGGAGAGTGAAAAAGTTGGCTTAAAATTCAGAAAACGAAGATCATGGCATCTGGTCCCATCACTTCATGGCAAATAGATGGGGAAACAGTAGAAATAGTGTCAGACTTTCTTTTTTTGGGCTCCCAAATCACTGCAGATGGTGACTGCAACCATGAAATTAAAAGACGCTGACTCCTTGGAAGGAAAGTTATGATCAACCTAGATATCATACTCAAAAGCAGACACATTACTTTGTCAACGAACATCTGTCTAGTCAAGGCTGTGGTTTTTCCAGTGGTCATGTATGGATGTGAGAGTTGGACTGTAAAGAAAGCTGAGTGCAGAAAAATTCATGCATTTGAACTGTGGTGTTGGAGAAGACTCTTGAGAGTCCCTTGGACTGCAAGAAGATCCAGCCAGTCCATCCTAAAGGAAATCCGTCCTGGGTGTTCATTGGAAGGACTGATGTTGAAGCTGAAACTCCAGTACTTTGTCCACCTGATGGAAAGAGCTGGCTCATTTGAAAAGACCCTAATGCTGGGAAAGATTAAAGGCAGGAGGAGAAGGGGAGGACAGAGGATGAGATGGTTAAATGGCATCACTGACTCAATGGACATGAGTTTGGGTAAACTCAGGGTGATGGACAGGGAGGCCTGGTGTGCTGCAGTCCATGGGGTCGCAAAGAGTCGAACACAACTGAGCGACTGAACTGATACTGATCTATTTATCTGTCCAAAAAAAAACAAACCCTTTTTAAAAAAAATATATTTATTTATTGGAGTATAGTTGTTTTATGCTAGTATGTCAGTTTCTGCTGTATAGCAAAGTGAATCAGCCATATGTATACATATAACCCCCCCTTTTTTGGATTTCTTTCCCAGTTAGGGTACCTCAGAGCACCAAGTAGAGTTCCTTGTGCTATACTGTAAGTTCTTTATTTTTTTTTTATATTGAAATAGTTGATTTTCAATATTGTGTTAGTTTTAGGAATACAGCAAAAATATATATGTAGATAGATAGATATATGCTTCCCAGATGGCTCAGTGGTAGAGAATCTTCCTGCCTGTGCAGAAGATGCAGGTTCCATCCCTGGGGTCGGGAGGATCCCCTGGAGGAGGAAATGGCAACCCACTCCAGTATTCTTGCCTGGAAAATCCCTTGGATAGAGGAGCCTGATGGGCTACAGTCTTTGGGGTCCTAAAGGGTCAAACACGACTGAGCTTGCAACAAAAACAACAATATATATGTGTGTGTGTGTGTGTATTTTCCATATTCTTTACCATTACAGATTATTACAAGGTGTTGAGTATGGTTTCCTATGCTATACAGTAAACCTTATTGTTTATTTTATATTTAGTGGTGTGTATCTATTAATCCCATACTCCTAATTTATCCTTTCTTCCAAAAAACGTAACTCTCAAGCTTTCTCACCACAAGCTTCTGCCCTTCTCCCTGCCTAGCTTTCCCCATCTAAGAAGATGGCATCCCCATCTAACCCTTGGTAAAAGCCGAAAACTTAGGAATAACGTTAATTCCTCCTTTCTCTCAGGCTTCCCTGGTAGCTCAGATGGTAAAGAATCGCCTGCAATTCGGGAGACCTGGGTTTGATCCCTGGGTTGGGAAGATCTCCTGGAGAAGGGAACAGCTACCCACTCCAGTATTCTGGCCTAGAGAATCCCGTGGACTGTACAGTCCAGGGGGTTGCAAAGGGTTGGACACAACTGAGCAACTTTCGCTTTCTACTTTCCCCTTTCTCTCATGCCTCTGTTTCTCTTCAAATCATCAAGTCCTGCTGTTCTACCTCGCAAGTTTTAAAAAATTCTTTGTCTTGTCCTGACTTCCATTCCTGCTCTATGGTAGACTAGATACCCTGAAAATCTTCCCTCAAAACACCAAGAGGGGACTTCCCTGGTGGCCCAAAGGTTAAGACTTCATACTTCCAATGCCAGGGGGCACAGGTTTGCTCTCTCCCTGGTCAGTGAACCGGGGAACTAAGATCCTACCTGCAGTGTGGCTGAAAAATAAGCCTAAAAACAAACAAACAAAAGAAACCCGCCAAGAAATATTGGATACCCTGAGCTCTCCAGGAAATAAGGGAAATCTTCAGAGGCAAAAATCAAACAGAATCTCCCCAAAATAAGGGAGAGTAAGTCAGCCTATAGTAGGGGTGGTGGTGGTGGGGGGTGCATTTCCATTGTTTTACAGCCACTCTAGGCAGCAGACCAGGTCTTGCTCTTGGCGAGGAATCTGCCAAGTCGAAAAGAATTCCTCAGCATAGGGCTGTTGATTTTAGAGATTTGAATTTGCACTCCTTTTTGTCCCAGAAGCTCCTATCTGAGATTTTTAACAGTCTGAACAAATAGCTTACTTCCTTTTAGATGTGGAATCTAAATTATAACTCCCAGTCACTCACTATCCTACATCTTTATTGCTCTTATCGAAAGAGGTAATTAACATCCCATTGACTTGTCTGTCTTTATCTCCAGGGCAGAGACCTGTCTGTCTGGTTCTACACCCTGTACTCTGCCTTTGCTTCCAGACCCAGGGTTTTGTTTTGTTTTTGTTTTTTTAATTTTCTTTTTTTTTTTAAATGAATGAATGGGTGAGTGATTTGAGTAAGTAGCTTCCTTCTGAGAGAAGATAAAATGATGTTATGTCAGTTTTGTTTTGGTACTAAGCATTTCACTTTAACACATTATTGACCAGAGACATATTAATATGTCTTTAGTCGGCAAACATGATTGACTGAAGACGTATCAGTATGTTTTAGAGAGTGATACAGTTAACATCATGACTTCTCAAGTGGCGCTAGTGGTATAGAATCTGCCTGCTAATGCAGGAGACGCCGGTTCGATCCCTGGGTTGGAAAGATCCCTGGGAGTAGGAAATGGCAACCCACTCCGGTATTCTTGCCTGGAAAATTCCATGGACAGAGGAACCTGGCGGGTTACAGTCCATTGGGTTGCAAAGAGTTGGACACGACTGAGCACGGGTTCGCGCACGCGCACACACACAATTAACATCACCGTGCAAAGCTGTTAGAGCTTAAAATTGATCAAAGCTTCATTATACAACTTTTGATTGTTGTTATCATTCACATTTTGCTCTGTTAGCTTTTTGTCCCAAACTTCTGTATATTACAAAGGCAAGTTTATTAACTGTAAAAATTTTTAAATGACACATTGCAAAACTTTGAGTGAAGAATTTTTTTGGTGAATTTTATGCAGATACTTTCTCTGATTATCTGAGTAACATATATACTGGACTCTCAGAATATGGTAGTTCTTCAGAATATAGTTCTGATTCAGACAACGTGATTATTAGACCCAGAAAAAGACAAAAAAATCTGAGTAATTTTGATACGGAAAGTGAAAATGAAACTCATGGTGCTGGTGAAGACTTTACAGGTGTGTCAGGTGTAACCAGTGAATGTAATAACCTGCAAAGTGTTAGTGAAATGGTAGAATTAAGTTTTGACTGGTCAGAAGAAAAATTACCAGCCACAGGTGTTAGTTTCTGCAAAAATCCCCTGGTCTGTAATGAGTTAGAACAGAATTTTAATTTTTATGCAGAGTAATGGCACACAAATAAGTTAGAAATCAAAGACTAACACAAGACATATTAAAAATCATGGTTTTCTGTTCCACTCTTATTTCTAAGTATTGCTTCCCAGAAAAGTCTTATTTATTTTAAAAATTATTTTTATTTATTTATTTATTAGACTGTTCTGGGTCTTAGTTGCGGGATGTGGGACCTAGTTCCTACCAGGGACCGAACCCCGACTCCTTCCTTGGGAGCGTGGAGTCTTAGCTGCTTGGAAGGACCACAAGGGAAGTTCCATCATCATAATTTTTAAACCATTTTAGTTAAACCACTAAATCATGCATTTTAAGTAAATAAGTATTGTTTACTGGTAAGCTGCATAGTATACTGTTACATGATTACATTTTCTTTCACATGCAGATTTTCTTCCCTGGAGTTAATATTTTTATCTTAAAAAAGAATTTTTATAAAATAAAAAAATTCAAAATTATTTTCATAAAAAATCGATATACTTTTCTTATACCTATTGCTAACTTTCCCCAAATATTCCAACAGGTCTATCAAATGCCTGGCACTCTTACTGCAGATACTTAAACACATTCACAATCTGTTTGTTATTTTCTGGGCAACTCTCTCACCTCTCATGAGAGCCATCCTGCAATCTGAGTCTCCTTTCACCTGTCCTTCATATTGGATTCCCCTTTCCCTAGATCTTATGTCTTCCTCTTTCTATCTTGATTGCTTTATTTGCTGAACCACAAATTCTAGTAAAATACTATCAGGAAGTGGTGCCTGGGAGATAACTTTTCTGAATTGTTGAGTATCTGAAATCTCTTTATTCTTTCTTCACCTCAAATGATGGTTTGGGTGGGCACTGAATCATTTGTTCATCAACTCGAAGGCATTGCTGGCTCAATTGGCTTTGAATCCTTCAGTGCCTGTGTTGAAAGGCTTATGCTGTTCTGATTTTTTATGCTCTCCAGGAGGCCTGATTCTTTTCTCTGGAAGTGTGTATGACTTCTTCATTCCCACTGTTCTGAAATGTCACAGAATATGCCTTAGTGTGAGCCTATTTTCATTCATTGGATTGAGTTCTCTTTTCCATCTTTTTTGCTGTGGATTATTTTCCATCTTTTTTGTTGTGGATTTATTCCAGGAAGTTTTCTTGGTTGTTTCAACCCATCTATTTCATTTTAAATTCTGGCTGTCATTTTCAAGAGTCCTTTCTCAGTTGCCATTTTCATCTTGATCTTCATTTTTTAAATTGAAAAATATTTTTTTATTTATTTGACTGCACCAGGTCTTAGTTGCAACACATGGGAATCTTCATTGTGGCATCTGGGATCTCATTCCCTGACCAGGGATTGAACTCAGGCCCCCTGCACTGAGAGCTTGGAGTCTTAGCCACTGGTTCACCAGGAAGTTGTTCGTCTTAATTTTTATCCTATTCCTGATTAACATATATAACTTGTCTCTTTGAGGATATTATTTATAGTTTTGTGAAGTTTTTGTATACTGCTAGTAATTCTCTGGAACCAGTGACAGACTTTATTTTCTTGGGCTCCAAAATCACTGCAGATGGTGACTGCAACCATGAAATTAAAAGATGCTTGCTCTTTGTTTTTTTTTTTTTTTTTGGTTAGCTCAAGGTTTATTTTTTTTTTTTTTAAACTAGTACCTGTTTATTGTAAATCAAAACATTATCACAAATAAGATTACCTGTACTTGATAGTATACATGTTTCAATGCCATTCTCCCATCTCATCCCACCCTCTCCCTCTCTCTCTCCCCCAGAGTCCAAAAGTTCACTCTATAGATCTGAGTCTCTTTTGTTGTCTCGCATACAGCGTCATCATCCCCATCTTTCTAAATTCCATATATATGCGTTAGTATACTATATTGGTGTTTTTCTTTCTGGCTTGCTTCACTCTGTATAATCGGCTCCAGTTCCATCCATCTCCTTAGAACTGATTCAAATGTATTCTTTTTAATGGCTGAGTAATACTCCATTGTGTATATGTACCACAGCTGATGCTTGCTTTTTGGAAGGAAAGCTATGATCAGCCTAGACAGCATATTAAAAAGCAGAGACATTACTTTGCCGACAAAGGTCTGTCCAGTCAAAGCTATGGTTTTTCCAGTAGTCATGTATGGATGTGAGAGTTGGACCATAAAGAAAGCTGAGCACCAAAGAAATGATGCTTTTGAACTGTGGTGTTGGAGAAGACTCTTGAGAGTTCCTTCGACTGCAAGGAAATCCAACCAGTCCATCCTAAAGAAAACCAGTCCTGAGTATTCATTGGAAGGACGGATGCTGAAGCTGAAACTCCAATACTTTGGCCACCTGATGCAAAGAACTGACTCATTTGAAAAGACCCTGATGCTGGGAAAGATTGAATGTGGGAGGAGAAGGGGACGACAGAGGATGAGATGGTTGGATGGCATCACCGACTTGATGGACATGAGTTTGAGTGAACTCCGGGAGTTGGTGATGGACAGGGAGGCCTGGTGTGCTGCAGTCCGTGGGGTTGCAAAGAGTTGGACATGACTGAGTGAATGTACTAAATTGAGTATTCTCTTTTTCCTGAGTTCCTCTTTTCTTTTGTTCATCTCTCTCATATTGAACGTTTTCTTCAAAAGTCTAATGGGTAAAGTTAAATGGTCTTAGTTGCTTGTTAGGCTTCCCTGTGGGGTGACTGGGGGAGGCCCTGACTGCCAGGCTTCTTGGAGCTGATGTATGTGGCTTCTCATCTGATTGCCATTATCTCAGTTTAGTGCATCCTCACCCGTGCCTGGTATCCCCAAGTCTGGAGTTAGCTTTCTCCAGGCAATGAGTGTTCTTTCTGGGTTTGGAGAAGGGTAGTTATCTGGGGGTCTAGATGCTCTTTATACAGGTTTTCAACCAGTTCTCCTATTTTTATCCAAACTTTACACCCCTCCCTTCAACCATATCTCCCACCTCCAGCTTTGAGCTTTTGGGGTGTTACACAGCAGATACTTACTGCTCAGTTTTCTCGGCTGTACTAGGCCAGTTAACATCACTCTGCTTCCTGAATTCTAGAATTTTATTGACATATTTTGTCCATGGTCATCTCATTTCCCTATCTTTGTCCTTGTGGGTTTGTACCCATTGCCCCTGCTTTACTGTCACTTTAGTAGGCTTGTGGGTCATGTTTAACCAGAAGGTCTGTATTATGTTCTCTTAGCACCCCTGTGTTTGCACATGCTGGTCTCTCTACGTGGACTGGTTATCCCTTCCTTTCTAGCATTACCAGCTCTCCTGCAGAAGACCCACTGTACCTTGTGAAGTACTCTCCAAGAAATGGAGAGAGGAGGAGATAGAAAAGAAGGAAGAAGAGGAAGTAAAGGAGGAAAGAGGAGAGAGATTGGAGTCAAGGCTTATATTCAAGGTTTTTAGTGTGAGCACATGCAGGAGTGGAAGTGTCATTTGCTAAAATAGGGGAGATTGAAGGAGAAGTTGGCTGGGAGAGGTTTTTAATGAAAGGGTTAGTTCAGGGTATATTAAATTTGGGAGGCTTGTTAGACATCCAAGTGGAGATGTTGAGTAGACAGAGGGTTCTGGAGTTCATGGGAGAGGCTAGGGCTGGAGATGTAAACTTGCGGATTGTCAGATGTTATTTTGAAGAAATTGGGACTGGATGACTCATTTAGAAAGTGAGTGCATAGGGGAAAGAAGAGATTAACTAGCGAAGTAGTTTTAACAGCAAAGCCTTTCCTTTTAAAACTACAAATTCCTTTCTCATGGAAGTTGGGCTCTATCAAGATGACATTCCATCAGTGTGTTAGTAGAACTGTTGTTCTGGTCACCAAGGGCCATAACCCAACTGAAATTTTAGTAGCACAAAGCCCCCACCATCTTGTGCTCACTAATTCTGTGGGCAGGGAATCTGTAAGGCAGAGGTGGCTGGTCTTAGCTCCGCAGTGTCGGGGGCCTCAGCTGGAAGACTGGAACATCTGGGGGCTGTTATCATTGGGAGGCTGCTTCACTCACATATCGCCTGGGATGAATCAGCGGCTGACCTCAGCCAGGACTGTACGCCAGCTGTCTCCATGCGTGGCCTCTCCCACCTTGGGCTTGTCACGGGGTGTTGGTTGGGTTCTGGAGAATGAACCTTCCGAGGGAATCAGCACTGCTGTTATAACTCTATTGGTTGGAGCAGTCATGGACTTAGCCAGATTCAAGGGCAAGGGACAAAGACCCCTTCTCTCAAAGGGAGGAGTATCAGAGAGTTTGGAGCCATTTTTTTATACCCACCCCAATGCCCTTTTGGATTTGAGGTTCTGACCCCAAACCACAGTCACTTTGAAGGAAGAGGTTCTAAGATAGGATTCACAGATAAGGATTCCCAGCCCCAGATATCTGGTGCTCCAGACTAAGTGTCCAGGATCAACTTAGTATCTCTTTAAGGGAAGGTATCCTGAATAAATTAAAGAAAAACTTCTTCCTTCTCTTCAGTAAGTGTTGAACTATATTGTGAGTCTGTGACATTGAGATTCAGAAATTTAGGTACTCTTTCTCTGCTTTATTTCAGTTGCTTGTCTTAAAAGAATATTACTAAATTACACAGCATTCTAAATCAGTGGATGCTTTTTGACTCCTCATTTGGGCTTTGGCCAAAGATAATAGTATCTGCAGGCTTCCCCCCACCCCCACCCCAGCAACTTGCCCTTCTCCCTTTGCTGCTTTAAGCCTGGAAACTTTGACATGATGATTTACTTGTCCAATGTACAGTGTGTTTCTTGAAGGCTATACTCCTGTTTTTATTTATTTAAAAAAATATTTATTTGGCTGTGACGGATCTTTAGCTGCAGCATACAAACTCTTGGTTGTGGCACATGGGATCTTATTCCCCAATTAGGGATCGAACCCAGGCCCCCTGCATTGGGAGCTTAGAGTCTTAGCCACTGAACTATGAGGGAAGTCCCTATACACCTGTTTCTAAAAGTTCGCAGCTTGCCTCTGATTCCTGTGAGGGTGAGTCCTTCTGCATTCATTGGAAGGATGCTTTGCTTCCCTCTAGAAAAACCTCCAAATTCTAGGTAACCGGTCATATGGGGTAGAATTAGTCTTGTTTTCTTAGATGCAGTTGCCGTATCGTTGGCGTGCTTTTCAGCACTGTAGCCATCAGTGACTGTTAAGTAGGAACTTTTGCAGTGGAGGTGGTGTTTATGTGTGTGCGTGTGTGTGCAAATGTGAGTAAAGGAGGCTATAAAGGCACTACTCATTTGGTGTCTTAAATCTGATATCAGAATGATATATAAGGGTCAAATGGAGGAGATGGAATCAAAACAAGAAAAAGCCTCAGCCGCATTTGTAGGTGCTGTGGGCATTCAGAGTTGAAGCAGTGACTGGACCCTGGGTAGGGTTAGGGACCAGGGCTAAGTTCTCCAGAGGAGACGGGACAGGGACGTACAATGCCACCAAGGGGAAAACCACTTTAGGCAAGAGCACCAGCGAAGAAGGAACAGCCTGTGGAGGGTGGAGGTGAGGTTGGGGGAGAGATAAGCTGACATTCTGAAAGTCATCTTGAGACCCAAGAGAGAAGCTGGAGGGGCCAAAGTTGGCTGAGGAGTTGGGGAACCTTAGTGGGTGTAAAGATTCTGGGTGGGACAATGTTTTTGAACTGGAGGAGTTGCTGTAATTTTGCTGTTATTGAAAGGTCGCTGAAGGGTCATCCTCGAATTTTTCAAACAGCAAATCTGAAAGAGTTGGTCTGCTCCTCAGAATACTTCTTACTGGATGCAGGGTCCTTGCCTGGAAGAATATGTCTCAGTCCACCGACTGAGCTGTAATTCATACCAGTGGTTTATTTGTCCTCTATGTCTCTCTGAGTATCTGTTGTGATCTGGGCACCCTGCTGGATGCTGCAGAGTGAAGGGAAGAACAGACTGGTGAGCAAAAGCCCAGGCTCTTCCTGTCCTCAGGCTGGCAGCTCGGCGTAGAGGTTACCAGTTCAAGTTACAGAGTTCACAGTGCTCACTTAGGCCCAAGTACAGAGAACACCGGGAATCCTTCCCAATAGCAAAGCTGGGGGAATTGAGCAGAGATGATTTCAGCATACAGCTGGGGCAGAGGTCAACCTTCAACTGAGGCTGGGCTTTAGTTGATTGAAGTCAGGAGTGTCCACATCTTCCTTCCATCCTTCGCTTGGGTGGGGGCCTTGTAAATTGTTATGTGTATTCCTTGTGCAGTAACTAGGACTCTGCTTTATCACTTTGCTATTGTTTGCCTTTTCTCTGTTGGACTCCTGTGTTCCCTTAAGACCATTAATTACTGAGACCTGTTCAGGGGCAAACACTGCAACCAGGATTAGGCCAAAGTGGCTTCTCTTATGTGAAGAAAATCATTCCTGGCTCTCCTTCTTTAGAGGCATGACAGAAAACCATTCATGGTTCTCCCCCTTTCAGGTCAGTTCCGTTCAGTTCAGTCGCTCAGTCGTGTCCGACTCTTTGCGACCCCATGAATCGCAGCACGCCAAGCCTCCCTGTCCATCACCAACTCCCGCAGTTCACTCAGACTCAACGTCCATCGAGTCAGTGATGCCATCCAGCCATCTCATCCTCTGTTGTCCCCTTCTCCTGCCCCCAATCCCTCCCAGCATCAGGGTCTTTTCCAATGAGTCAACTCTTCACATCAGGTGGCCAAAGTACTGGAGTTTCAGCTTTAGCATCATTCCTTCCAAAGAATACCCAGGACTGATTTCCTTTAGGATGGACTGGTTGGATCTCCTTGCAGTCCAAGGGACTCTCAAGAGTCTTCTCCAACACCACAGTTCAAGAGCAGCAATTCTTCAGCGCTCAGCCTTCTTCACAGTCCAGCTCTCACATCCATACATGACCACTGGAAAAACCATAGCCTCAAGGCTAGACGGACCTTTGTTGACAAAGTAATGTCTCTGCTTTTGAATATGCTATCTAGGTTGGTCATAACTTTTCTTCCAAGGAGTAAGCGTCTTTTAATTTCATTGCAGTCACCATCTGCAGTGATTTTGAAGCCCCAAAAAATAAAGTCTGACACTGTTTCCACTGTTTCCCCATCTGTTTCCCATGTAGAGACCTCCTAACCTGTCTGCTTACAGAATTGTTTACTTGTCTTCCTAAAACCCTTCTGACCTCCCCATTCCTCTCGGGCAACCTGCGCATTCCCCTCGGGCAAGAGTTCCTGTTTCTTTGTATGGCTTACCCAAGAGCCTCTCCACACTCATCTCATGCTATAGTTTCCTTATGTGGTCTCCACGGGGTTCTGCTTCATTACAACTGCCTGGAGCCCATCCTTGGAGTTGATTATTCAGTATATTTAGAGTAAGGACCAGCCTCTAGCGTCTCAGAGCCCTTCAGGTAACTGAGATGTGCTTGCTGGGTGAGCCCTGATCTCTGCTTTTGTTCTGAGGTTCTCAGTCTGGCCACACCTTAGCATCATCTGAGGAGCTTTCAAATACTGAAACCTGGTTCCTTCACATCCTCAACAATTCCATTTGGCTTCTGGTTTGTTTGCCAGGCATCTCTATTTTATTTTTACAAAAATATCTGCCCTCGTAATTCTGCTCTGCAGCTAGGGTGGGAGAAGGAAATGGCAACCCACTCCAGTATTCTTGCCTGGAGAATTCCATGGACAGAGGAGCCTGATGGGCTACAGTCCATGGGGTCACAAAGAGTCAGATACGACTGAGCAGCTGAAAACACAGCTAGGGTGGGGAACCTCTGCATACCAAGGGCAGAATCAGGGAGTAGATGTTACAGGAAACCAGATCCTGATTCTGGAGTGACTTATCCTTTTATGTACAGATCTCCAAGTATTTGAAAAGCCACTATTCTGTAAGTTATCCTTTTCTCTCCTGACCTTATTTCTTGCTCCCCAAGTCTTCTTCCCGGGCGAAACGTTCATGTTCTTGGACTGCTTCCCTGATTGCCCCTCCTTGAATATGTTTGTTTTCTAGTGCACCATTTAAATTGTGATACAGTCAGAATATCACTATGGGCCAACTGGACTAATCCTTTTATTCAGACAACTTATATGTCTGTTAAAATATCATTAGATCACATTGACTTCATATTATGATTGACTCACGGTTTACTTAAATCAATGAAATTCCCACTGTAGCACAGTGGTTAAGAGCTGGAATTCTGAAAATGGACTTATTAGGGTTGGGGTTCCAGTTTCATACCTTTACTACCTGTCTGACCTTGGGCGAATCTCTTAAAATTCTGTGCTTTATTTTCCTCCTCTGTAAACTAGGTATAAAAATAATGTCTATCTCACAGGATTACGAAGATGAAATGAGTAAATATATGTCAAAGAGTGTCTGGCACACAGTGAAAGTTAAAGTTAGTCACACAGTTGTGTCCAACTCTTTGCGATCCCATGGACTGTAGCCCACCAGGCTCCTCCGTCCATGGAATTCTCCACGCAAGAATACTGGAGTGAGTCGCCATTTCCTTCTCCAGGGGATCTTCCTGACACAGGGATCAAACCTGGGTCTCCTGCATTGCAGGCGTTGCTATATAAATATTAGCAATAATCATTAGTTCTTTGGACTGCTCTTAAACCAAGGTTCTTATTTTTCATCTTTCTCTTTCATTTGGATATCACTTAGTGTTTCCACCTTTAGTCTTTTTAGGACCTGGAGTTGTCCTTGGGTGAACTGTGTACGGAGATATTTGATCAGGGTGCCACCCAACCCTCTCTTCTCTGCTTCTTCCCCTTCACTTACACCAAATCACTGCACTACTAACTCCCTTCCTCAGGCTACATTACAAAGACCCATTAAAATGCATGTATTTTATGTAGAAGGGAAAGTTGAGCTTATCCTTATTTAACAGGACTAATCTGATGACAGAGGATGAAATCTGATCACATGGACCACAGCCTTGTCTAACTCAATGAAACTAAGCATGCCCTGTGGGGCCACCCAAGACGGGAGGGTCATGGTGGAGAGGTCTGACAGAATGTGGTCCACTGGAGAAGGGAATGGCAAACCACTTCAGTTTTCTTGCCTTGAGAACTCCATGAACAGTATGAAAAGGCAAAACGATCAGATACTGAAAGGGGAACTCCCCAGGTCAGTAGGTGCCCAATATGCTACTGGAGATCAGTGGAGAAATAACTCCAGAAAGAATGAAGGGATGGAGCCAAAGCAAAAACAATACCCAGTTGTGGATGTGACTGGTGATAGAAGTAAGGTCTGATGCTGTAAAGAGTAGTATTGCATAGGAACCTGGAATGTCAGGTCCATGAATCAAGGCAAATTGGAAGTGGTCAAACAGGAGATGGCAAGAGTGAACATTGACATTCTAGGAATCAGCGAATTAAAATGGATTGGAATGGGTGAATTTAACTCAGATGACCATTATATCTACTACTGCAGGCAAGAATCCCTTAGAAGAAATGGAGTAGCCATCATGGTCAACAAAAGAGTCTGAAATGCAGTACTTGGATGCAGTCTCAAAAATAACAGAATGATCTCTGTTCGTTTCCAAGGCAAACCATTCAGTATCACACTAATCCAAGCCTATGCCCCAACCAGTAACGCTGAAGAAGCTGAACGGTTCTACAAAGACCTACAAGACCTTTTAGAACTAACACCCAAAAAAGATGTCCTTTTCATTATAGGGGACTGGAATGCAAAAGCAGGAAGTCAAGAAACACCTGGAGTAACAGGCAAATTTGGCCTTGGAGTACAGAATGAAGCAGGGCAAAGGCCTAATAGAGTTCTGCAAGAGAACACACTGGTCATAGCAAACACCCTCTTCCAACAACACAAGAGAAGACTCTACACATGGACATCACCAGATAGTCAACACTGAAATCAGAATGATTATATTCTTTGCAGCCAAAGATGGAGAAGCTCTATACAGTCATCAAAAACAAGACCAGGAGCTGACTGTGGCTCAGATAATGAACTGCTTATTGCCAAATTCAGACTTAAATTGAAGAAAGTGGGGAAAACCACTAGACCATTCAGGTATGACCTAAATCAAATCCCTTATGATTATACAGTAAAAGTGAGAAATAGATTTAAGGGACTAGATCTGATAGACAGAGTGCCTGATGAACTATGGACAGAGGTTCATGATATTGTATAGGAGACAGGGATCAAGACCATCCTCATGGAAAAGAAATGCAAAAAGCAAAATGGCTGTCTGAGGAGGCCTTACAAATAGCTGTGAAAAGAAGAGAAGCAAAAAGAAAAGGAGAAAAGGAAAGATATAAGCATCTGAATGCAGAGTTCCAAAGAAT
>SJYQ01093437.1:68674-100447 GCA_006410935.1 Redunca redunca
ATGTATGAATGTGAGAGTTGGACTGTGAAGAAAGCTGAGTGCTGAAGAATTGATGCTTGTGAACTGTGGTGTTGGAGAAGACTCTTGAGAGTCCCTTGGACTGCAAGGAGATCCAACCAGTCCATCCTAAAGGAGTTCAGTCCTGGGTGTTCATTGGAAGGACTGATGCTGAACTGAAGCTGAAACTCCAGTACTTTGGGCACCTCATGCGAAGAGTTGACTCATTGGAAAAGACCCTGATGCTGGGAGGGATTGGGGGCAGGAGGAGAAGGGGAGAACAGAGGATGAGATGGCTGGATGGCATCACCGACTCAATGGACATGAGTTTGAGTGAACTGCGGGAGTTGGTGATGGGCAGGGAGGCCTGGTGTGCTGTGATTCACGGGGTGGCAAAGAGCTGGACACATCTGAGGGACTGAACTGAACTGAATCTGATGACAGTGGATGAAATGGTTAGATAGCATCACCAAGTGAAAAGACAGGAGTTTAAGCAAACTCTGAGAGAGAGTGAAGGACAGGGACGCCTGGTGTGTTGCAGTCCGTGGGGTCCCAGAGTCGGACACGACTTAGCAACGAAACAACAACAATCTGATGATTTAATCTCTTTTTCCCAGGGCATTGAGGAAATGTATTTAGCACAGGAAATGCTGATGAAAGGGATGCCATGAGGGGAAGGAAAAATACAGCTGTGAGGTACACCCAACACAGACAGGGATGCTATACAAATTTTTTTTTTAAAGGCGAGAGTGGCCCCCCAAATATAAGGTAGTTAATTTTTTGTTGTTTGTTTTGTCTTTTAATTAATTTTTGGCTTGCTGGGTCTTTGTTGCTATGCGAGGACTTTTCTCTAGTTGCCGGGAGCAGGGGCTATTTGCTAGCTGTGGTGCATGGGCTACTCATTGTGGTCGCTTTTTAGTTGCAGAGCACAGGCTCCAGGGCACGGGGGCTTCAGTAGTTGCGGCACACAGGCTTAGTTGCTCCGAGGCATGTGGGATCTTCCCCCACCAGGGTTAAAACCTGTGTTCCCTGCATTGGCAAGCAGACTCTGAACCACTGGACCACCAGGGAAGTCCCCATTATTTTCTTATTACTTACATAACAGTCCTTCAAAAGAGGGCTACTTCCCTATTTTACTAAAGCAGAAGCCTGTTCAGTAGTCAAATAATGTTCTCCTCCTCCCGTATAGCTGATAAATGACCTTCAGGGTTTTGCACCCAGGCCCATCCAAGGTCAAGTCTCTTGGTCCTTGACTTCACACCACACAGGTTCAGGGGAGCGTGTCTGGTTGGGGGAGGGGTCGTGTGACAAAGTGGGAAGGCCATGTGACATTCAGATTTGGTCTCTGTTGTGGTTTTTATCTGGAGCCCAGACCTATTCTCAGGCAACTTTAACCATAAACTTCACATTGAGTAATTGACAAAGCATGTCTAGTTGTGTTACTTTCAGTTTAGAGAGAATATATTTGTTCTGCTCTTACTGTTTAATCTGAAATTGTTGTGATCACATGTGCCTATCCCAAATGCTGTATGGGGAATACATCACATTAAAAAAAAATTACTTCATAGCACTATTAGATTTGAAATAATAAGAGGCCCTGGTAATTCATAGTTTTCAGAATCTTTTTCTCAAAGGTAGCTGTTTGAGTACTAGATGTTCGTTAGTGCTTTTGGTTTTGCTTTTAACATCCTAATTGCCCTTCATGGATCAGGGCACTAGGTTTTCCTTCCTTTTTGCTGTTCACATTCCTGGTTGTCTCCACCTCTTACATTTAACTGTAAACCCGATACGTTTTATTCTCTATGTTTCTGGATTTAAATTAGGTAACTACACCAAAGTAGTGCTAGTGATAAGACCTTACACATGTCAGGATTTGGAATGGAAAAAAAAAAAAATCATGTGCTCAGCACAAGAGTCCTGAACTTTTCCAAGAATTGGATAATGGACTTCCCTGGAGACTGCCTGACAATGCAGGGGACACAGGTTCAATCCCTAGTCCAGGAAGATCCTACATGCTGAGCAGCAACTAAGCTTAGTTGCTGAGTGGCAATTGAGCCCGTGCATTGCAACTACTGAAGCCCACTTTCTAGAGCCCAAGAACTGCAATGGGAGAGGCCACTGCAATGAGCAGCCCATACACCACAGCTGGAGAGCAGCCCCCACTTGCTTGAGCTAGAGAAAGCCCTGTTGCAGCAAGGAAGGCCCAGCACAGCCAAAATAAAGCTGGATAAGAAGAATGAGGGATAGTAGAATTTGGGGGGTTGCATGTACTTCCGAGTGTCATTAAACCTGTTCTTTCCCTCACTTCTCCAAGTGCTGCTGCTGCTGCTGCTAAGTCGCTTCAGTCATGTTCAACTCTGCGACCCCACAGACAGCAGCCCACCAGGCTCCCCTGTCCCTGGGATTCTTCAGGCAAGAACACTGGAGCGGGTTGCCATTTCCTTCTCCAATGCATGAAAGTGAAAAGTGAAAGTGAGGTCACTCAGTCGTGTCCGTCTCCAAGCTCTGCTCCCCAGTAATTTAGTAGTACTACTTTCTTATAATCAGTTTTGCCCACATTAGTAGGGAACTGTAATTCAAATTCTCTGATATCTCAATGTCCTTTTTTTTTTTTTCAAGGAAGTGTTGGTTTCTAACTTTAAAACCAGTATTTTATTGTTATCTATAATTTAATATATTTGATTATTACAGTGAGGTTAGTTCAGATTGGGCACTCAAGTGTGTAATATTTTGTCTTTTTAGGAAACCAAAACTGGGTGTCTGTATAGACATCTTATTGTGAAGGCAAATGTCTCGTCTTTTTTTTTTAAAATTAGTTTATTATTTTTGGTTGTGCTGGGTCGTTGCTGCTCAGAGGCTTTCTCTAATTACAGCAAGTGGGGGCTACTCTTCCTTGCAATGCTTGGGCTTCTCGTTGCAGAGCACAGGCTCGAGGGCTCACAGAGTTCAGTACTTGCAGCACACAGGCTCAGCAGTCTCAGCTCCCAGGCTGTAGCCTGCAGGCTTGGTAATTACGACACACAGGCTCAGTTGCTCTGCAGCATGTGGGGTCTTCCTGGGTCGGGGATCGAACCCATGTTCTCTGCATTGCCAGGCAGATTCTTATTCACTGTGCCACTAGGGACGCCCCCGACATCTAGTCTTAAACTTTATAAAGGAACTGTTTGGATTTGTAAGCAACGAAATCACATATTTACTATCCAAGTGTACTTATTTTGAATTATTTTATTTTTTTGGTCACACCATGCAGCACGTGGAATCTTAGTTCCCTAGTCAGAGGTCAAACCATGCCGCCTGTGTTGGAAGTATAGAGTCTTAACTACTGGTCCGCCAGGAAAGTCTCAATGATTACTTTTATAGCCTTGTAAAAATGTCTTCTCAAAAGGACTGGTTTCTATAGACCTTAGTACCATTTGCTGCTGCTGCTGCTGCTGCTAAATCCCTTCATTCGTGTCCAATTCTTCGCAACCCCATGGACTGCAGCCCACCAGGCTCCTCCGTCCATGGGATTTTCCAGGCAAGAGTACTGGAGTGGGTTGCCATTGTCCTCTCCGTAGTACCATTTATATGTTACTTTTTACTTGGGTTGCCTTAGTCACTGGGCCTTTCCTGACAGCAAAGAGGAGCTTAGTGTAGACAACAGATAAAATACAAGTATGAATAAATATGCTGTTTTAAAGGTAGGTGTTTCTAATACAGAGTATGGCTAACATCCAAAGAAAAATCTTGTGACGCACTGCAACGTGGAACAGAAACTATCTTTAGATCTCGTTATGTTCTGGGGGTTTGTAGACACCTGGTTTTCCTCCCTCTCCTCACTTTTACCCTGATTCACTCACCCCATGTCGTAAATCCACTGGTGCATGGTTGCAAAGAACAGGTGTTAATTTTAAAAATATATTTTATGAAATGATGTAATGAAGCCTTTTTTAAGTGGTCTTGACTTGTAGTTCTCATTACATCCCTTGGTTTCTTTAGATCGAAGTACGTAAATGAAAACTGTGACTTAGTAGATGAATCTTGTCAGTGATCTTTACAGTAATAAGTTCCCCATTAGACAGTAGTCATTTACCTTTTGACTTGTTGGTAAATTATCCCCAAGAGGCTGAGAAATTCCTGTTCTGAAAAGTCCAGAAAGTCTTTGGTGACTTGCTGTTTCATTTTTATTGTTCTTTTCTCTTCAGTTGTAGAAAACAGGATCAAACTTACCTTTCCTTTATCTGCTAACACTTGATATATGTGAACCTTAAACAGAGTTAAGTCCTGGAGAGGGACCTCCCTGGTGGTCCCATGGCTAAGACTCCGACC
This sequence comes from Redunca redunca, assembly GCA_006410935.1. Lineage (NCBI taxonomy): Eukaryota > Metazoa > Chordata > Mammalia > Artiodactyla > Bovidae > Redunca > Redunca redunca. The sequence goes on from SJYQ01093437.1 coordinate 72,980, forward strand.
TCTCAGTGCAGGGGGGCCTGGGTTTGATTCCTGGCCAGGGAACTAGACTCCACGTGCCCCTGCAACTAAAGATCCCTTGTGCCACAACTGAGACCCAGCGCAGCCAAATAAATAAATGTGTTTTTTTTTTTTTAAAAAAAAACACACCTGAAGAGAATTAGAGAATGTATTGCCCTAGGCCAGCCACTGTATGGAATGAATTGCCTTCTCTCCTCTGCCAGGAGTGGTACTGGGCACTCACATTGTTGTGCAAATTTCTCTCTCTGATTTGGGGTTCAGTGAAAGTGGTTTTTAAGTCATGTTTAGAATTAGAATCATTCCATAGATAAATACTTTAGCTAGAATTTAGCGAAGCCCTTCAGATTAACTTGCAATTCAAAAAAGCAGAATTGAAATTGTGAAATAAAGTGGACTTGAAAAAAATTTTTTTACAGTTAAGACAGTTACCACAAAGCTAATTGGCAGTGGTTTCGTAGACAATTTGGCTAATGATCTTTCTCTTTATATAACATTTATTTGGTTGCATCAAGTCTTAGCTGTGTCATGGGCTGCATCAGGTCTTAGTTATGGCACGTGGGAGTCTTGTTGAGGTATGTGGGCTTCTCTCTAGTTGCAACTCATGGGCTCAGTTGCCCCAGGGCTCAAACCTGAGTCCCCTGCATTAGAAGGCAGATTCTTAACCACTGGACCGCCAGGAAAGTCCCAGCTAATGATCCGTTGGGGATCCACAGTTCTTATGAAGAACAGTTGGCCTGTGGCTCCTATTACTTAAATATGGTTAGTAGCTAAGCAGCTGGTAAGGAAATCACTGACCCTTTGCTGAAAATACTACCTGTTCTTTGGCTTTCCTTTAGAATGATTTTTTTTTAAATATAAGAGAGCTAATACACTATTACCTACAGTGATTAGACTGAGACATAGAACATAACATTAGTCATTTTTGGTCTTTTAATTTTATGGAAAATAAATGTTAGCTCATGTCTGGTTTAAGAAATAGCCCAATTATTGTACTAAGTAGCACTAAAATCACTGCAGATGGTGACTGCAGCCATGAAATTAAAAGATGCTGACTCCTTAGACGGAAAGTTATAACCAACCTAGATAGCATATTAAAAGCAGAGACATAACTTTGCCACAAAGGTCTGTCTAGTCAAGGCTATGGTTTTTCCACTAGTCATGTATGGATGTGAGAGTTGGACCATAAAGAGAGCTGAGCATCGAAGAATTGATGCTTTTGAACTGTGGTGTTGGAGAAGACTCTTGAGAGTCCCTTGGACTACAAAGGAGATCCAGCCAGTCCATCCTAAAGGAAATCAGTCCTGAATATTCATTGGAAGGACTGACATTGAAGCTGAAACCAGTACTTTGGCCACCTGATGTGAAGAGCTGACTCATTGGAAAAGACCCTGATGCTGGGAAAGATTGAAGGTGGGAGGAGAAGGGGACGACAGAGGATGAGATGGTTGGATGGCATCGCTGACTCAACAGACATAAGTTGGAGTAAACTCCAGGAGTTGTGATGGACAGGGAGGCCTGGCGTGTTGCAGTCCATGGGGTTGCAAGAGTCGGACAGGACTGTTATTGAACTGAACTGAACTGAGCACTAACTAAAATCTAAACAACAACAGCAACAAAAACCTTCTGAGTAATGAATTAGAAATGAATCGGCATACTTTCAACAATTTGTAATTTTTTAATGATGTAAGAGTTTGAAAATGCAACTATTCAGGCATGAAAGTGAAAAAGTGAAACTGTTAGTCAACTGTGACTCTTTGCGACCTCATGGACTGTAACCCTCCAGGCTCCTTCCTCTGTCCACAGAATTCTCCAGGCAAAAGTATCGGAGTGGGTAGCCATTCCCTTCCTCAGGGGATCTTCCTGACTCAGGGATCAAACCTCAGCCTCCTGCACTACAGGCAGATTCTTTACTGTCAGAGCCACCAGGGAAGCCCATGACTCCATGGTTAATCCAGAAGTGAGCAGGGATAGTGGGATGCTGCTTCATAGTTTTAATTTGGACCTTCAAGGATCAGACTGTAATGGCTCTGTATTTGTATCCACGGTCAGCAGTTAGTTTGCTTTTTAATTGACTTATAACATAGGAGTTTACTCTGAAAAGGTGTCTATTTCTTTAAGTACTTTATTAGAACCACAGCTTTTGGATTACATAATCTGTAGTAGTGTCCAGCAAAAATAGAATACAAGTCACATATGTAGTGTTAAAGTTTCTAGTAGCCACAGTTAAAGAAGTAAGAAGAAATAAATAAAATTCATCTTAATGGTGTATTTTATTTAGGGACTTCCCTGGTGGTCCCATGGTTAGGACTCAGCACTTTCACTGCAGGGAGCTTGGGTTTAATCTGGGAACTAAGATCCTGCAAGCCACGCAGAGCAACCAAAAGGAAAAAAAAGATAGTAAAACTTAATCCAGTATATCTAGAATATTAACATTTCTATATTAATGAGATATTTTACTTTTTACTTTTGTGTTTGTACTGAGTCTTCAAAATTCAGTGTGTATTTTACAGCCTGTCCGGTTTGAAATGAGCCACATTTTCTAGTGCTCAGTAACCACGTTCGGCTACTGACTGCTGTACTGAATTATGTAGATCTACAGTTTTGACATTCACATGAGACAGAAATCTATATAAATTGGCATATTACACAGATTTCTATGCAAATCATGTCCTGAGAAACACAAGGCAGATCCTGATGCTTTTAGCCTAGGAGGCAGGCAGATTTTAACTTGGTCCTAATGTGAATATTGTAAGAGTGTTCTAATGGCCTTTGATTTCTTTTTTCTTTTTAAATTTTATTGGAATATAGTTGACTTACAACTTTGTGTTAGTTTCAGCTCAGTGATTCAGTTATATATATATATATATTCATTCTTTTTCAGATCCTTTTCCCATATAGGTTATTACAGAATATTGAGTAAAGTTCCCTGTGCTACACAGTAGGTCCTTGTTGGTTATCTGTTTTATATATAGTAGTGTGTGTGTGTGTTAATCATAAACTCGTAATTTATCCCTCTTATCCACATTTGCTCTTTGGTAACCATTTGTTTGTTTTTGAAATCTGTGAGTCTTTCTGTTTTGTAAATAAGCTCATTTGTATCATTGTTTTAAAGGTAAATTCCACATGAATGATATCGAATGATATTTGTCTTTTCTGTCTGACTTCACTTGGTATGGTAATCTCTAGGTCCCTCCATGTTGCTGCAAATGACACTATTTCATCCTTTTTATGGCTGAGTTGTATTCCATTGTGTGTGTGTGTGTGCGTGTATCACACACAAATGCCACATTTTCTTTATCCATTCCTCTGTTGATGGACATTTAGGTTGCTTCCATGTCTTGGCTATTGTAAATAGTGCAGCAGTGAGCATTGGGGGTGTGTGTATCTTTTTGAAGTAAAGATTTTCTCCAGGTATATGGCCAGGAGTGAGATTACTGGATTATATGATAGTTCTATTTTTAGTTTTTTAGGGAACCTGTATACTGTTGTTCATAGTGGTTGGAGGCCTTTGGTTTCCTATTGAGAGTAAAATTCAGCATGGTCACAATGCTTCAGCAGTAGCATGAGCTTCCTCACTGTTTAGCACACGTATTACTGCCCAGGTAGCCTTGCGCTGGTACTGTGGCAGGTTAGTCTTGGGGGTGAGCAATGCTTGGGTAGGGGGTGGTGGGCAGGGGAGACTGCAAAGGAATGGTAGCTGAAAATGTTCAAGACATGCCTCAGATATTGTTTGTTTGTTTTAATCCCAAGCAGTGAGAAAACTTAACTTATTCTAACATTGTTGGAAGATTTAGCTTATTTATTAAAAAGAATTAGCCTGATTGGGGCAAGTACCTCATTCTGACATTCTCATTTCTTTGCTTTACTGAAGTTTTCACCAGTGGAACTTAAGCCTTTGGTACTTAAGTGGGGAAATACCTTAGATCTGTGGTGTAAGTATAAAGCACACATTGGATTTAGAAAACTTTGTATGAAAAGAAGAATGTAATGTATCTCATGAATAATTTTTGTATGATCACACGTTAAGGTGCTAACATATTGGATGACTTAGGTTAAGGAAAATGTATTTTTTAAAGTTAATTTTACCTGTTTCTTTTTACTTTTTAAAATATGGCCCCTAGAATATTTAAGATCACCTATTTGGCTTGCATTGCATTTCATTGGATAATGCTGCCTTAGATAGTTATTTGTTCAATGTAAAGACTGCTGGGTGGGGCCAGCCTCTGCTCTCCTGAATGTATGCTTGAAAGCTTGATCCATTGACGTTATCTTTGTAGTAGCAAGGGGGTCTGCTGCATCTGTCCCCCCAAGAGAGGGGAGGAGAACAGCAGCACGGCTCTCTGGAATTCTGTAATTTGGGTTTGTACAGCTTGAGTTGCTCCTTGGCATGTGGAATCTTCCCAGACCAGAAATCGAACCCGTATCTACTGGCCTGCTAGCGAAGTCCCGCCCAGTTCTTTTTATGAAAGGACCAGTAATTAGGTGCTTCTTCATGCCTTCTCTGAGAAATCAAACACTCTATATATGTGTTTGTATATAGTCACTCTCTCAGTAAAGTTCTCACTGTCCCAGAGAACCATGTCAGTGTCTCTGATCTATACATACTTAGTCTTTGGCTACTGCTTGTAGTTATCCTTTACAGCTTCTTAAGGTGGTTGTTGTTATGTTAGTCGTGTCCAACTCTTTGCAACCCCATGGACTGTAGCCCACCAGGCTCCTCTGTCCTTGGAATTCTCCAGGCAAGAATACTGGAGTGGCTAGCCATTCCCTTCTCCAGGGAATCTTCCCAACCCAGGGGTCAAACCCAGATCTCCTGCATTGCAGGCTGATTCTTTACCGTCTGAGCTACCAGGGAAGCCCAGTTCTTAGGATTACTTGGTCTCTATTGCTATTTCAATGACCCAAGCTATTCAGAAAGAGGATTTAAGGTGGTTAGCTGGCTTGCCTTCTCCTTCCTGAACATTTCTCTGGGCTATTCATGAACCTGGGGACAACTTGAATGCCTTTTCTTTAGCTTCTCTTCTTTCTCACCCCAGACTCAGAAATTTTAAAAACATGATTACTTTTTTTTGAGTGGGAGAACCCCAGGCAGATCCTTGCTTGTAGGTTTAAATCTGTAGTCCTTTTTAACATTTTATTTTATATTGGAGTATAACCGATTAACAGTGTGGTAGTTTCTAAATCCGTAGCCTTGGAGTTAGCTCTCTGTCCTCCCTAAACACCCACATCCCACGTTTTGGTCTTAGTTTAGGTTTAAGGTATTCATATCTCCCAGTCCACCTAAAAGGAGTGCCAAGTGGGAAGAAAGGAACGCATATCTGTTGAGCATCTATTGTGTGCTGAGCACTGAGCTGGATCCTCTAGAAATATTATTTCAGTAGCCCAGAGAGCTGGGAATTATAATCTCTGTGTAATAAGAGGAAGAAATGAAATCTGGAAGTGAAGTAGTTTCTCAATTTCACATACCTCTAGGAGATAATGGATTCTAGAACTTGGCACCATGCCCACATTGTCACCTTGGTTTAGAAGAAAGAAGCTGTGATATGGCCCCAGGAGTAGAGATTTTAATCCATATGTATTGTTCTAAACTGGGTGGAGCAAGTGAGAGCCTTTCCCCAGCACCTTTTAATCCCTAATCACAGACCTGATCCCTATGTTGGATAGATCATTTCCTCTTACCGGGGCTGGTAGTGACCATATGAACCTTTGGTTTGCAGTTGTGACCCCTGATTCCAGCAGAATGGCCCAATGGAATCAGCTCCAGCAGTTGGACACACGGTACTTGGAGCAGCTCCATCAGCTGTACAGTGACAGCTTCCCCATGGAGCTGCGGCAGTTTCTGGCCCCTTGGATCGAGAGCCAAGATTGGTAAGTCCTCAAGAAACTCCCCACATTGCTAGGCTTTAGTTTGAGTCAAGAGACATGATCTGCTCTAACTTAACTCTTTGCTAACTATTTCATCTTAAAGCTTATAGTTGCAGGTGATGGGGCAAAGAGATTGGAAAGTAAAGAGGTCATTTTAGTCCTGAAAAACATTTTTACATTAGAAGGGCATCTGGAAAGCTGTCTTTTGGCACACTGAAACATCCTGCTTGATGGGTCAGTTCAGTCGCTCAGTCTTATCCAACTCTTTGTGACCCCATGGACTATAGCTCCCCAGGCCTCCCTGCCCATCGCCAACTCCCGGAGTTCACTCAAACTCATGTCCATCGAGTCGGTGATGCCATCCAACCATCTCATCCTCTGTCGTCCCCTTCTCCTCCTGCCTTCAATTTTTCCCAGCATCAGGGTCTTTTCAAATGAGTAAGTTCTTCGCAGGATTTGAAATTGAAAGTAAAATGTGTTACTGGTTCAGTTGTGTCTGACTCTGTGATGACATGGGCTGTAGCCCGCCAGGCTCCTCCGTCCATGGGATTCTCCAGGCAAGAACACTGGAGTGGGTTGCCGTTCCCTTCTCCAGGGGATCTTCCCAACCCAGGGTTTGAACTCAAGCCTCCCGCATTCCAGGCAGATTCTCTACCATCTGAGCCACCAGGGAAGCCCATTTTAATTTCATTTGCTTGATGAGATTCTCTGCATGTTCTGATGCTTCAGGGACATGCTACAGATAATTTTTTTTAATCTGGATGAGAATTTTGTCATGGATAAAAAAAGGTTTGGGTTTGTACTTCTGATTCTTCTTTCATTAAAGAAAAGAGATACAGAGTTAGAGAAACAGACTCAGTCATAGAGGAGATAGGGGTTCCCTGGTGGCTTAGATGGTAAAGAAACCGCCTGCAATGCAGGATACCCGGGTTCGTATCCCTGGGTCAGGAAGATCCCCTGGAGAAGGAAATGGCAACCCACTTTAGTATTCTCGCCTGGAGAATTCCATGGACAGAGGAGCCTGGCAGGCTACAATCCGTGGGATCGCAAGAGTTGGACACAACTGAAAGATTAACACTTGGTCATAGAGGAGATAATGGTACAGAATCCCAGCAACTCTTTCCTTCACTTTAATATATTCAGATCCACCTTTTAATTTTGGTTTAATTCAGGCCCATGACCTAGTTTTTCCAGAATTTGATGAGGGGCCAGGGAGGTAATTCAGAGATGTTGGAAATAGGCCATCCTAACCTGGGATTGGTTATTTGCTACTGAAAATCTGACCATAGAGTTGACTGAGACTTTAAAGGAAAACAGCATATCTGATCATTCAAAATTTGATAAATATAGAACTGTGACAGTCGCTTAGGGTGAAGGGGTAAAGTCGCTCAGTCGTGTCCGACTCTTTGCGACTCCATGGACTGTAGCCTACCAGCCTTCTCCATCCATGGGATTCTCCAGGTAAGAATACTGGAGTGGGTTACCATTTCCTTCTCCAGGGGATCTTCCCGACCCAGGGATCCGAACCCGGGTCTCCTGCACTGGAGGCAGACGCTTTAACCTCTGAGCCACCAGGGAAGCCACTTAACAGTATCCAAAATAATTGCTGGTAATTTTAAAATCAGTGACTTTTATGATTGCTGAGTAAGATGTATCTAAAATGGTGAGTGGGTTAAAGCATCAGGTTTGCCTTGTTTTTCCCTCCTTGATGGTGATTTTGAGTGCATGCCTGTGCGTGTGTGAGCGTGTGTGTGTGTAGGTTTCAGAATCATTCTTTGTCTTTATCTTCCTTTTTCTAGGGCATATGCGGCCAGCAAAGAATCACATGCGACTTTGGTGTTTCATAATCTCTTGGGAGAAATTGACCAACAGTATAGCCGCTTCCTGCAAGAGTCCAATGTTCTCTATCAGCACAATTTGCGAAGAATCAAGCAGTTCCTTCAGGTGTGAGGAGAAACTGAACCTGCAGAGAAGGGTTTTAGCTTTCTTTCGTGAAAATGTTTCTTTCTCACTTGCTTAATTAATAACCTATGTTGTACTTTAAATCCAAGGAGAAGTTACCAGCCCTTTGAGTATTATTGCTTGAAATTTACTTGGTTGGTTCATTGAAATAATAATGTGATTTGTATGTTAATTATATTATGTTAGTATGCTAATAACATGATTGTAACAAGTTCAGATGACTAGGAAGATGGCTCTTACTTTTCATTGTCAAAGGCTTGGACACCATAGTTGGATACTCCTTGACAAAGTCACCCCGCTGTAAGACCAGGATAACTCACTGTCCAAAGACAAACAACCAAGCCTACTCTCACTGCAGTACTGCTCATCGTGACTGCCTTTCTTCTCTTTGTCACTTCTCCTACTGACTGTAGCCAGGCTCTGATGCTCTGTGGTTCCATGTAGTAAATGTAACACTTTCCCTAGTTTATGAGGAAGTTAGCTTTAAGTTAGCAAAGTTTGGTCCACATCTCCTGAGCTGCTGCTGATTTTCATTCTCTTTTGTCTCCCCGCTTACAGAGCAGATACCTTGAGAAGCCAATGGAGATTGCCCGAATTGTGGCCCGTTGCCTGTGGGAAGAGTCCCGCCTCCTCCAGACTGCAGCCACTGCAGCCCAGGTGAGGCCTAGGAAGAAACAAGCACTGTTGACATGTGCTTCCTTCGTGTGTACAAAGATGTCCTTGCTTTTTGACCTCCATAATCATGGGTGTTTGGGGGTTTTGTACAGTAAAAAGAACTTTCTCAGCATATAAAGTGCATTCTCCTTTTTAAGGAAGACTTTATTTAATAAAACATTACAGAAAATTACAAGGAAGAAAGTTTTAAGAAAGAACTGAAAGGTCACTGGCTCCTCTGTCCATTTTGCCTTCCCAGGAAACCAACATTAATAGTCTGGAATATATCCTTTCATAACTGTCTCCAGGCTCCTATAAACTATAGAAAACACATGCACACACATTATATTTAAATTGGTTTACTTCTCCACATCTTGCATTCTTTTAATTACATCATGTAAATCCTTCTAAGTCAAGCAGTTTAAAGCTAACTCACTTTATGTGCTGCATAATATTCTGTAGTACATATTTGCTACATATTCTGTAGTACATAATTTATTATTCTCCCTTCACTAGACTTCATTTCATTCTGTTTTTTTTTCTCCTCCGTGAAAAACACTAGTGCAGTACCTCCCTATATATCTTAATATATTTATGCTGTGTTTTCTCTACTACAGATTTCTAGGTGTGAGATTGTTAGATCAAGGGGTGTGTGTGTGTAAAATATATAAAATTTTATAGATAGTTCTGGTTGCTTTCCCCAAACGCTGTAACTGTTCACACTTGCACCAGGAAGAATGACAATGGACTCTTCTTGGGAGCCACCTTGGGGGTGGTTTGGGGTTGAGTCATTCAGGTTCATATGTATTTCTCTTTGTTGTTAAGTTTGAGAATAACCTCCCTAGAGCTAAAGATACAGTTAATTTAGGGAATAGAGATTATATGACCCTACAGGCCCATTGAGGGACCACATATTGATATATGATAGTCATACTCATCTCTCTAGATCATCCAATCTCTTATATATCTGTGTCCTTCTGTGTGCTAGTTATTATGACCCCCTGCTCTAGAGGAGGTTGTGGTGTGAAAGAGAAAATCAAACAGCTTTATAACGCAGTGAATTTTCCAGGCAAGAATACTAGAGTAGGTTGCTATGCCCCCCTCCAGGGGATCATCCTGACCCAGGGGTCGAATTCTCTCCTATGCCTCCTTCATTGGAGGCAGATTCCTTACCACTAGCACCACCTGGGAAGCTAATGAAAGATATAAAAATTATTAAAATATATTAAAAAAGATGAAAAAAGTTGATTTAACCATAAAAAATATATTGAAAAAGACTTTAAAAAATTACACTCTGTATCCCAGCAAAAAAGCCAATAGGCCAGATAGTTTAGAAGCTTTAACAAACCTTTGTGGTACAAATTGTTCCATCATCATTTAACTCCTCCAAAGTGTAGGGGAAAAAGAGATGAGATTGAAATAATGCTAATATCAAGACCTAAACTACAGTGTAAATAAAGATTGTTTTATGAGGTTGAAATAATGCTAATATCAAGACCTAAAAGACAGAGTAAATTTAAAATGGTTAGGAATTTTTAGGGAGTCTGTTAATGTAATTCATTAAATTAGTAAATTAAAGAAGAAAAATTGTATTTTTGTTAGATGACAAAATTTAGTGTCCATTCTAGATTTTAAAAAGCAAAGAAATTAACAACAAAAAAAAGAAAATTTGTCAGAAGTGTGATACACAATGGTGAAACACTAAAGTAATATTGTTAAAATAGTTACAAGATTGAGGGTGCCTCTTACCACTGATATTTTTCTGAAAGATCAAGCCAACGTAATAAGACAGAAAAGGGGAGTGTAAATGTTGGAAAGTAAGAGACAAACTTTAAATGAAACAAAAAAACACAACTATTAGAACTAACAAGAGTTCAGAAAGGTGATTGTGTTCAAGGTAAATATTTTAAGAATCAGTAGGCCTCATAAATAGTAACAGTAACATTTTATTACATGAAGATGTAATGGAAGATCAGCTTCATAACAGGAAAAATAAATTATATGATATGCATATGTTATTGATACGTGTGAAAAATGTCTGGAAGGATATATTTGTTATTTTAACCCCAGGGACTGTAGCCCCGCCAGGTTCCTCTGTCCATGGGATTTCCTAGGCAAGAAAACTGGAGTGTATTGCCATTTCTTTCTCTAGAGGATCATCCTGACCCAGGGATCAAACCCGCCTCTCCTGTATTGACAGACAGATTCTTGGAAGCCCCAGAAAGATACGTGCCAAAGCATTGATATTGTTGGTTACAGGAGACTTTCTTATTTTCCCTGAGGGTTTTTTTGTTTATTTGGCTGATTGGTTGGTTTTTTTGGCCATGCTGCCTGTGGGATTTTATTTCCCCAACCAGGGATTGAACCTACACCCTCTGCAGAGAAAGCGCAGAGTCCTAACCACTGGACTACCAGGAAATTCCCCTGAGGTGTTTTCTTTAATAACCTCTAATCGGGGAGTTATTTTTTCTTTTTTCCCTTCTTTTAAAAAAAATTATGGCAGCAAAATGAAATTTACCTTCTTAACCATTTTTAAATACACAGTTTCATTAGTGTTAAATTCATCACATTGTTGTACTTCTGCAGAAATTTGTTTATCTTGCGAAATTTAAATTCTAGACCTATTAAACAATAACTTCTCATTCCCCCTGGCATCACCATTCTACTTTCTGTCTCTATGAATTTGACTGTTCTTTGTTGCTGTTATTCAGTTGCTAAGTCGTGTCCAACTCTTTATGACCCCATGGACTGCAGCATGACAAGCTTCTGTGTCCTTCTCTGTCTCCTAGAATTTGCTCAAACTCATGCCCATTGAGTTGGTGATACCATCCAACCATCTCATCCTCTGCTGCCCTCTTCTCTTCCTGCCTTCGAGCTTTCCCAGCATCAGGGTCTTTTCCAACAAATCGGCTCTTCACATCAGGTAGCCAAAGTATTGGAGCGTCATCATCAGTCCTTCCAATTCAGGGTTGACTTCCTTTAGGATTGACTGGTTTGATCTCCTTGCTATCCAAGGGGCTCTCAAGAGTCTTCTCCAGCACCACAGTTCAAAAGCATCAATTATTTGGCACTCAACCTTCTTTATGGTCCAACTCTCACATCCCTGCATGATTATTGGAATAACCATAGCTTTGACTATACAGACCTTTGTTGGCAGAGTCTCAGCATAACATCCTTAAGGTTTATCCATGTTGTAGCATGTTTATCCAGAATTCCCTTCCTTTCAAAGGATGAATACTATTCACTGTGTGGTTATATCACATTGTGTTTATCCATTCATCTTTATCCAAGTGTCAGTGGACACTTGGGCAGATTCTACCTTTTGGCTATTGTGAGTAATGCTACTGTGAACATGAGTGTGCAACTTTTTTTTTTTCTTTTCAAAGACAAAAACGGGGACTTCCCTGGTGATCCAGTGGCTAAGACTCCAAGCTCCCAATGCAGGGGGCCTGAGTTCAACCCCTGATCAGGGCACTAGATCCCACATAACTGCAACTGAGTGTTTGTGTACAACAACAAAAAGATCCAGCGTGCCACAACTGAGACCATGCTTCGTGTCAAGTCACTTCAGTCGTGTCCGACTCTGTGACCCCATGTATGTGGCCCACCAGGCTCCTCTGTCCATGGGATTCTCAGGCAAGAATACTGGAGTGGGTTGCCGTGCCTCCCCTCCAGGGAATCTTCCGGACTCAGGGATCAAACCTGCGTCTCTTACATTTCCTGCTTTGGCAGGCAGGTTCTTTACCACCAGCCCCACCTGGCAACTAAGACCAGGCACAGCCAAATGAATAATTTTAAAAAAAAGACAAAAATGTAGCAGGAACAAAAAAGAAAGAACATCTAAGTCTAATTGAGAGAATTGGAGAAGGCATCGAGGAGAGAGGAGAGGTCATGTTTGAGCTGAGACTCAAGGCTTATCAGATGAGCATCAGGCAAATGGTAAAGAGAGGCAGAAAGATGATCATGTTCCAACAGGGAATTGGAAACATACCTATTCTTGGGAGAAGTGTAGAAAGTTCAGTGTCTGACTGGGTAAAGGAAGATAAGGTGGTCAGAGAGCCACATTGTGAAAATCTATTAGTCATGCCTCAGTTTGGCCTCAGAAGAGCAGTTTTGCCACAGGGGACTTGGGGCCAGACTGCCTGTATGTGAACCCCAGAGCTCTTCCACTTGCTGTGTAACCTTAGGCAAACTGCTCTCTTCTCCTCCATTGGGGAAGATAATTGTACTGACTTCATAGAATTAATTCCTACATGTAAAATGCATAGAACAGGACCTGACACATGAATGCAAGATAAATGTTAACTGTTTTCTGTTGCTGCTGCCATTGTTATCATCAAGTCTGTATGAAATGGGACCCACTGAAGAATTTTTTTTTTGGCTGTATCACACAGCATGCAGGATCTTAGGTCCCTAACTCAGGAGCCAACCTGTGCCCTCTGTAGTGGAAGCACGGAGTCTTAACCCCTGTTCCACCAGGGAGGGCCCTCCACTAAAGAATTTTACGTAGAAAGCTGGTGTATGCTCAGGTGCAGGTGAGGGGGTAATATTCATCATTCAAGACTCTGAAGTAAAGGAGTTTAGAAGATGGCACTTGTCTGTGCATCACTAGGGTTTGCTGTTCGTGGAGAACTTTTATGTTTGCATTACTATTCAATAGGATAAAAATAACCAACTTAAGCCAATTTGGATAGAGGCGCTAGCTTACCATGGAAGTTAGAAAGGCAGGAAGTGTCCGAAGGATGTTCCCAATTGTGTTGATCAGGGCTGGCAACCAATACCTGGGGCCCAAATCCAGCCCGCTGTGTTGTTTGTTTTTTTCTTTATTTATTTAAAATTTAAGGCTAATTACAATATTGTGTTGGTTTCTGCCATACATCAACATGGAACAGCCATGAATATACATATGTTCCCTCCCTCTTGAGCTTTCCTCCCACCTCCCATTCCATCTCAGCCCTCTAGGTTGTCATTGAGCCCTAGTTTGACTTCCCTGAGTCATACAGCAAATTCCCACTGGCTATCCATTTTACATATCATAGTGTATATGTGTCCCTGATACTCTCTCCATTCATCCCATCCTCTCCTTCCAATCCCCCTCCCACCCCATGCTGTGTATTTTTGCAAATGGAGTGTTTTTGGAACACAGCCACACGTGTTCACCTGTGCCCTGTCTCTAACTGCTTTCATGCCCCAGTGGCAGGGCTGCGTATTTACGACAGAGACTGTGTAACCGACAAAGCCAAAAAAAATTTACAGTGTGGCCCTTAGAGAAAAAGTTTCCAGCCCCATGCTACAGAACTAGCTCAAGCCAGGTCTCACTGTTGTTTCGTCTGTTGACATCGTCTGGCATATTCCCACCTGTCTATTGTGGGTAAAGCCTTGGGAGACTAGTGGGATGTGGTCCCTTTTCTCCCAAGGCTCTCTATCTAATTGGGCAATAGGTGCACAAACACTTCAAGTGAGAAGAACGTAGAGGAGGATGTTGAAGTTGAATAAGGGTTCAACTTCGGGAAGTTGAATAAGATTTCACAATGGAGCAAAAAAATTTGTACTGAGTTTGAAAGTGAATGAGTTCAGGTGTGCCAGTCTGAGTGAGGTGGCACCGGTGGTAAAGAACCTGCCTGCCAATGCAGGAGACATAAGAGACTCGGGTTCGATCCCTGGGACAATCCCCTGGAGGAGGGCATGGCAACCCACTCCAGTATTTTTGCCTGGAGAATTCCATGGACAGAGGAGCCTGGTGGGCTACAGTCCAGAGGGTCACAAAGAGTTGGACACGACTGAAGCAACTTTGCATGCATGCACACAGTTAGGCTGAATAGACAGGGTGCGGGGAGTCAGTGTGGAAACCTCCTGTGTGCAGAGAAGGATGGGGAGTTTGCAATGACTGAAGCACAGGGAGGGAGGGTTTAAGTTCTTCTTGGATTGTGTGAAACAGCTGCCTGTGCTGGGCTGAGATGCTTATACCTGGAAGCAGTGGGGCACCGTTTCTGTGGGTGATAACTGATCACATCTGTTTTCCTTCTTTAAGTGCAGTACCAATTTAGAAATAGACCTGGGAGGACTTCCCTGGTGATCTAGTAGTTAAGACTCCTCACTGCTAGTGCAGGGGGCACCGGTTCAATTTCTGGTCAGGGAATGAAGATCCCACATGCCATGTGACACAGCCAAAATATACAGGAAAAATTTTCTAAAAAAAGGAACAGACCAGGAAGTTGACGCCAGATGGAACAGTCAGCTGTATTGTTGGTAAACAGGACTGGAAAGCATGACTTGGGTGGATGACTGTAGGGGCTTTATTTTTTTTTATTTATTTGTGTGTTTAAAAATTTTTTTAAACTTATTTTTATATTGGAGTATTGTTAACAAAGTACAGCAAAGTGATTCAGTATATGTATGTATGTGTGTGTATATAATATATATATATATATATTTGGGGCTTTCCAGGTGGCTCAGAAGGTAAAGAATCTGCCTGCAATGTGGGAGACCCAGGTTCAATCCCTGGGTTGGGAAGATTCCCCTAGAGAAGAGAATGGCTAACCACTCCAATATTCTTGCCTGGATAATTCCAGGGATAGAGGAACCTGGTGTGCTATAGTCCATGAGGTGGCAAAGAGTTGGACATGACTGAGCAATTAACACTTTCACTTTTCACTACATACATGTATCCTTCTTCAAGTTCTTTTCCCATTTAAGCTATTACATCATATTCAACGGAGTTCCTTGCGCTATACAGTAGGTCCCTGTTGGTTATCCATTGTAAATATAGCAGCCAATCCCAAACTATATATTTAAGTATAGTTGATTTACCGGAGAAGGCAATGGCAAGCCACTCGAGTACTCTTGCCTAGAAAATCTCATGGATGGAGGAGCCTGGTGGGCTGCAGTTCGTGGGGTCGCTACTAGTCGGACACGACTGAGCGACTTCACTTTCACTTTCATGCATTGGAGAAGGAAATGGCAACCCACTCCAGTGTTCTTGCCTGGAGAATCCAAGGGACAGCGGAGCCTGGTGGGCTGCTGTCTATGGGGTCGCACAGAGTCGGACACGACTGAAACGACGTAGCAGCATCGTAGTTGATTTACACTGTTTCAGATGTATAGCAGAGCAATTCAGTTTCTTCTTCAGATTCTTTTCCATCATAGGTTGTTATCAGATATTGATTATAGTTCCCTGTACTGTACAGGAGGGGCTTGTTGTGTAGATGCCTGTTGGCTGAGTCAGGTGTTGAGGTGAGAGTCTGGGTTTGCAGGACAGCACTGCCCCAGCCATCCTTTTGGAGCTTTAGAGACCACACACTAATACCCCCTGAACTCAGACACACAGGCCTCTAGAACTACTTCTAGAAACCAGGCCCTGGCTCCTGCCCTAGGTGTGCCCCGGGAAGGCAAGAGTGGGAGAGAGAGCCACCAGCTTAAGGGCTGGGCCTTCAAAGATCTCTGTGTGGGCAGTCTTTCTCCTAACCTCACTAATTTGATGAGTCACTCGTCCTGTAAAGAGTTATGTAAGGGTGGAGGTTGCCTTCCTGGGACTTCTAAGGGAAGTTTATATTCTGTGGGCTTGGACAGGGTCCAGTGGAAAAGGAGAGAATAGTTCCCTGTAACGATGGCGTGTTTCAGTCTACTTTGGAGACTTGTGGTAGCAGTGTGGAGAGCAGATTGGAAGTGAGAGAGACTAGAGGCAAAGGGATCAACTCTGGGGCTTGATTGGAGCCAGCGGCACTAGAGATCCATTGGAGAGATTACAGAATACAGAGCCAGGAAGATCTGGCAGCTCAGTGTGAAGTCAAAGACAACTGAAAATTTCTAGTTTGGAAAACTGGACTCTCAATTCTTTTCTGCCACACTGGTCACTGCAGCTTTTATATGGTCTTTAATGTCCTGTCACTTTGACAAAACTTATTTGTAAGTTGCACGTGCTGTTCAATCTTTTGGAGGCACCAGCCAACACCTTCCCTTCTCCCCCAAGATGATATCTCTTGATTAGGAATTTTATTATTCTACTGAAATGTGTTAAAAACCTTCATGCCTTTTTCCTTTGTGGCTGTACCGCATGACATTCGAGATCTTAGTTCCCTAACCAGGAGTCACACCCTCGCCTCTGCAGTGGAAGTGTGTATACTTACCCGCTGGACTGCCAGGGAAGACCCCTCCCCCTATACATTTAAACAGGCATCCAGCATCTGCTGTCATAAATTGTCCTGATTTTATATATATATATAATCTGAAGAAGAAACTGAATTGCTCTGCTATACATATATATATACATATATGTATATGTATGTATGTATGTATGTATATATCCTTACCTAGAATGAGTTTTTTGAAGGTAGGGACTGTGTCTTAGCTCAACATGTGGTCTCTGAGTGCAGTACATACAGTGAGTTTATAGTATAGCTTCCTTGGTGGCTTAATCAGTAAAGAATCTGCCTGCCAGTGCAGGAGATGTGGGTTCGATCCCTGGGTCAGGAAGATCCCCTGGAGAAGGAAATGGCAACCCATTCCAGTCTTGTTGCCTGGGAGATGCCATGGACAGAAGGACTTGGCAGGCTACAGTCCATGGAGTCACTAAAGAGTCAGACACAACTTAGCGACTAAACCACCACGAGGTTAAAAAGCCAAGGATACAAGGAAAAGTGTGAGAGCTTTCTCGGTCTGCACTGACAGCCCCTGGAGAGCAGGGCGTGCCGTGGACCACTCCTCTCCTCGCAGCGGCAGCAACAGCAGCTCAGGCCAAGCAGGAAGGGTCCTGGAGGAGATGGAGACCAGATAGGAGTGTTCTTCTCCCGCTGTTTCCGGGTTTCATGTGCACGTGCTCCCTGTCTTGGCAGCAAGGGGGCCAGGCCAACCACCCCACAGCCGCCGTGGTGACGGAGAAGCAGCAGATGCTGGAGCAGCACCTGCAGGACGTCCGCAAGCGTGTCCAGGTAAAGCAGGTCTTGGGCGGGAAGCCTTTTCTTGGGGAAGTGGCCTGTGGGTCCCATGTGTAGCTTTTGTGAGGTTGTGGCTTTATTTTAATCCTACTCAGAAACTTTCTTTTCTCTCTCCTGAGGGCAGTCTTTTTTTTTTTACTTCTGTTTTGGTTGGTTTGTTTGAAACAGGATCTAGAACAGAAGATGAAAGTGGTAGAGAATCTCCAGGATGATTTCGATTTCAACTATAAAACTCTCAAGAGTCAAGGAGGCAAGTGCATATTAGAGACATTAAAATCCCCCATATAAAGTGAGTTTGTATTACTGGAGTCTCAGAGCTGGCTCGTCTTGACTCTGAGTTCAGACTCAGGGGAGGGGGCGCTCAGGGGCTGCTGGCGGTTAAGGGAGCCCAGTTACTGAAGCTAGCCGTATTCCCTCAGCTCACGGAGGTTCTCCTTCCCTCTCAGACATGCAAGATCTGAATGGAAACAACCAGTCGGTGACCAGGCAGAAGATGCAGCAGCTCGAACAGATGCTTACTGCCCTGGACCAGATGCGGCGCGTAAGAGCTGTGGACCCCCTCCCCATGCCTGGCTCACTCCCCTTCGGGAATCGGGCATCTCCGGGAAGAACTTGCCTGTTTCCTAACCAGTTCTTTCTTTGGAATTGGCCAGAGAGAGATGGCCTGTGGTTAGAGACGGTCTAGGGGAATGTTTTCTGACTTTGTTTTTTGGTTTCCAACCAGAGCATCGTAAGTGAGCTAGCGGGGCTTTTGTCAGCGATGGAGTATGTGCAGAAAACTCTCACGGATGAAGAGTTGGCGGACTGGAAGAGGCGACAACAGATTGCTTGCATTGGAGGCCCTCCCAACATCTGCCTAGATCGGCTAGAAAACTGGTATGACAGAGAAGAGAAGTTTCCCCTTTCTTTTCAAGAGCTGTGCTAAATTATGGTCAGTGCTGCCTAAAGAGTTGCTACTGTATTTCAGAGAGAAGGGCATGGCAACCCACTCCAGTATTGTTGCCTGGAGAATCCCATAGACAGAGCAGCCTGGCAGGCTACAGTCCATAGGATCGTACAGAATCTGACACAACTGAAGTGACTTAAGCCTGCACGTACTGTATTTCAGGGGTGGGGATTTCAACATACTCAAATTTAGTCTAAGGGTTAAAGCTTTTTACTTTATTTGGACAATTTTTTAAATGAAAATGTATTTGTGGTTGCTATATTTTAAATATATTTTGCTAATTTAAAGTTTTTGGTTTAACTGTTTTTAAACATGTAGACTAAATTTTAAATTTTAGTTATTCTAAGGCTCTCAAATGACATGTGCTCTTCATAAGAGAAAAACGTTCAAATACAGAAAGTTAATAAAGAGCAGAAAAGACTTTAAAAATCAAATCATGCAGAAGTACTTAGAGTTAAACATTTGGTGACCATCACTCCGGACATCTGTTATTATATATACACATCCAAAGATAGAAATCTACATGTTTATTATATATATACATATAAAGATAGAAATCTATACATTTCATATTTGTAAGGTCATTCTCTATATGCTCTTCTTTTACTTTGATTCACTCAGAAAATCTTGATTGAGCACCCTTGATGTCCAAGGCCCGATACTCAGTATGTTGTACCAGCTTAAATTGGGAGAAACTTGACCTTGACCCAGGATACACAGAGCGTGAAATTGGAAATTTAGGATAGCTCTACATGAGATGCCTGTTTGTTCACCTAACTAACCCTGAGCTTTGCTCGTTGATTAAAAGCAGTTTTAAATGCTTTCTAATTAGGAACCAAATAACTTATAAGTTCTAGGAATGTATTGAGATGTTTCCATAACACCTTATGGGAAAACCAAGCAAACATTTTGGCCTACCCAGTAGGTGCCAGAAGGGAGTCTGTGAGCTCAGGAGTCCTGGTGCTGTCCTTCTCCATCCCTTGCCTTCCACTCTGTCTCTTTGGGGTCTTTACTAAACTAGTGGGGGACCATCAGAGAGAGCCTCTGATATTCTCCCTCCTTGGGGGAAGACTTAATCAGCCTTTGTCTCCCTGTCTACTTTTTCTGTATGCGTGTTATCAATATTTGGAAACATAATGTCACATCCAGTCATCCATGGAAGATGAGGTTTAAAGGGCTCCTGGAGATCGTGCAGTTCAACCCTGTCTCTCAGGCAAGGGGACATCAAGGCCCATGAGGGTGAAGGGACCTGGCCAACCTTGCCTAGACAGCGAGGGACAGAGCTGTTCAAACCTATCTTTTTGGGCTGTCAGATATCCTGAGTTTCCCCAGTCCTCACATTTGGTATAAAAACAAGTTAGGCTGAAGAAAGTGAGCGCCAAGTTCCATATTTCGTGTTCTCTGTATCTGGGTTCTTACGTATTAACTTTCCATTGGTTACCTCACTCCTGGTGGTGTTAAGTTTTGGCATGTCTTCCTCTGTGTCTGCCTCCTCCTTTGAAAAGTAAACTTTTAGGAAGTGAAATGAAGGTTGCTCAGTTGTGTCCGAGTGTCCGACTCTTTGTGACCCTATGGACTGTAGCCTGCCAGGCTCCTTGTCCATGGAATTCTCTAGGCAGGAATACTGGAGTGGGTAGCTGTTCCCTTCTGGCAGGCCAAAGTTAGGACTTGGCGCTTTCACTGCCAGGACTGGGGTTCAATCCCTGGTGGGGATCCTGCAAACTATGCTGCATGGCCAAAAAAAAAAGGGGGGGGGTGGTGGTAAATAATTTTCCCTTTTCTAATCTAGTGCCACTGAACTGTGTATTTAGAAATGGTCAGTGTTATGCTACTTACGTATTCCCAGAATGAAAAAAAATGCTCCTTTCTTATGTTGGATGACTGCACGAGAGTACCTGTGGTATTATTCCCTTCCCCTTCTCCAGCTCATTTATGTACAACCACTTGGGTCACCGAGAACACCCTTATCTTCTTGGCAGGATAACCTCGTTAGCAGAATCTCAGCTTCAGACCCGCCAACAAATTAAGAAACTGGAGGAGCTGCAGCAGAAAGTTAGCTACAAAGGGGACCCCATTGTACAGCACCGGCCAATGCTGGAGGAGAGGATCGTGGAGCTGTTTAGAAACTTAATGAAAAGGTAGCACAGAGCCCTTGCCCGCCTCCCCCTCCACCTCCCCCGACAGTGTTCTTCAACGCGAGCTTGTTCGGGTCCCGAGGACCGGGCCAGGGACCAGCCCGCGGCGTCCTGTGTGACCCACTGCCTTTCTCTGTCCCCTCCAGTGCCTTCGTGGTGGAGCGGCAGCCCTGCATGCCTATGCATCCCGACCGGCCACTGGTCATCAAGACCGGTGTCCAGTTCACAACCAAAGTCAGGTGGGCTGCGGCGCCTCCTCTTCTGGTGGATGTTGTATCAGGGGCCACCCTCAGGGCCAGAACAGTCGGTGGGCAGGCTTGTTCTTTACAGCCATCGCAGGCAGTGCTGTGATGGATAGGGAATTTTTTGCTGTAATATCAACTTGCTCTTTGATTGTCCTGTCAAATGCTAAAGAACAGGAATCCTTCTGAGGTTACCTGGATATATTCCTATGATTCGGTCACACTGTATTCCTGATTCCAGCCCTAATGTCTTAGGTCATAGCCTCGCCATCTATCATGCAAAAGGCAGAATAATGCCAGTTATCTTCTGTTCTTTGAGCCTGCTTTTTCCTGAGCATTTGAAGGGGAAGAATTAAGCTTAGTGATAATAGACGCTAAGAGGTCACAGGGCCAGTGGGTGGGGGACCTGCAGGTAGAGCATTACTTTCGAATTCAAGTCAGAACAGGTAAGCTGGGGTTTGCCCTTCTGCAGTGAAATTTCCCTCCTCAGAAAGGTAGTACGCTGTTGGGTTTCCGGTCTAAAGAAAGAATACCAATTTCAGAGCATGTATTCCTGTAATGTTTTTCGTGATATGGCTTTCATTATCCTTTTGTGTGTCTCTCACAACTTTGTCCAAGTTCTTAGTTCCTAGGCTTTTTGTTTCCAGTCCCTTTTGGCCTGAAGGGGGTGATGCTTGACTTAAAATGAAAGGAAGCACTGGCAGGAAGAAACATTTGGGATTATGACTCATCTCTTTAGAATTGAAGAGTTATGAATTTTAGATTCAACTAGAAGTTGCTGGGGGAGCCTAGTGGCTGTTTTTTAAAACTGGATTTTTTTCCTTTGCTCTGAAACTTTTTTCCCTTTTTTTTTTTTTTGACGTAGATTGCTGGTTAAATTCCCTGAGCTAAATTATCAACTTAAAATTAAAGTGTGCATTGACAAGTAAGTACTCTTTATCTTAGCTCCTTTTCTTCTTCCTTTCCTTCAAATGAGGGACAGAGAAACGAGAACTTTGATAGACATCATGTGAACTTAGAGGCTTTATCTATATTCAGAGATCTTCGTGTTTTTTTTCTCAAGTTTTCAAAAGCCTTGCTGTGCGTTGTCATTTACGTGCCTGAACAAAACCACGAAGCTGGCGGTAGCGATTTGAGTTGTGATTGCTATTGTGACCTCAAGTCCCTCTCTCTTTGTTTTTTTACTTATAAATGTAACTTGTGCATATTATGTAAAATTGAGAATATATGAGAAAATTGATTTTAGTTGTTGTTCCACACTTTACCACATAATGGAATCCTCTTCCAAAGTTGACAGTACCTTTAAAAAAGTTAAAATGCACTTACCCTCTGAAGACATTAGAAAAGAGAAAATGTAGGTGATATAATTATTTATCTGGAAATCCCATGAGAATGAACTAGAAAATAGTTATGCAGCCAGGGACTCGAGGAAGGTGGTAGGTTTCATAAATGGAATAAGCAAAAATTAATGACTTTAACCATACATTAGCATAAAAAAATCACCTTCTCACTAAAAAAAACTGACCATCAGAATAAATTCTAGATGTATCTTAAAAGCATAGGCAAGGACTTCCCTGGTGGTCCAGAGGTTAAGAATCTGCCTTCCAATGCAGGGGACACAGGTTTGATCCCTAGTCTGGGAAGATTCCACAAGCTGAGGGTCAACTAAGCCTGTGAGCTACAACTCGAGAGTAACCCTGCTCACCGCAACTACAGAAAGCCTGAGCACAGCA
The DNA here is from genome assembly GCA_006410935.1 of Redunca redunca. Lineage (NCBI taxonomy): Eukaryota > Metazoa > Chordata > Mammalia > Artiodactyla > Bovidae > Redunca > Redunca redunca. The sequence continues at coordinate 95,468 of SJYQ01093437.1, forward strand.
ACAAAGACCCAGCACAGGCAATAAATAAATAAGTTAATTAATTAAGATTTTTTAAATGAGTAAGCAAATGTGTAATGTAATGGCGGTAGAATGGCAACCACTTTTGGAGAACAGTTTGGCAGTTTCCTGAAAGGTTAAACTTGCACCTGTCCTACAGCCCAACCACTCCACTCCTAGGTGTTCATCCAAGAGAACTGAAAGTGTATGTCCACACAAAGGGTGGTGCAGGAGTCTTCACTGATAGATGAGTGTCCCTGAGTTCGTGGTATATCCATGCAAGGGAAATACGGCTCACCAACAAAATGAAATAGAGTATCAAAATATGTAATACACGGATAAATCTCAAAATAAATATACCCAGAGGGAGAAGCCAGACTGGGAGAAAAAGAGTACATACTTTTATGTTTCCATTTATATAAAATTCTAGAAGTGCAAATAAATCTCTCATTGGTTGTCTGGAGACAGGGATGGGTGGAGTGTGGGCCTGGGGAATGGGTTGCATAAGGGAGCTGGGAAACTTGAGGATGAGGGATTGATGAAAACATTCAGTCTCTTGATTGGGCTGGTGTCACAGGTGTGTGTGTGTGTGTCACAGGTGTGTGACATCTATCAGACCTCATCAGCTTGTGCATTTTACATATACAGTTTATTGTTCATCAATTATACATCAAAGCTGTAATACTATTTGTATTACAAATAAGAATATAAAATATAGACTAGACATGAGGGAAAACTTTCTGATAACAGGGGCTTGATCTACGTTCTAAAATGTGATATATGGGAGGTTCCCTCATGGTCTAGTGGTTAAGACTCCAAGCTTTTACTGCTGAGGGCCCAGGTTCAATCCCTGGTTGGGGAACTAAAGTCCCACAAGCCAAGTGGCCCCAAAAAGACATAAAATGTAATGTATGAAAAGATATCTTCTAAATGGTTTAAAAGTTGATCCATTTTAATCTATAAACTCCCATGGAATGCACTATCTAATAAGTAGTAGATGTTATTAATTCTAAAAGCATAAGTGGATATATAGCAATGGAGAAGGACTTTTAAAACAGTACTAAAATAATGTTAAAAAGAAAACACTGAGAAATGGTGACTATATAAAAAATGAAATACTTAAAAACATAGTTAAAAGACAAGGAACACACTGGGAAGAATATTTCCGGCTATATCGATGGGATACTCTGAGTTGCAGGTAACAGTAGACCTTTACAGAAAGCCCAGTGTGGCTTCAGTAATAAGGAAATTTGCAACCCAGTATAACTGGAAATGCAAAGTTAGAACAAGTTCCAGGTGGTGAGATCAGTGACTCAATTCCTGTCACCAAGGATCCAGAACTTTCTGTCTCTCTTCTCTGCCACCATAAGAAGCATGGGCATTCCAGGGTTCCCTCTGGGTTGCAGCATGGTTGCTTGTAGTAAAGGCCACATGTCTCCTTGCTGATGTGCAGCTGAAGCTACAGAATGTAAATCTAGCCTGAGGGAGCATTCCTTCCCCATCTGATTGAGACAGTGTGGGTCCTGGCCTCACTCCTGGACCAACACTGTGCACATGCTTGGTTCTGTGGGCTTAGTGAGCAGGATCCCCTGGAAGTGAAGATGGGAGAGATACTTGATGGAGTCAAGGTTCTGTTAGAAAGAGGGGAGTAGAGCTTGGGTGGGGAACCAGCTGTGTCTTCTATTTGAGCATGTACAGGGATGTAAGATTTCACATACACCATGTAATCGCGTCCTCGACAGAAATCCCCAGGAGAACAGCAGTTTTTCCATCCGAGTAAATGATAGGTGTTCAAAGTGGACTTTCAAAGAGACTCGGGGCCTGTTTTATTAATGCTGGTTTATGTTCTTAACAGAGACTCCGGGGATGTTGCAGCTCTCAGAGGGTAAGTTCAGCATACAGGCTTCCTTTTGTTCTGTATAATCTAACTTTGTCCCTGGCCATTCAGTCACTTATGTGGTTGGTCTTTTCCTCCCGTGATTCAGGTCCCGGAAATTTAACATTCTGGGCACAAACACGAAAGTGATGAACATGGAAGAGTCTAACAATGGCAGCCTCTCAGCGGAGTTCAAGCACTTGGTACGTGGGAGAAGCCTGGGCTCCCTTTCTTCAGGGCCTCTGGCAGGGGGAAGGGCTTGGGGAGAGCCTTATCTGATGGAGGATGCTCTTTGCTTTTCTTACAGACCCTGAGAGAGCAGAGATGCGGTAATGGGGGCCGAGCCAATTGTGACGTAAGTTTTGTTGGAGATGATAGCTGAGCGGGAGAGAAAAAGAGCCTCCATAGGAACTTCCCTGGTGGTTAAGACTCCACGCTTCCAATGCAGGGGTGTGGGTTTGATCCCTGGTCAGGAAACTAAGATCTCACATGCCTTGCAGCCGAAACATTGAAACTTTTTATAAAAAGAAAAGAAAAAGAGCCTCCTTACTGCCCAGAAGTAGAGACACCTACCTGCTGTTTCAGCTGCAGTCACTGCCAGCCAGCGGCATGAGTAATCACACATGCCTTGGAGGAGTTCTGGCTCAGTGCATTTCCTTGACTGTCCGGAGAGTCAGCTCATCTTTAAGGAGTGTAAAGTCCCTTGCCCACACCCATTTGGTAAAAAAGGAGTCTTCCGCCTTGCCTGGGACTTTGCAAATTCCCCTTCCAACTTCTATGCACTAACATGGCCTGTCTCAACTTTTGGTGATCTGTTTTGCTCACTGAGGTGGGATGGGTTTCAACACATCCAAGTTAAACATTTTACCAAAAGAGAAACAGCACACTCTCTTGTTCTTTACTCACCTTGTTTCTTCTCTGTCTCCCATTGACTCAGATTCTTGGATTCTTAGTGTTAAGAATAAACTTAAGGGAATTCCTTGGTGATTCAGTGGTTAAGAGTCAGGGCCTTCACTGCCATGGGCCTGGGTTCAATTCTTGGTTGGGAAACTAAGATTCCACCAACTATATGGCCCCCCCAAAAAGAATAAACTTAAAAAGAGAGAAAGTAAAGGTGACCAAGCACTGGTTTTAAATCTTTTTTATAAAATTGTGACACCCTATTCTTTTTGTTTGTCTCCTGAGCCATTCTTACCCTCTTCTCTAGAATGTAGCAGGCCTTTTAAAAAAAACAAACTGAATCTATAAAACTTGACAGCAGTTAAAGAGTGAGGTTGTGGCATAGTTATTGAGAGAAAAAAAGCAAAGTAATTTGAGTAGTATACTACTAGAATTGTTTAAAAATTCACTGTGTTTTGGCCATTCATGTCTGCATTACAAAATTCTAGAGGAATGTCTACCAAACAGTGTTTATATATTTGTGCTGCTGTTCTCACCCAAAACTACTCTCTACTATCTCTGTAATATTTGCATTTAAAATTGAATGTGTATTTCTTTTGTAATGAGAGAAAGAACATTTTAAAATATGAATTGGAATTTCTAATAATTCATTAACAATTCTCGTTCAAAATAGTCGCTATGTTGCTGGTTTATCAATTGTTACAATCACTTTGAAAAACAGTTGGGCATTATGAAAATAAACATACCCTATATACCAGCAGTGCCACTCTCAGGATTTAACAATAGAGAAATCTTTGCTCATAGGTGCCAGGAGACTGGTTCCAGGAGACATGCATTTCATGTCCCAACAGCCTAATTGTAAGCCCTAAATATAACCCATATGTCAACAGCACTAGAGTGGATCAATGATCTATGGTATAGTCAGGTGATAGAATACTATACAGCTATGAAAATGGATAAATTGCAGGTGTACACAATTACCTAGGTGAGAAAACCAAGTCTCAAAAGAATACACAGGGTATACTTCCATATGAATGAGATTTACAACCCCCGCCCCCAATTAAACAGCACATACATTGTTTAGAGATATAAATGCAGGAAAACCATAAAGAAGGGCTAGGAAATGACAAACTCAAAAGACAGAATAGCAGGTGCTTCTGAGGTAGGAGGCTCGGGGATGGATGGAGTTGGGAAGGGCACCGAGAGAACCTCTGTGGTGATGGTCTCTGCCTTAACCTGGGGGGGTGGCTACACAGGTGTTCACTCTTTTGTCTTTGTGCTGTTCCCATTTTATCCATGACCAGTTGGATCTCCATAGTATCATCATAAAGCCGACGAGAGATCAGGTTGTAGGTCAGAGCACTGGGGAGTCGTAGTGTTGGAAAGACCATGTGCTCCCGTTGTATCCATGGGCACCTGGCGGACTGCGCCTCAGGATGGTGTAGTGATGGCTGTCAGGACTCAGTGCCATCCTCTCTGAGGAAGGGCATCCTTCTCATTCTTGTAGGCCTCCCTGATTGTGACCGAGGAGCTGCACCTGATCACTTTTGAGACTGAGGTGTATCACCAAGGCCTCAAGATCGACCTGGAGGTGAGTTCTGCACAGAACTGGGTAGAACTGCCTGCAGGATGATTCAGGATGAGGCTTCTTCTAGTCAGGGTTTTCACTCCAGAAGGTGGAATGATGACTCTTTACTCAGCACTGTGTTTACATTTGCTTCTTTTTCTCCAAAAATTCGTTAGTATCTTGCCTGAGTGCTTAGAAGATACATGTCTACTCAGGTTCCAGCAAACTTGATGTAAAAACTCATATTTAGGAATTGGTTATAGCCAACTTTATACAGTTTGGGCAAAACAGTCTTTGAAACAATTGTGGCATTTACCTGCTCTTTCCCCAACTTTCTTGATCTTTGAATTAAAGATACCCCTGAAAAAGCAAGAACCCTAGTCTTTGATTCCTGGGACCTCTCTATTAAATGGGCAGATACAGCTTCCATACAGCAATGTGGGAGACTTGGGTTTGACCACCTTGGGTTGGGAAGATCCCCTGGAGAAGGGAAAGGCTACCCACTCCAGTATCCTGGCCTGGAGAACTCCATGGACTATATAGGCCATGGGGTCGCAGAGTTGGACACTACTGAGCAACTTGCACTCTTTTCACAGCTTCAATTCGTGAATGCCTTCCAAGTTTTATAAATGGGGAGTCT
>SJYQ01093440.1:0-17471 GCA_006410935.1 Redunca redunca
CTGGAATCTCTCCAGGCTGAGTCAGTTCACTCTTCCCATGCCCAGGGTTGTCTTGAATGATAATTAGTGTTCTGTGGTCCCACACATCCTGCTGAAGTGAGGGCGCTTGTGTCTCCACAGAGTCCTGGGAGTAGTGGCCTTGAGGCTAAGTGGAGATGTCTTGGTTTTCAAACTCACTGGTCCTGCAAACCCCAGGGTCTGTGGCACCTTTCCTCCACCTAATTGATAGCAGAAGCCACCAGGTGAGGCCCGGGGGATGCTGCAGGCAGTGCAGCCCATGAGCAGGCCAGTGGCTCACTACTCAAGGTGTGCCTCTTAGGACTTCTCTGAGAACCTAGCAGTCCTCTAAACTTGAAAGTTTAAAATAACAGAATTGTTAAAGAACATGTTAAGTGCTTGTATGTAAGTTCAAAGCTATGTATCTGTATATTCTAATCCTTTGAAAATTGGTGATCCTTATTAAATAGGTTATGGATTTGAGCAGAGCATCCTTTAGGAATGGTCAACATTTAAAAGTTTTCCTTTATATCCTAATAACCATTGGTTCTTGAAAGGTATCTTGAACCTAATAAAATAGACAATAATTTTAAACCTTTCAGGTAGGAATTAAGGTAGATATATTTCCATATATTCCAAGAAATTATGAGTTTTATCATTTGAACTTGTTTTTGATGCTTCTTTTACTCTATAAAGACTAACTTTGAATAGAATAACATTACAGAATCAAGATCTCGTAAAACCCACCTACTTAATTGCATGTGGGAATACATGCTGTTGTAGTAGCATGTGAAAAAAGAACTAGGTGATTCATGTGGGTTTTATTTATGTTTTGTTTTTGTAGCAAATTAGTTATTCTCTAAATGTGTATGTTTATGCGTGCATGTGTTTAAATTTGAAATGCAGAAAGAAATTTATCAACTTTTTTTTGACTTTGAAAGAAAGTTTCTTGGCAATATTTTAAAATACCAAAATAATACTTGGTTCCTCAGCCTCTGGTAGTCATGAATTATTATAAAGCTTATTCTTTTGTACTTAAAAGATTCCAGAAAGATATGAAATATAAATGCATAAGGATTGAAGAACATAGTAAACCTGAACTTTACATACCCACAGAATATCTTTAAAGCTGCTACTTCCTGCCCCCCACCCCCCCCACACAGGATATTGTTAATAGAGTAGTCCACTAGTCCAGTTTCCCATTCATTTTCACCATTTATCAAGTAAGGATTGGGATCCTACTCAGCACAGCATGAAGTGGCTCTAGAAATAAGAAAGACACAGTCCCCCACTCCTCCAGCAGCTCAGAATCCAGCTGCAAACACACAGCCGCAGTGTCTTTGGATAAGTGAAGTGGGTGGGAGAAAATCAAGTTAACTTCAAGGAGAAGACATTTAAGCCACACACAGGAAGATGGTAGCAGATTTCCAGTTAGTGTAAGAAAGCCCATGCCACGCAGAGGGAATGGAAGCAGCAGAATACTGAGAACTGATTTAGTAAGTATTTATGGAGGACCTACTGTGCTAAACCCTGTTGTAGGTACGGACAACAGAACTATGACCAGGAGAGACAAAAATTTCTTTCAATCTGGAGCTTTCTGGTGGAGAGAGACACAATGAACAGTATTACAAATAGTAAGACATGTGCCAGAGGGATATGCAGTGTGTGCAGGAAAATAAAGCCCAGAAGGGGAACAGCTGTGCAGAGGTTTGCAGTTTGAATGGAGTAGTCATGGAGCTTCTTGGCAAGTAGTTGAGTTTGATTGGAATCCTGAAGGGGTGGGAGGATGAATGGGCACAGAAGGGGCAGGGGACGTTCTGGGTGGAGAGGACACAGGTCCCCAGGCCCTGAGGCTTCAGTGCTGGAGGTAAGAGGTGCTGGCCACTCAGTGGGGGGTAGATTACTGGGAGGTTAGTTGGGCCCAGGCAGAGGCCCCATTTATCGGTGTGAGGGGTTAGGCTTGACTCTGGAATCAAGTGGGAGCCATTGAAGATGGTGGGATAGTGTTGATGTCATCACCGAGACCCCCAGGGTATCAGAACTTGGCATCCATGAAGTGTAGAGGTTCAGTTACTACACAGAGGAAACTCCAGTGTTGAGGGAAATATGCAAATGTATTTTTCAAACATGTTCTTAAAATTGCTTAGTTTTGGGTCTTGCTATATTTGCATGTATGGTCTATTTCATCTGAATCTTAGGGATAAAGTCATTGCTGTATAAAACATTGACCTCCCAAGTGATTAATGTTCATTTCTTGACATACCCTAAGGCGTGAGTCCTAACCCACCCTTCCCCAACCCCCCACATATACTGCACAGCCTGTGGGATCTTAGTTCCCCAGTCTAACCCATGCTCTCTGCATTGAAAGTGCCATCTTCACCACTGGACAACCAGGGAAGCCCAAGAGTCCTGTTTTCCATTGCCCCCTTATCTACATTTGCTCCTAGGAGGAGAGTTCCAGGGTAAATTTCAAAGACTTGATGACCTTAAGAATCAGTGTATCAGAGAGGCCCTGTGTGGTGTGAGGTTTCTTAATAGACCCCAGTTGTCACTCTGATTCTCATTTCTTTTTTTTGACCACACCTTACATCTTATGGGATCTTAGTTCCCCAATCATGGATTGAACCCAGGCCCCCGCAGTGAAAGTGCCAAGCCCTAACCGCTGGACCACCAGGGACTTCTCTGATTCTCATTACTAATTTCTAATACTTCTTTCCCATACAGTAGCAATGTGGATTTTAATTTTTTTTTAAGAGAAAAGAGACCTGGACATACACATCAAACGTTCACTTACAATGAAACTGGGCACATTAAAAAAAAAGAAAAAAGTGTTCATTGACTATTGCTGGCAAAATGTGTTTTGTTACCAGGACCAGGTAGCTGGAGATCCATGGAGTGTGCAGGGATAAATAAGATCACACATGGAAACTTGCTCACAGAAAAGTTTAAAGGTTTGGGTGCGTGATATTCAGGGATGATATTTCATTGCAGAGTAGTATTGGGAGTTAGTGGTAAGGATCAGTTAGAAATAAAATTGTTGGAATCAAAGGTGGTCACTCTTTCACTTATCTTCTACTTGGTTTACTTTGAAGAAACACTAAGTTGAGGTTCACAGCAGTGCCCAAGTTGATTTATAAAGACATTTCTTTCAAAACAGTTGGTGACTGGTTTCACTAATTCATTATCCTGAAAGGATTCCTTAATGCTACTTACAGATCATTACACCTCTTAGAAATCATTACTTTCGCCTCAGGAGTATTGCTTTGTGTGGAGGTATTATTACTTTCACAAGGAAACCCTTGTTTCCTGGATGATAGAATAGTTGAGATCACGTTCATACTGTCAGGTTTCCAGATGTTTCCAAGGGCACCAGCAATGCCATCGTCTTGGCTGAGAACATGTCGAGGCTCTGCTGGCCCCTCGGGTAATGACCGTCGGCCATGGACCATCATATTCACTTGAGATGGCTGCTCCGGTGTGAGATGAAAGAATAACAGTGTTCCTCCCTTTCTTTGGGGCTTCCCTTGTGGCTCAGCTGGTGAAGAATCTGCCTGCAATACGGGAGGCCTGGGTTCAGTCCCTGGGTTGGGACGATCCCCTGGAGAAGGGAAAGGCTACGCACTCCAGTATTCTGGCCTGGAGAATTCCGTGGACTGTATAGCCCATGGGGTCGCAAAGAGTTGGACACGGCTGAGGACTTTCACTTCCCTTTCTTTTCCATGGTGCTCGGGTTCTCTGGACTCTTGGCCTGTCTAGCTCTTGACCACCTCACCTCCCTGTTCTTCAGTTCCTCCTGTTGCCTGCTTGTGTGGAAGTCTATGGAAAGCTCCTAGTAAGGTCCTTGGCTTAGGAAATGTTAGCTGTTATCAGAAGATTTGACTGAACGGGGTGGGACATGTTGTGAAATGTGTTTCATTATCTGTGTTAATTTTTCAGCTAGTATAACGAAACATTTATAGCCCTCAGAATGCTTATTTTCAGAATACCATGTTCATTTTGTTGTTCTTGTTTGAATTCTGGTCACATTTCTTCTTTTCCCTGTTGTGCCTTATGCTTTTGGGTGAGTACAGTCAAGTAAAAATGGCATTATCATATCTAGTCTTCTGTTTGATTCTTGATCATTTGACTAACAGATTTTAGGTTGGAGCATACATTAATATTTATAAAGTGGTACTGTGTATTATTCATACAAGTACCTTTCTGACAACAAGCATTAACTTGTGTCACATTATCTAATTATGGTCATGATAGACAAAAGTGGTAGGAAAGGGGATAACAAGCATTTATTATTAGGTTATTTTTTTATCCAATGTTGGTTGAGGAATATTGCATTCATTCACCCGTTCAACACGACATAAATATTTATTGATATTTGGAAGTATTGGGTAATAAAATATTGAGGCTGAAAGAAAACTTGAGTCAGTATTAATGTTTCACAGGAAATGTTTTCAGTATTAATGTTTCAGCAGAAAAAATGGGATAAAAAGGTGTTTCTCAGCTATTTCTGAATAATTGTGTGTCTTTCCTACCACCAAATTTACTTTCCAAAAACATTTGGCACTTAAAGATTTGGATTGCTTTGCTGAAATTCAGGTCCTCCTGTTCCTGTTTATTCCTTCTACAAATATTTATTTTGCTGAGCTACTATTTGCAAGCCCTGTGATAGCCCAACGACAAAAAAGAACCTACTTTTTCTGGTGGAGATGAGATGAGCAATTTCATTATACTGCCATAAATGAAATAATTCTAAGGATATTTAATAGAACTCCTACAGAGGAGATAATTCTTGATTTAGACCCTATAGAGCAGATGAAACCTGGAGAAAGTATTAAAGATTAACTAGGAGCTTTCAAAGCAGGTAAAGGGAAGCAGCTTTCTTAGCCAGAGAGAATGGCTTTGCAAGGCTGGGGGGTCACGAACAGTATGGGTCCTTTGGGAGCACGCCATTATAAAGTATTGCTGCAGTGAGTGGGGAAGAGTGGGAGAGATGAGGGTGAAGAGGTGATCTGTGATCAACTCTAAACAAGGCTTTGTGTTCCGTGCCAGAGACTTGAATGGCCAGATGTTGGACTTTATTTGGAAAATGCTGTTTTCTGACTCCACATCCTTAAGAAGTTTGATAGGGCAGTTCTTATAACACCCTTACTAGGTGTTATTTACACCAAAGCCCTTCTGTAGGAAAATAATCATCTGGCTTAAAGGATGACTTTTAGAGAATTGAGATGAAGAGAGGAAATGTGAAAGAATTAAATACTTCTTCAAGATAATTTTTCCCTCAACTAAGATGTATTAATTTGTAAGTAACAGTGCATTTGATAGCAGTACCAATATTCTTTAAAGCTGGTGAAACAAGGAAATTACGTGTTTTAGTGGACACTCATTCTCAGAGAAGCCTGTGTGGCTTAATAACGGCATGTGCCTGACCAGAAGGTCTAACACTGCACAAGCATGGGCTAGGGGAGAAGGCCTGAAGTTTTCCTTTAAAAATACTGAGATTCAGTCTTAAAGTAGAAGAAATGTAGGGGGTTGAGTTCTACACCATTGGGTTCAGTCAGACTAATAGTAGCAAGGGAAGAGTTTCCATGAGTAATGAAGTATCTTGTTTTGATTGTTTAAAAAAATTTCAAAAATGTAACCATTTAATGTCTAACTTCCTGATAAAACCACCGAAGAGAAACCTATTGAAAACAGTATTAATATATGTCCAAGTACCTACCTGGATGAGGTGACATGCATAGATGGGACTGTTAGTCATAAACCATTTATGAGATATCATAATAATCTTTCTGAAGAATCAGTTTTTATTACGTTAATCATCCCTGTTGCTTTTATCGCTATTGCATTTTCTCCATATATTATCTTTCTTGTTTCTTTTGATTTGCTTTATTGCTTTTTCTAATTTCAATTGAATGCTTAGCTCATTTTTTTTACCTTATTTCCTGTGAAATTTCCCTTTAAACACTGCGTGTTTAACTGTGTCCCTTTTAACTGTGTCCCATCAATATCAACCTGTGCCATTTCTATTGCTCTTCATTTTAAGTATTTGATGAATTTTCCTATAGTCTCTTCCCATTAAAAAACATTTTTATCATAAAAATTTCCCAATATATACAGAAGTTGAGGCAACTGTGTAGCGAGACAGTGCTTTAGTAGTTATCAATTCAAGGCCAATCCTGTTTTAATCTGTTGAGACCTTAGCCAGTAAATCCTGTAGGACTAGATGTGCTAGAAAGGTCCTGCAAAGTAATATTTGTTATATTAAAAGCACCCTTGGCTTGCCTTACAATGCATAGTGATTGGTTTCCAAACCTTAAACTGGTCTGATAAATGGGAAATTATTTTAAATTATGACCACCATAAGCATGTGGTTCTCTGACACTGTCCAGTAAATTGAATTGTACAGTTTCAACAAAGGTGCCAGAATCGAGGAAACACAAGGTGATGTCTAAAGGGACCTCATGGATTATCCGTTACACTTCGATATTAGTGATGAATTGGAGCTGAGAGGACTAACTGCCTTGCTCAGAGTCACTCTAATGACAGAACTAAGGTTGTGATCCCCTCTCCATGAGGACAGACCTCTGGGCTATCTGCTTTTCCACTTTCAATTGAGGATAGACAGTCCCAGCTTTAGGCAGGATTGTGAAATAGAGCTGTGTGCTGCAGCCCCGATCTCTCTTTTCCTCATCTTGTTTCATGAATTCCTTGTTTCTAGAGATACTGCTTATCTTCTCTTAAGTTCTTCTCTGTCCCCACCAGCTTCCTATTATCAAAAAGGAAATTATCCTTTCCTTAATCTTTTCCTCTGTCTCAGGATTCCTAGGAACATTTTATTCACATACTTGGTATGGTTTTGGTTAGAGTGGTGGGAAATTGTACTGTAAACTCCTCTTTCCTAGTGTTTTAAATTCTTGGTACCTTCCTTGTTCAGTTCTTGATTTTTAATAGAATACCAATAACTGTTTGAGGAATGAATGTTTGGAGGGAAGGATGAATGGATGAATGAATGACTTTACATGGCTATAGTTCCTCTGTGGTCATCATCTGATAGTTGTATTGCTGTGGTGTCTGACAAAAGTTACAGCAATGGAACATTACTTTTCGTTCACAAATGTTTTACTATAAATTGGTTTAGTCAACTGAATCAGCATTGTTTTTCAAAGACTTCCCTACTTGTACATAATATGAATCAATGGTCATGTTTGCTTGTTACATATTTATAGAGTTTGTTTAAGAATCTTTCAAATTGGTTTAAGACTCTTTCCCAAAAAATTGTGTGCATATTTTAATATTTCCATTGTTTCAGTTTCAGACTTTGTCCACTCTGGTACATAGCTACATATGCCTAACATAGTTTTATTCTGTGAAAAGGCCTATAAAACAAATGTTTATAACGTGAGTCATTTCTGTTGATAACTGTAATTTTGCCCTTCTGCTTTGCACTGATTGCAGCATGCAGAAGAGAGGGAGAGGGAAGCACCAGCTTTTGGAACATAACGCGGTAGGCTGGAAGGAGAGAGAATGAAAGCTCGCTATGTTAGATTCCTCCTTGAGCAGAACAGAATGCCTGATAACAGCCAGCCAGGAGCTGGGGGAGTTAAGAGCAGCAATTTTACATTACAACAGAGTTTCTAGGCTGGCATGGAAAGAGATGCCAGTATTAGCTATTTGCATCTTACTGTAGCCACAGGGATATGTGAACAGCTGGAGAATTAATCTGATATATATTCCCGGCAGGCTCTCTTCTGCCAACAGAATTCCATTACTGTGAGCTTCTGAGTGTGTACTATGAATTTGTGTCTTGCTTTTTAATAGCTGCTGTAGCGTATTTCTGGTGAGTGGAATACCACATAATGGGGTGCAGTTGTATCAGGGTTTGGAGTAAACTGCGGCACCCTAAGCTCTTATGAGGTGGGAAAGGTAAGGCTCTGAGTTTCGGGATGCTTTGTGCCCTCAGGAAGTTGGACATTTCAGGTGAACACGCAGCACTTTGTCCAATATGTGCAGCCATACCTGAAACATTTTTTTCCATGTTAATGGAATTTCAGACTCCAGCGAGCAGATGGAAAGATATTTTGAAGAGTAGAGAAGTGGAATCTAGGTCCAGTTAGGCCAGGGTTGCCGTGGCTGGTTCCTGAGCATAGAGCGGATATAACGCCCGAGGCAGGCCACGGTCCACGGGGTCACAACAGAGTTGGACACAACTCAGCGACTAAACAACTGCTGCTTCCGAGATCTATGGCTGATGAGTCTTCGTACATCTTCCAAGATTCCTCCTCTTTCACATCCTGTTCCCCTCCCCTACCCTGAGGATCGCAGCTCCTTTCTCACTAGCCTTTGCACTTAGAATCTGTTATATCAACTGTGGGAAGAAGGAATTTCAGGCATCATCAAGAATGTTGGAAAGTAGTCCATGAAGCAAAAACACCAAGTCCAGAATAAGACTGAGGGTGGCTGTTGGACGTACAGGTGTTTTAAGTGTTTCTGATTTGGCACCCCATGTACACTCTTAAATTTTTTTTTTTTTGTAAAATCATTCATTAGACTATAGAGAGCTGTTGGGGACAATAGGGATGGCAGGTCATGTAAAACCTGTGGAACTGCATACACAGAGGATAAATATAAACAATAAAAATCCAAATAAAGATCCAGACTCAATGAAGCCACCCTTTACATTTGCATCTGGGCTCTGGCAAACCATCTCTGCAGCCTCGCACACTCCTGAGTTCGTGCTGCTTCCTCCAGGGGGTGGGGCCTCGCAGATACTTACTCTGAATGGAGACTGGTTTCATCAGAATTAAAGATCCAGGGGTAGTTTCTTCATCATGATTTTTAGACACAGAGGAGAATATCTCTAGCTTTTTCATTCACAACCTCTCTAGACAGTTGAATGTAGTGAAAAGTTCAGCCACTGGAGCAGCCATTTCTTGCATTAGAGGAAGGAATTTAAATGAGATTATAAGATATTTTCTTAACATATTCATTAACTGCAGACTTTTCCTTTTATTGTGAGAGAACTTGCTCTTGATCTTTTTATAACATTAGTGTAGCATTAAAATCACACATGAACAGCCCACCTTCTGCTTTATACTGACATCATTCTGTTCCAAATTGTGTATTAAGTAAAGTTACATTAGAGAAACGTGTTTTTATGATTCAGCAGTAGCTTTTAGGCCACTCCAGTACTCTTGCCTGGAAAATCCCATGGACAGAGGAGCCTGGTAGGCTGCAGTCCATGGGGTCACAAAGAGTCGGACACAACTGAGCAACTTCCCTTTCACTTTTCACTTTGATGCATTAGAGAAGGAAATGGCAACCCACTCCAGTGTTCTGGTGGGCTGCCGTCTATGGGGTCACGCAGAGTCAGACACAATTGAAGTGACTTAGCAGCAGCAGTAGCTTTTAGGAGAAGAGGTACCCAGTGTCCTTTTGTTAGTTCTTAAACCTGACTCCTGTTCTGTCTTGGCCTAAGTGTACCAGTGAGGCATGCTTTTTAGAACAGCAGTTCTCAAAATGCGGGCCACAGACCCCTGGGGGAACCCAGGAGACCTTTTCAAGTAGTGCATGAGGTCAGAGTTATTTTCACAGTAATACTAACATATTGTTTGCTTTTATTCTGTGTGTCAACATTTGCACTGGTGGTACAAAGGCAATGCTGGTGAAACTGCTGACATCTTAGCCTGAGCAGAGGCTGTGACTCCAAACTGTGTTAGTCAGTTACTACTATTCAGTTGTAGTAAATTAATACTAATAACCAAGTAAAAAAATCAGTTTCCCTTAACAATGCCCTTTATTGAAGTAGTACATATTATTAACTTTATTATGTCTCTTTTTAAAAATATTTTTATTTTTAAATTATTTTTGGTTGCACTGGGTCTTTGTTGCTGTGACGGGGCTTTCTCTAGTTGGAGTGACTGGGGGCTGCGCCCTAGTTGTGATGCGTGGACTTCTTATCGTGTGGCTTCTCTTGTTGCAGAGCACAGCCTCTAGACTCTGGGCTCAGTAGTTGTGGCCCACAGGCTTAGTTGCCCCGTGGCATATGGATTCCTCCCAGATCAGGGATCGAACCTGTGTCCCCTGCATTGGCAGGCAGATTCCTAATCACTGGACCACAAGGGAAGTCCTAATTTTCCTAAATTTCAATCATTGGTTACATATCTTATGAATATTCTGTGGAATGAAATAGAAAGTACACATGAAATAATCCTGCCTACCGAAATCCCACAGTTGTCTCGAGGAAAAGCATCACACTGTCTTATAAACATCCCAGTTGGAGATGTCAGATTAGCCATAGTTATAACTGACTGTTCACTACAGTACTCAAGTATTTAGTTATATTTGAACATGCATGAATTTTAATTCATACATGAAATTATAAAATTTCTCTCATATTTAGAAAAAATAGCATTCGGATTTGGTGTCTTGAAGAAGTTACAATCTTAAAAATAAATTTGCAGAGGTATATCAGATAGCTTGACCTTTTGGTCTCAAAGACTACTTTTTGTCACATGGAGAACACCAGAGTAAAATTACTTGATATAAATAAAGGGCAGTATTCCTGTTATTTAGTTCAGTTTAGTCGCTCACTTATGTCCGACTCTTTGTGACCCCATGGACTGCAGCACGCCAGGCTTTCCTGTCCATCACCAACTCCCAGAACTTGCTCAAAACATGTCCATCACATCAGTGGTGCCATCCAACCATCTCATCCTTTGTCATGCCCTTATCCTTCTATGTTTAATCTTTCCCAGAATCAGGATCTTTTCCAGTGAGTCAGCTCTTCACATCAGGTGGCCAAAGAATAAAGAATTGTATCTTCAGCTTGAGCATCAGTCCTTCCAATGAATATTCAGAACTGATTTCCTTTAGGATTGACTGCTTGAATCTCCTTGCAGTCCAAGGAACTCTCAAGAGTCTTCTCCAACACCACAGTTCAAAAGCATCAATTCTTCCTTGCTCAGCTTTCTTTATGGTCCAATTCTCACATCCATACATGACTGCTGGAAAAACCATAGCTTTGACTATATGAACCTTTGTCAGCGAAGTAATGTCTCTGTTTTTTAATATGCTGTCCAGGTTTGTCATAGCTATTCCTGTTATTAACTCCTTTTTTTTTTCTTCCTCCTAACCCTTGACCAGTCCAAGGAGAAATGAAAAATTGTATCAGAATCAGAACCTTGATCCTTGTGCTGTATACATGGATTTACTTAAGAAATTTTAAAACATCAAATGTGCCAAGTGCTGTCAGCGGCGCTGCTGGGCTCAAGATTTGATTTCTGTATAATCAGACCTCACTGAATTTTTGCTTTTCAGTCTCTGTTGGTTGGCTGATAAATTATTTTAAAGTATAATGTTCTGTAATAGAAAAACACAAAAGCATTTGTCTCAAGAACATGTTGTGCTTGATCCCTATGAAGCAGCGGTTGCTAAGGAAACTATTTGCCAAGAAGAAAAACAAAGTATTGATTAAGATAGGGGCATAGAATTGAAAGGGTTTCCTCTCAAGAAAGAAAATAAAAGCATATGAGACCTTTTCGGCTTTAGAGTCAGAGGCCTCCTGACTGGACACAGCGGCCGTGACATTTCCTGAGGGGGTGGCCAGGCTCACCTGTGCACCGTGAGGTGCAGCCTGTCGTTTCTGCCAAGAGGCTTCTGCCGAGAACAGTAAGGAGCTGGAGTGTGTATTAAGGGAAGTTGCCTTTTAATTCTGACTTCACACTCAGGGAAAATGGTCTTCCTGTGGGGAGGCAGAGAAAAACATCTGGCAGTGAAAACAAATTGGCCCTGAGATGAACTCCTTGGAAAGTGCCCTTGATGCCAACCAGGTGATAAGGCTGAAGTCTAGAGCTGACCTGGAAAAGGGATAATGACAGATGATGCCTAACGGTATCAAAGTATGTCTGAAAATTTTTTCAAAATGTGTGCCTCATTAACACTTTACTAATAAGCTTTTTGAATAAGATTTTTATTGTGTAAACAAGTTCATTATAATGAAACAGTTTTCCTTGATATATATCTATACATTTTTTTTTACAAGACATTGTCTGTCTTTTTTTTTGTTGTTTTTTTCTTAAAGCATAGACAACAGCATTAACCATATCAGTGACGTGAGAAATATGGTTGTATTTACATCATGGGGTTAAGGATGTTCAGAGTTGGACAGGATCTGGCTCTTGTGCATGAGGACTGTTTGTCTAATGGGGAAGTTTGACTTATATGAAGCCATTGCTAGAAAGGATAAGAGGTGTGCACAGGTATTTATAGCAACATGGAGGATAGAGCAGCTCAGAGCTGGAGAAGGCTTCTCGAAGAAGTGACATTTGACTTGGGTGTTTTTTGTTTTGTCTTTTTAATTTAAAAAAATGTTTTATTGGAGCACGGTTGCTTTATAATGTTGTGTTTCTGCTGTACAGCAAAGTGAGTCAGCTGTGCATGTCCCCATGTTTCTGGATTTCCTTCCCATTTAGGTAACCAGAGAGCATCGAGTAGAGGTCCCTGTGCCGCACAGTAGGTTTTCATTAGCTCTCTGATTTACACACAGTAGTGTATATAGGTCAGTGCAGTCTCCCAACTCATCCCACCCCTTTACTTGGGTCTTGGAATGAATAGGAGTTATCCAGAGGAAGGGGAAGGAGGTGTTTTAGGCAGATGATGCTTTGTGAGCAAAGGCATGGGAGCATTTCTTGAGGGTTATGTGGTGAGAATCTGTACTTACTGGAGCATTAATTTGTATGAGGGATTGGTGCACAGTAAGTCTGTACAAATGGGTACAAGCTGTATCATAACGAATCGTATCTACAATAAGAAGCTTGGACTTTGTCTTGTTGGCAAGAGAGAGCCAGTGAGCAAGTTTGTCTTTTTTGTCTTTTGAGGAGGATGATTGTGCTGACAGAGTGAGTTAACGGGGTAATGCAAGGAGACAGGTGAGAGGCTGCTGCAGTGGTTCAGAAGAGTGATGTGTCAGGGAACTCCAGTTACAGTGGAGGGAAGGGATGTTTGTTGTGAGGGAAGAATCTGCGTCAGAATCCCCTCAACACATTGGTGATACAGCAGCTATACATATTTAAAATGATAGTGATAAAAATTTCTTCTTGGAATGAGATAGGAAAGAGGAGAAATACAGTTTTCCAGTGGTTTGAATGTTACTCGAGTTTCTTACTAGCTTTTACATTCCTAAGGTTGAACTAACTTTGAATTCCAAATTTGAATATTCAGTCAAAAAATTTCTTCATGGTAAATTTCAAAGAACTGGATTAGGCTGGTGGTCCTAATAACATGTCAGCAATTAAATATAGAGATAAGAGATTACGTGAGCCATTTCATCATGTATTATAACTGAAGACAAAATTATCACCTATTTTACCTTGTTGAATTGTTTCAGTGTATTTTTCTGGTTTTCCATCTTGAAGATAGGAATGGCCCTTTGTGTGTGTACATGTTATGTACCTGTTATTTCTAAAGGCCAAATACAGACTAAATAGGGAAGCAGATCTTCAAACGGGTAACTTTTGTTTTTGTTTAAACGTCTAAAATCATTCTACTGAGAGCTGAAGGTGTGATCAAATAAGAGAGCCCAGTCTTCTGAAATCAAAACACAGGAGATTTTCTGTTCTCCCTTTTCAAAGAATCACCCTGAAGCCCTTTGTTTTGTAAATGATATCCTTCTAAAGACACCTTGACAAGAAAATTATTTATTTCAGTGAGGGAAAACAGTCTTTTCCTGACTTAGTCAGTAAGTCAACATTGTCACCAGAAGGAAAAGTTAGCCTTGTAAAAATCATACCCATTTGTTTGCACTGACTTCTGCAATAACACATTGTTAAGATGGCTTTATACCTGCCTTACTTTGAGCAACAGGTTTAAGTACCTTAAATTCAAGCACTTTAAAAATATTCTCTCAAGATATGGTTATCAGAAACAAGTTTACTATTTAATAGTCAGTACCCAGTTAAGGTGTGATAAAGTATCTATTAAAGATAATGTTAAGAGAGGGGGAAACTCATATAACATGCCAGAGACTCAGAGAAATAGTCTGGTTTCCTAAAGAGGTGTTTCAACTGTGAGGAATTCAGTGAAGTATTGGGTCTGCCTGTGGTCCTGTTATGTTTGCTTCACTTTTCTGAACTGGGTCCCATGAAAGTTTGTTTTAAAATCTATTTTAGGGTCTTCCCTGGTGGCTCAGCTGCTAAAGAATCACCTGCAATGTGGGAGCCCTGGGTTGGGAAGATACCCTAAAGAAGGGAAAGGCTACCCACTCCAGTGTTCTGGCCTGGAGAATTCCATGGATTGTGTAGTCCACAGGGTCGGAAAGAGTCAGATACAGCTGAGTGACTTTCACACTGGGGCTCAGTTGGTAAAGATTCTGCCTGCAATACAAGAGACCTGGCTTCAATCCCTGGGTTGGGACAATCCCCTGGAGAAAGAAATGGCAACCCTCTCCAGTATTCTTGTCTGGGGAATCCCGTGGACAGAGGAGCCTGGTGGGCTACAGTCCATGGGGTCACAAAGAGTTGGACACGACTGAGTGACTAATACTTTCACTTTATTTCTTACAGTCAACTCCATTCCTTGACCCGGACATTGATTTGGTCTCAGCTTCAGAATATGACGACTTCAGCCTCTCACTAGGCTGTAGCCCTTAGTTTTGTTTGTTGTTTTTCCTGACCTTGGTTGTGGGCAGTAATGGACCTTAGCATCTGAACTGAAGTCCATTCATTGGAGGGTGGTGTCTCTTTATATTTATTAGCACTGCCTTGATGTATGATGTTTCAGAACTATTTTAAACCTGAAACTAGTCTCTATCAGATGTGGTAAAAAAAAAAAAAAAAAACTGGAGTTTTTTGAAATAATTTTGTAGATTGACAGATGCAGCTCCTATAGTTTTATTGAGCATGGGAAAATCTTGGAATCTTTGTTTAAAATGAAAAACTTTAAAGGAATCTCAATTGTTACTGTAATAACACATCAGAGGAATAGTAGTTTTTGATTAGAAATGTTTGTAGATATAGCTAACTAATGTTGATGCGACTGGCTACATTTCAGTCTTCTCATTTATTAGGAGGTTGGGTTTCATTCATTTGTAAAATTGCAGCCAGACTGCCTTTCCTGAATTGAGGTTCAAAATTGGATGTTAATCTTGACACCTTCTCACATTTTTGGTTTCAGACAGGCCTTTGAATGAAGCAAACAAGCAAACATTATGTGGTTGTTAATTGTTTTCCAGATGAGAACTGGGATGATGACCAACTGCTTGGTTTTGAACCATGCAATGAAAACCTTGTCTCTGGCTGCAATCTAATCAATGGGAAATGTGAGTGTGACACCATTCGAACCTGTAACAATCCCTTCGAGTTTCCAAGGAAGGATATGTGCCTTTCAGCTTTAAAGAGGATTGAAGGTGAGTACTCATTGTCGGTCACAAGCCTTAGCGTCACGTAACTCTGAGCAGTGATGGTATTTGAGCTGGAAAAGGCAAAGACGAGCTTACAGAGGTGGGTAGTAGCTTTGATCTCAAACAAGATTCCGAAAGTTGACCAGGGGCGCATGTGATGGTGTATGCATGCGTGTGTGTCTGCGCACACTTGTGTGTTTCTTAAAAGCCATGGGATGGTGACGCTGGGGCAGTATGGGCAAAGTAGTTTGCGCCTGCCTGCCTAGGTCACCTCTGCTTAATGGGTAATATCACACGAGGCGTTCCTGAGATCAGCATCTGTTCTCACCACATCCATTCTGTTTGATTTACTGTAGGATGGTGCTCCAGGAGGAGAGGGCCGATTAGAAATGCAGTCTGGCAAGAACGTGCAGTTTAGAGGAGATGGGAGCCTTGTGCAGTGACTGTTGGAGGCTGAGGTGGCTTTGCCGCAGGGCAAAACCACGTGGGTGTGAACAGGTCATTGGGTGCTTCCCTTCTGGAATGAAGTCAGAAATCACGTTAAAATAACAAGAAAATTATACTAACGTGGCCCATAACTTTTGTACATTCATGCATAAAACCTAGATGAGGGATGGATGACTTGAAAGTATGATTCATGACTGCAGTAATCAGGAGTGACAAAACCAGAGCTGGGTGCCCTGGCTCGTTGCCGGAGTTCACAGAGGATGAGGTCTGGGCTTCGGACTCAGCCATGCCCCTGGGCAGCAGTGAGCTATCTCAGAGCCCCAGGTTCCACGCAGGGGGGGCGGGGGGGCTGAATGAGACATTCTAGTGTGTGTGTGTTTGTTTTCTGTAATTCTTCCTGTTGGTGTTTAGTTGATTTACAGTGCTGTGTTAGTTTCTGCTATACAGCAAAGTGAATCAGTTATACAGATGCATTAGCCACTCTTAGATTCTCTTCCCACATAGTTCATTAGAGTATTGAATAGAGTTCCCCGTGCTATACAGCGAGTTATTAGTTATCTGTTTTATATACAGTAGTGTATGTATGTCAATCCCACTCTCCCAGTTTATCACCCCCTTTTCCCCTCTTGGTAACCATGAGTTTTCTGCATCTGTGACTCTATTTCTGTTTTGTCAAGTTCATTTGTAACCATTTTTTTTAGATTTCACATGTAAGTGATATCATATGATATTTGTCTTTCCCTGACTTCAATCTGTATGACAGTCTCTTGGTGTATCCATGTTACTGCAAAATACACTTTATATCTCTACGATGATGGAGAAGGTGTTGGTATAGTTTGGAATACCAAGGATTTTTCAGGTCCAAAATCAAGCTCATAAAAGCAGTAGAGCAGGACTGAAGTTTTTGAATTGTATTGTTTCCAAGACACATTAAAAGGTTGTAAAGAATAAGAAGTGTATGTGAAAGTGAAAGTTGCTCATTCATGTCCGACTCTTTGTGACCCCATGGACTACAGCCTGCCAGGCTCCTTTCTCCATGAAATTCTCTAGGCCAGAATACTGGAGTGGGTAGCCATTCTCTTCTCTGAGAGATCTTCCAAACCCAGGGATCGAACCCAGGTCACCTGCATTGCAGGGGAATTCTTTACCGTCTGAGTCACCAGAGAAGCCCAAGAATACTGGAGTGAGTAGCCTATCCCTTCTCCAGTGGATCTTCCTAACCCAGGAATTGAACCGGGATCCCCTGCGTTGCAGGTGGATTCTTTAGCAGCTGAGCTACCAGGGAAGTCCATTAAGAAATGTATAGTAGCCTCTAAAATAGCATTTCTGTTTGTATTTTCCAAGTGCTGCTGGATCATTAAAACAGTAAAGTAGAAAACAAAAGAAATAAAGTTTTAGAACCTCAGGAATCTTAGATAACATTTAGTTTAGTCCTTCAGTTTGAAAATTGAAAACTTCAGCTCTACACAGTGGATGACTGATAGGCCCGTAAAGTCTTTTTTGAATCATATTATGCTGTTGACACAGTTCACCAAGCTCATTTGTATTGTCTCGAGGCTCTTTGCTCACCCCTGTCCTTACCTCTATTGCCTGCTTTTCAGTATTTTTGCCAACTTCAGTGTATAAATCTTCAGGG
>SJYQ01093447.1:5337-52757 GCA_006410935.1 Redunca redunca
TTGGTGGGTGGGTGGGTGGGTGGGTGTGCAGATGTATGGATGGGTAGATAGGTGGGTATGTGGGTAGAAGGATGGTTGGATGATGAATGTATGAATGGATGAAGGGTGGATGGGTGTGTAGGTGGAGGGATGAATGGATGAATGAGTGAGTGACTGGGTGGGTGGATGGGTGGATGGGTGGGTATGTGGGCACATGAATGGGTGTGTAGGTAGGAGTGTGGGTGGATGAGAGGACGGGCCTTCTCCCCACATGCTTGTCTCATGCCCGAGTCTCCTCTTTAATAAGAACCCCAGTCCTACTGGAACAGGGCTTTCCTAGCGACTTCACCTGAACTGATTACATCGGCAATGACCCCATCTCCAAATACGGCTGCATCCTGAGGCCCGGGGTTAGGACCTCGGCCTGTGGATCTAGGAGGACACAGTGCAGCCCCCGACCCCCTCTCGCTCTCTCGTTCATTCGCATCAGTGTGAACTTTGCTCTCATCTTATTCTCTGGGTTACACCCTGTTACTTTCATTACTGCTTTCATGCTGAAGAGCTTGGAAGGCCCTGAGTGCTGATTCCTAGGTCCTCTTGACACGCCCCCTTTCTCTGAGCATGTCTTTACTTCCTGGCAGAAAACACACCCAAGGGTCACTTTGTCCTTCCCCGCCCCTTGTCCTGAAACCCGCCATCTCTCCAGGCAGCTCCGCTTCCTCCTGGAAGGAAGACACTAAAAGCCAGGATCTGTGCGTGGCGGACTGCTGGCCCCACGGGGACAGCCCGGGGGGTCCTCACGGGAACGTCTTCCCCAGATGCTCCGTTCAGCCCCGCGGGCTCACCCAGTGCCTCCCCCCTGGACACACGACCCACGCCCGCAGCAGCACCCTCACACAGCAGTCCTGGCTCCGCCCTGGGAGACAGAGCACAGCTTCGAAACTCCCGGCCCCGGCGCCAGGGAAGCAGCTGCCGACGGGAGCTTCAGACTCGGGGTGTGCGGTCGGGGCGCTGCGCTGAGATCGACCCGAGTCCTTTCCTCCTGCCTGAATGTGCCTCCGCCATTCATCTGAAACAAGTTAGACCCCTCGGTCTGTCTGCTTTCCATCCTTCCTAATTTGTGGGGTGTGTGTGAATACGGAGGTGAAAGGGAAATTCACTCAGCCATGTCCGACTCTTTTCGACCCCCTGGACCATACAGTCCCCAGAATTCTCCAGGCTAGAATCCTGGAGTGGGCAGCCTTTCCCTTCTCCAGGGGATCTTCCCAACCCAGGGATCGAACCCAGGTCTCCTGCCTTGCGAGCGGATTCTTTACCAGCTGAGCTATGAGTGAAGCCTTGACATAAATACCAGCAGGATTCAGAAGCCACGGCTGTCCCCCCTCCAAAAAGCTGTCCCCTAAAGTGTCCTCAGAAGGGGGTTGCCCCCAGCCACTCCCTCCTCCTCTCCCGCAGGCACCCACACGCCTTGGTTCCTGATTTATTCTGCCCGCGTGTTCCTCCTCCTCCTCCGAGAATAAGCGGGTCCACACGGCCGTGTTTTCTTAGTTCTCTTATTACAACTCAACCTAAGCAGCCTGCGCACACGCACACAGGCTCTTGCACTTCACCCTCCCAGCGGTTCACAGCTCGCTCCCCGCATCTGTTCCAAGCTGCAAGGCGTGCTCACCCACGTGCACGGTTGATTCAAGCACGCACAGCGCGCGCAGGCTGTCTCCAGCACGCAGACCCCGCGGCAGTGAGTGGCCCCGTGCACGAGGGTATTTGTGCCGTCACAGGTGTGGGTTGCTGTTGTCCAGTCGCTCCGTCGTGTCTGATTCTTTGTGACCCCATGGACTGCAGCACGCCACGCTTGCAGGTGTGACCTGAGGGCAAACTCGCAGGCGTGGGACTGCCGGGTCAGGTGAGAACCTGTGCGGGCACCCTGGCAGATACTGACCGGTCACCCCTGCAAGGACAGGACCAGCTTCCCTCCCACTCGCGCCTGCTGCTGACTACAAGATTTGCTAGACAAAGAGGTGATCACGGTGCCCCCCCAAACTTTAATTTACATGTCATAGAAGTCTTTGGGGCGTCTTACTGTTTCACTCGTCCTTTCAGGGAGATAGCATGGCCTCCAATGGGGATTTCACGGCAACCTTTCCGGAGCCCATCAACTTTCCTGATGGCTGGGGAGTTGCCGGGCGCTGTGCTAAGAACTTTGCAGACACATCTCACCTGCCTGTCCAGGTCACCCCATTTTACAGACAAGAACACTGAGACTCAGAGCTGAGAGGCTGCTTCTGGCACCCGGTGACTCAGGGGCAGGACGTCTGACTCTGACTCCCGCCCTGCTTCTCTGCCTACGCCCTCCTGGATGTACTGGGACCCTCCTGGAGGAGAGAGAGGAGGAGACACGCCCGGCATGCGAGCCCAGCCTCAGGGGGTCCTCAGTGAGGCCCACGCGGATCAAAGACGCTAGAACAAGGCCGCCTGCCCCGTGGACCCATCCCTCTGCTCTCCTTACAAAGCCTCCACAAAATGCTGGTTATGAAATATTGCGGGTCCTCAAGAATTAACACGAAAAACACCCATGTACCCACCACCCTGATTTAACAGGTGCCAACATCTCGCCATACTCTTGCCTGGCAAATCCCCTGGACGGAGGAGCCTGGCGGGCTGCAGTCCACTGGGTCACTAGCAGTCGGACACGACTGAGCGACTTCGCTTTCCCTTTTCACTTTCATGCATTGGAGAAGGCAATGGCAACCCACTCCAGTGTTCTTGCCTGGAGAATCCCAGGGGCGGGGGAGCCTGGTGGGCTGCCGTCTATGGGGTCGCACAGAGTCGGACACGACTGAAGCGACTTAGCAGAGGCAGCAGCCACATTTCGCCATGTGCTCCAGGCCTGTCTTTCTTGACGGAAATCAAGCTTCAGAGACAGCTCGCGTGGCCACCCCCCTGCGGGCCCCGCCCGCTCTCCGAGGAGCCGCCCTCGTGGAATCTCGGCTTCTCCTTCCGGGCAGGGCTTTGTATTTCCGCGTCGCACGTGTGTCCATCAGCTCCGGACAGCGCGGTCCCGGGGGCCTCGGGGTGGACACAGTCGGCACCACAGGGAAGGTCGCAGGGCCACCTGCCCCCGCTGACGCCCCCCAGCGCAGGGGGGCCTCCTGGAAGGCACGGCTGCACCCGCGCGGCCGTCGGGGAGGCCGGTTAGGAACTGCCCCTCCGCTGGCTTTGCCAAATCACCTGTGCAGGTCTGTGCCCCCACAGAGCTCACGTGCCCACGCCTGGCCGCCGTCGTCCCCACCGTCCCATGGCAGGACCCCTTGCAGCTTTACCTATGTCTGCACCATTCTGGGGGAGCCCATGCCTCTGCACGCCTCCTGCTCTGACCCCGAGTGCACCAGTCCAGCAGGAAGCAGATGTGAAGAGGGCAGCTGAGGGCCAGTAGGTGCCGTGGGCAGAGCTCGGGGTGACCAGCGGGGAGGCGTGTGGAGCCCAGGCTGGAGGGAGTGGAGCCTGCCAGGGGAGAGGTCTCAAAGGAGGGGTGAAGTCTCCTGTGCTCCCTAGCAGGAAGGAGCCCCGCCACCCCATCTTGATCTGCAGAGCCTCCCATTGGTCACTCTGCCCCGAAACCAGAGGGCACAGGAGCCCAAAAGGAGCAATTCCTATGTCCAACACCCACAGGACATGGACAGAAGGAGGGGGGCTGGAGGGGGCAGAAGGGAAAGCAGGCCAGCAACATCCACCCTCGGTCTATCCTGGGCAGTGGGGTTAGGCTGGAGTCTGGAGTAAAAGGGTGGCTGCCCACCTCACTTGCGTGCCAGCTGTGGCCTTGGGCTCGAACTTTCTGAGCCTCAGCTTCCTCGTCTCTGAGCTGAGAAAACACCAGAGCCTGCTGCCGGGTTGTGGGGCGAGAGGAGGCAGTGCAGAGGGGTGTGAAGCCCTCACACAGAGCCTGGCACCCCAGGAAGCCCTCAGAGAGTGGGTGGGGCCCAGGCCAAGTGTCCTCCTCTGGGACAGCCGGAGGCAGCCACGGTGGCTGCAGCAGGACCAGGTCAAACAGACCTCACAGCAACAAGCACTGAAAGGAAGCAGCACACGCAGACAGCCCAGCTGCCCACGGACGGGTGAACGGATCCAGAAGTGGGACATGGACGCGATGGAGCATTACTCAGCCATAAGGAAGGAACACACTTGAGTCCGTCCTAAGGAGGCGGATGAACCTACTGCCTACTCCACAGAGTGAAGAAAGCCGGAAAGAGGAAAACACTGTATGTTAATGCCTGTGTATGGGCTCTAGAACGATGGCTCCGATGGATCTGTTCGTAGGGCACCAGTAGAGACGGGGGACAGTGACGCACAGGGAAGCTGGCGGGCCGTAGTCCATGGGGGCACGAGGAGTCGGACGCAGCTTAGCAGCTGAACGACAACAGTGGAGACGCAGACACAGCGGGGGAAGGAGAGGGTGGGACGAATCGAGAGGCAGCATGGAAACACACACGTCACCAAGTATAAAACAGGTCCGCCAGGGGGAATTTGCTGTTTGATGGAGGGAGTTCAAACCCAGTGCTCTGTGAGGGCAGCCTAGAGGGCTGGGCCGGGGGGGGAGGTGGGGGAGGCTCACGGGGGACGGGACACGTGTGTACCAGTGGCCGACTCACGCTGACGTGCGGCAGCAACCGGCCCAATATTGTAAAGCAGTCACCCTCCAGTTAAAAATAATTTTTTCTTTAAAAGGAATTAGAAAAGACTCTACACAGAGCAAAACGTTTGTTTCACCAAGTCGCTGTGACAGCTCTCAGCGTGTACGCTGCTCCAATCCAAGAAGAGAAACCCACCAGCCCTCCGAGAGAAAGGGACAGAAGCCGCGGGCTGGCAGACGGGGCTCACACCCCTCTCTTGTGGCTGACGGATCAGGCACATCAAAACGTCGGTGGGGGCACGGCAGATTTTAAGAACCCGGTTAACACGCACAAGTCAACAGAAAGTTCGACCTAGCACCCCGAAACCTCAGACTACACGTTTTTTTCCAGCATAAAAGGAAGTGTTTTTAAAATTTGATGACGTACTGGGATGAAAACAAGTCTCAACAGATACAAAAGCTTTAGAAACAAGAAACATTCTCTGAACGCAAAGCAATTAGGTCAGCAATCAGTGACAAAAGGAAAAGCTGAAACACTCTATATGGGGAAATCAACAAAACCAATCCTAAATAACTCATGGTGCAAAGAAGGCATCAAAATAGAAGCTGGAATATATTTAGTACTCAAAGGCAATAAAAACACTGTACATCAAAACTTAAGAAGTGAAACTGCAACAGTATTTACAAGGAATTTTCTAGTGTTAAATGATTATTTTAAAAAGAAGAAAAGCTAAAAATATGTAAACTGCCTAAAATGTTAGCAAAAGATCAAGAGATCTCAACAAAGTACCAGAAGTGAAATAACAAAAGAGAAAAAAATACACCAGAGAGAGTCGGAAAAAAACAAACCAATTCACAGGGGAGAAAACGGATAAATGAGAAAAACATCGGAAATATTGATCAAAAGTAAAAGAAGGAAAGGAAAGATACAAGCATCTGAATGCAGAGTTCCAAAGAACAGCAAGGAGAGATAAGAAAGCCTTCCTCAGCGATCAATGCAAAGAAAGAGAGGAAAACAACAGAATGGGGAAACTAGAGATCTCTTCAAGAAAATTAGAGGTACCAAAGGAGCATTTCATGCAAAGATGGGCTCGATAAAGGACAGAAATGGTCTGGCCCTAACAGAAGCAACGGATATTAAGAAGAGGTGGCAAGAATACACAGAAGAACTGTACAAAAAAGATCTTCCCAACCCAGATAATCACGATGGTGTGATCACTCACCTAGAGCCAGACATCCTGGAATGCGAAGTCAAGTGGGCCTTAGGAA
The DNA here is from genome assembly GCA_006410935.1 of Redunca redunca. Lineage (NCBI taxonomy): Eukaryota > Metazoa > Chordata > Mammalia > Artiodactyla > Bovidae > Redunca > Redunca redunca. The sequence goes on from SJYQ01093447.1 coordinate 11,213, forward strand.
GCATCACTATCAACAAAGCTAGTGGAGGTGATGGAATTCCAGCTGAGCTGTTTCAAATCCTGAAAGATGATGCTGTGAAAGTGCTGCACTCAATATGCCGGCAAATTTGGAAAACTCAGCAGTGGCCACAGGACTGGAAAAGGTCAGTTTTCATTCCAATCCCAAAGAAGGACTCAGAATGCTCAAACTACCGCACAATTGCACTCATCTCACACACTAACAAGGTTATGCTCAAAATTCTTCAAGCCAGGCCTCAACAGACTGTGAACTGAGAACTCAGAGATGAGCAAGCTGGGTTTAGAAAAGGCAGAGGAACCCGAGATCAGATTGCCAATATCCACTGGATCATAGAAAAAGCAAGAGAGTTCCAGAGAACCAGAGACAGGAGAAATACAAATATCAGGGAGACTTCCCAGGCGGTTCAGTGGTTAGGGGTCTGCCTTCCGATGTGGGGGCTGCGGGGACACAGGTTCAGTCCCTGATCAGAGAGCCGAGACCCCGAGTGCCCAGGGCCCGCTGGGCCCACACACCCCGACTGCTGAGCCCACATGCTCTGGAGCCCCAGCGCCGCAACTAGAGAGAGGCCCGCACCCCCGGGGAGGGTCCCTCGAGATCTGACACAGCCAAAATTAAATAAATAAAAAATTTTTAAATAAAAACGTTAGGAATGAAAACATACTTAAATACGTAACGTGATTAAGCAGCTGACGGGACATTTTATCAATAAACAGAAGCTTTATGCCAATATATTTGAAAGCTTGGATGAGACTGACAAATTCCTAGAAAAATACACCTTTCAAAGCTGACTCCACGAGAAATAGAAAACCTAAGCAGCTGTGAGAAGCGCAGTTTCCATGGACCTGCAGAGATGGATTTTAGAAGAAGGGGGAGTTTTCAGTACAAGAGCCCGCTACAATTCACTAGACACAATGAAGGGGAAAAGCCAAACAAACTAGCTCTTGCTTTATGTCACTAAAAAAAAATCCAAGTGGATTAAAGAGATCATGTAAAGATGTTAGAAAAGAACATGAAGAAAATACGGAAGAATTATAAGGTGGAAGTATATTCATATAGAAAAAAGAAGTCTGAGTTCTAAACAGAAGAGAGAAGATGCAGCTATGAGAATCCAGAGTGATTCTCTCTGGGATAGGAAGGGGAGCAGTGGGAAGGAATGGAGCCAAGATCTGTAATATTTTGACGTTTTAGACAATTAAGTAAAGTTAATTCAAAAGAAAAATATTAAAGACAGGATTGGGGATGGCCGGGACCGTGGCTGTGCCCAGTCGCCTCCAGCCCTGCAGCCAAAGGAAGCAGGAGAGCACCAGGGGCCCAGGACGGCCTCAGCACCGGGACTCGGGCCCAGGGCGCCTGGGGGCGGGCAGGGAGGGGTGCGAGGCGACTGGGCCCACAGAGGGGCTCGCTTACCCCTCCTCGGCTGAGAGCCGCCCGAGGGTGCATGCGTGGAAGCCGCGTGCACGCGTGGTCTGCCGGCGGAGCTGCTAATATAAATTTGCTCAGCTGTGACACACACAGGGTTGTTCTGGCTGAGAGAGAAAATAAACGCTGGCCCGGCATTTTCTTGCCAATGGAGCTAAAAGCTCTCCCGGGCCTGCCGCAGGCAACAGGCAGCGGGGGCCTCCTCCAGGAAGATCAGCTTTTCCGTCCGGTTCCACCATTCTCCAGCTGCGGGTCCCTGTATGTGGCCCACTCTGGGAGCGGACGGACCCCCAAACACTCGGGGCTGGGCGCTGTGGTCCAAGGAAGAAGGGCTGGAGGGGAAGGTGTGGCTGGAGGGTGTGGCTGGGGCCAGGGGGCCTGGACACAGGGCAGGTGAGCAGGGTCTGGAAGGAGGGGGCCCTCAGAGCCGAGAAGCCGGGTGAGGGGCCTTTGGGTGGCAGGGACGCCATCCAGGAGGGAGCTGGCGCCAGACAAGGCAGGATGGAGTCGGCAGATGGGAGCGCAGGGCCCGCTGGAGCTCGGGATGTTCCTGGAGGATGTGGGGCTCGGTGGGGGCGGGGGGGCCTCTCTTGCCTGCAGGAGACTTTACAAGGCAATGAGGCAGGTGTCTGGTCGGGGACTTGCATCCTACATCACATTAAAAAACAACAAAACAACTTGTACAACCCAACAGTAAAGAGACAAATAACCCAGTTGTAAAACGGGCAGAGGACCAGTGTTTCTCCAAAGAAGACACACAAGTGGCCGGTGGGCGCAGGAAGACGCTCAGCATCACGCGTCATCAGGGAGAGGCAAGTCGAAACCAAGTGGGGCCCCAGCAGGGTGGTGCTAATCAAAGTGACGCAATAACAAGCGTTGGCAGGGCGTGGAGAAACGGAGGCTCGCCCGCGGCTGGCCGGGATGGAGAGCGGTGTGGCCGCTTTGGAAAACAGTCTGGCAGTTTTCAGTTAAGCCCAGAAATCCTGGGTGCCCAGCAATTCCACTGTGAGCTATCTACCCAAGAGACCCAAGAGCACACATCTGCACAAAACCTGTACGCAAACCCCCACAGCAGCTTTACTCACAATAGGCGGGAGCTGGGCTCAGCGCAGAGGCCTGTCGGTGGGTGGGCAGATAAACAACGCGCGGCGCAGCCACACAGCAGGGTCTCGTTGCTGCTGGGCAGCCCCTCAGGCGAGCTCGGCCCTTTGCAAGCCTGTAGACTGCAGCACACCAGGCTCCCGTCCTCCACTGTCTCTCGGAATTTGCCCACATTCGTGTCCATCGAGTTGGTGATGCCATCCCACCATCTCATCCACTGCCACCCCCTCTCCTTTTGCCCTCAGTCTTTCCCAGCATCGAGGTCTTTTCCAGTGAGTCAGCGCTTCTCATCAGGTGGCCTAAGTATGGAGCTTCAGCACCAGTCTTTCCAATGAACATTCAGGGTTGATTTCTTTCAGGATTGACTGGTTTGATCTCCTTGCTGTCCTAGGGACTCTCAAGAGTCTTCTGCACCACAGTTCAAAAGCCTCAGTTCTTCAGCACTCAGCCTTCTTTATGGTCCGACTCTCACTTTCATACATTAACTACTGGAAAAACCATAGCTTTGACTCTGCGGACCTTTGTCAGCAAAGTGACGTCTCTGCTTTTTAATACACCATCTAGGTTTGCCACAGCTTTCCTTCTGAGGAGCAAGCGTCCTCTAATCTCATGGCTGCAGTCACCGTCCACAGTGATTTTGAGCCCAAGAAAACAAAGTCTGTCACTGCTTCCAGTGGGATATTACGCAGCCGTTAAAAGGACCGGGGTGTTCACACCTGCAACAGTGTCGGGACACGTCATGCTGAGCCACAGAACCCAAGCGCAGGAGGCCACGTGCTGTCTGGCTTCCTTTCCGTGAAATGTCCAGAGCAGCAAGTCCACACGGACAGAGAGCAATCGGCGGCTACTCAGGGCCAGGAGGAGGGAATGAGGGGCACCTGCCAAAGAGTAGGGGGCTCCTTGCTGAGGTACAAATGCCCTAAACTGACCATGTAGATGGCCGCACAATACCGTGAATATACCAAAACTCACTGAATTGTACACGTCCAGTGGACGCGCTGTAGGCAATGTGGTCACAGCTCCAGAAGCTGTCACAGAAAAGAGGTCTCCACAGTCCCCCCTGTGTTCGTTACCGTTACTTTGGTGTTATAGGTTTTTTATCAAAAACTACATGCAAAAAGTATGCATTGGGATGTGAATGAATGTTTAAATCAATTCCTAGCTCGTTTTTCAAAGGGAGGTAGGTCATCCCCATCTCTTCCGGGTCCGGTGAAGAGGACTTGGGTCTCCCGGGTCTCGTCACAGCCCAGACACTGACTTCAGGGGTCGGTGGGTGAGGTGCCGCCCCGCTAAGCCTCCCCATCCTCAGCTGAGGGCGGCTCCCAAACCTTCCAGGCTGCCAGGGGGATGAGCAGCAATATGATATGACCCCCAACGCAAGATGCTTCCTGCAGGCCGCCCACAGCTCAGCCCCGTCAGTACCCACATGTGGGGGCCACATGGCTTTTTTGGAATGGGAGTGGGGGGGTGGGTAAGGGCATCACCCGTCCCCATGAATTCCTGTCACTAACACGGGTAGGCGAAGTGGGGTCTTCCCTGGATAAGCTGAGCCTCGGGGGCTCCCTGCCCAGCCCCACCATCTCCCAGAGACTGCAGTCGTGGCCCCCTGCCCTGCACAGGGCCGCAGGTGATGGGCGCACAAAGGATGCTAGGAGAATCTTGGATCGAGAGCGTGGTGACGGCTGAGCTCTCCCTCAGCCTTCTCTCGAGACCTCGCTCAGACACCTAGAAGGGGACAAGGGGCAGGCTGGCGAGACCGCGACACTAAGGACAGCCTGTGGAAGAAACAGTAATACCGACAGCAAGCAATAGTGAGAACAGTCTGCTGAGGGTGCCGACCCAGAGCAGGCGCTGGCTCCACCCTCTCCCCGGCGGGACCCTCAGTCCCTGACTCACCCCCCAGGCCCACCCCAGCTCCCACAAAGCTCCTCTCATGGGTCCTCTTTTCCTGGCACCTGCGTGCCCTCTACCATCTGCCTCCTCCGAGAAGCCTCTCCTGATAAGCCCTGCCTCTGGCTGTCCTTGCCTTGCCTTTTCTGGGGCAATCAGCTCTGCACGGGCACTCTGCAGGGGCCTTATCCCAACCAGAGACCCAGGGCAGGGGGCCTCTTCAGGGATCCCACAGCCCTGAGTGGGGACAGGGCTGCAGGCAAGCGCGGGAAAGGCACGGAACCGGGAGGATCCTGGGCAGACGCTGCTGGCCCTGGACAGGCCTCAGTGGACGGGGGTCAGGGGAGGGGTCAGGAGGACAGAGGAGGGGAGGGTGGGGTGGGGGCGGATCCCGGGGAGAGGGAGCCCCAGGGCCGAGCCTAAAGGGGCCAGGCACTGGGGAACAGCGCGGACCGCTGGACGCGCCCAGGACCTGAAACCTGCCCTGGAGGCCTGGGAGCCCCGGGCCTACATGCCCGGCCCCCAAGCCCCGCATCAGAGGTCGGGTGTCTGTGTGCAGGGAGCCCAGCCCCGCCTCCGGCGGCACGTGGCAAGGCGGGGCCCCCGCAGCCCTGGCCGGGGCGCCTCAGGCCAGCCCACCTGCCTTGGGGTCAGGAGGCCGCCAGCCGTCAGCGCGGCGTCACGGGCCCCAGGGACCTCCCCGCCGCTGCTGACGCGCCAGGTCGGACAAAGCTCATTTATGTTTGCTTCTCCCTTTCCGGTGGTTTCTGTCAGCACCGCTGATAGATGGGCACGTGTTGATGGGTTTTTCAATCTGCTGCCCATAAAGAGATTGTATTTTGACTCCTTCGCGGCTTTGTTGCGGTGTGCGCGATCCTGGTGTGATCTTTACTGGAGGAGTAGCTCAGGCCTGCGGCGGGGCGGGGACGGGACGCCAGGGACCCGCTTCCCACGGAGCCGGGGCTCTGCCCCTCCCCTGCCTGTTTCCAGGCTTTCCCGCCCTGGGGTGAGAAGCTTCCTGAGCTCGAGTCTGGAGACGCTCCAGGGGCCCTCAGACTTGCGGCCTCAAGTCTGGGATGCTCATCAGCCAGGAGGAGGCCCTGCCTCTCGACACAGGGAGGCGTGACCAGAGACGGTGCACAGAACGCACACGCGCGCACACACACACACGCGCATGCACACACACATCCACACTCTCACACACTCATGCACAAACACACATGCCCACATTCTCGCACGTGCACACACACACACATTCACTCACACACTTATGCACACGCATGCACATACACTCTCACACTCACACACACTTATGCACACATTCACACACACACACATTCACACGCACACATTCACACACACATACAGGCATACACACTCGCACATACTCATGCACGCACACTCACACACATTCACTGTCACACACTTATGCACACACACATTCTCACACACACTCACATACATTTGCACACTCACACCCACACCCACACACTCATGCACACATTCACACACACACATTCACACACACACACACTCACTCACAGACATACACACTCGCACACACTCACTCATGCACGCACACACTCACACTCACACAACCCTCGTGGCCCTTCTCAGGCCGGCCCTGGATGCTGGCAGATCTCACACACTGGCCAGGTCTGGGTTGGGAGCTGAGGATTTGGGGCTACACCAAGGACACCCTCGGGCTCAGAGGGCGGCTGGGTAAGGACGTTCGGAGCCGCGGACCCTGAAGGACCAGACGCGGAAGAGCTCGTCTTGACAGGAAGGCCAGGCCAAGGGAGCCCTGAGCGCAGGGAGCCGGGATGGGCTGGGGGCTCAGGCTGGAGGATGGGGCCGCACCTGGGACCCCCCCCCCCGTGTGGCCGGACCGATGGGACCTGGGAGCAGAGGCAGAGGCTCAGGCCCGCCTGCACCCCACTCCCCAGACGCGGCTCCCCGCCTGGAAATGTGGCTCCACCGGGTCCACAGGAGAATAGAGATTTTGAGGAGACCAGCCCTCCGTCGCTGACTCCGTGCCTGGCCCTGGCTAAGCCCATTACACATATCATGCTTTTTAACCTTTGCAAAAACCCCAAGAGGTTGGCAGGCCTTCTAACCATCTCCATTCTACAGATGAGAAGACTGAGGCCCAAGGAGGTCAGGGGCTGAGCCCCTGAGTGCTGGTCCAGGGTTCAAACCCAGGCATCAGATCCAGTCCCTTCACAGATTGAAGAAGTGAAGTGAAGTCGCTCAGTCATGTCTTGAGTCTTTGCGATCCCATGGACTGTAGCCTACCAGGCTCCCGTGTCCATAGAATTTTCCAGGCAAGAGGACTGGAGTGGGTTGCCATTTCCCTCTTTCTCAGGTTGGATTCAGTAAATCTGCACACAATTCCGGGAGGGCTTCGCAAACACTACACTGCCAGCCAGAGGCGGAGGCTCCTCTCCAAGCCCAGGATGTCCCCTGAGGCCAGATTCCTCCAAGCTTCCCTGTGGGCATCTCTTCCCACCTAACCGCTGGGAAAAAGCCCAGATGACTCCCAACCCCCATTCCTTTTCAGCTCCTGAAAGCGCCCGGGGCACTGCGCCATGGCCCCAGCCCAGCTGGGAACCCCACCCCCACCCCTCCAGGTCCTTATCGCCCGCAGTAAAGGGACGGCACCTCTGCGCTGTGGGCCCCCACCCCACCGCACCCCGGGTTCCACCCCTGCTGGTGAGTGAGTTATCATTCACCTGCGAGCAGGGGGAGGGCACGCGAACACCTGTAGGCCAGGCCTGCGAGCACCCACGCCTGTGTCTGTCTTTCAGCCTCGTAAACCGTTGCCCTGACCTGGTCCGGGATGAATCACCCTTCACGGAGGCGGGCGTGCTGCCCACAGACCGCCACCGGCACGAACAGCAAGCTGCAGGGGTGCAGGCTCCGTCCGCTATGATTCCGAGCAGGTGCTCACGTCTGTAATGCAGAGGAGGAGGGAGATCCATTTCTAAACGTCCCGGTGAGCCAGCCCGCGTCCGGACACCCCAGAGACGTGGGTCTGCAGGCTCTCCAGCCGCAGCAACGGGCGCAGGCAGCCCGAGGCGCCACAGGCCCCTCCGCCTCGGCCGCTCCTCACTCCTGGCCCCAAGCCCTAACGCTGAGCCCCGGGCTCCCTCCAGGAACCCGACGCTCACACCACAGGTCGCACTCCGCTGTGCCCCCCGAAACACGTGTAGGAGGCGAGGCCATCACACCCCCTCCCCACCCCAAGAGCGGCCAGGAGCGGGAACGGGTGTGGCCCCGGCTCCACCAACCACAGCCCGTGCGGCCTGGGGCCCGTGAGCCTCACGCGCGGCGCCTCGGTTCCCACATCTCCAAAATGAGGAGAATGATCCAACTCGAGGGCTGCGGTGGGGAGGGGCTTCCCTGGGGGCTCAGCTGGTAAAGAGTCCGCCTGCCATGCGGAAGACTGGGTTCGAGCCCCGGGTCGGGAAGCTCCCCTGGGGGAGGGAGAGGCTGCCCACTCCAGTACTGACAAGTCAGTGCACACACAGGGCGCTAAGGACGGTGGGGTCACGCGCGTCTCACACGAGTCTGCCGTTGTTACTGGTGTTATTCAAGTTCATTCAACTGCTTCCCACGAGAGGACAGACACACTCAGTCTTCTTAGACTGAAAATCTTTCACTCTTCTTAGAGTGAAAATCGCAGTTTTTCCCTCCACCACGTGGAAGGGTCTGAGATGTGTGGCTTGGGCACCAGGTGACTCCGGGCGGGCTGGCGGGAGTCTGCAAATCCTAGTGAGCCTCCTCACCCGTGGGCAGCCCTCACTCCTGTGGCGTTTAGGACACAGAAACCCCATCAGGACACTGTGGTTGGGACACCCCACCCCCGTAACAAAGGTTGGCCCTGAGGAGCCTAATGGGTCCTGGGATAAGGACGTCCCTGGGGGTGATGAGGACAAAACCCAAGCTTGAAGCCCCAACCCAAGGCTTCTGCACACAGTGGGAAATCTGTTGCATTACCCCTGAGTGAAGTCACTCAGTTGTGTCCAACTCTTTGCAACCCCATGGACTGTAGCCTACCAGGCTCCTCTGTCCATGGGCTTCTCCAGGCAAGAGTACTGGAGTGGGGTGCCATTTCCTTCTCCAAGGGATCTTCCAGACCCAGGGATCAAACCCGGGTCTCCGGCATTGGAGGCAGACGCTTTAACCTCTGAGCCACCAGGGAACACCCCTAACACTCCCTAAAGGGGCAGAAATTGGATGTTTTTTCAAACCCAAGCCCCCTGGGACAGGGAGAGCAGGACAGGGACAGAGCGCCCGCAGACGGTGAAAATCCGGACCCTCCCAGCCTCCCGGGCCCCCAGCTCCTCTGGGGCACTCTCGAGAAGCCCAGCCCGGGGCAGGGAGGCGGCAGAGCCAGGCGCTCGCCCCAGCCAGCACAGCCTCTCATGGAGGACACTTGCGAGTGATCGACCGGGTCTCCTCCTTCTCGGCTGCTGTGGTCAGCGCTGGGGCCGGACTCCAGAAGGAGGGGTGCTCCTGGGGAGCGGCCTGGGATCATCTCAGGGGACTCACCGTCTTCCCCTGGGGAAGCGGGGGCTGGGAGCCTCCCACAGGTGCCGGAAGGCTGGGACACCCCACGGCGCGCTGCGCTCACTCACTCAGTCGCATGCGACTCTGCTGACCCCGTGGCCTGTAGAGCTGCCAGGCTCCTCTGTCCGTGGGATTCTCCAGGCAAGAATACTGAACGGGTTGCCGCGCCCTCCTCCGGGGGTCTGCCCGGCCCAGGGACTGAACCCCCATCTCTCACGCCTCCTGCCCGGGCAGGTGGTCCCAGGAGCACCGCCTGGGGAGCCGCATGGCGCACAGCGAGCCCTTCAGTGAGTTTCCCGGGGCGGCTTAGACGGCAGAGTGGAGTCTCGCAGTCCAGGCCGGAAGCCCAAGCCCAGGGTGAGCTCCTGAGGCCTCCGTCCTTGGCTCCCCCGCGGCCGTCTTTGCCCACTGTCCTCCCACGGCCCTCCCTCTGTGCATCTGTAGCTAACCCCCTCTCCTTCCAAGCACATCAGTCAGATGGGAGCCTCACGCCCTCACTTGAGCTCAGGTAGCTCTTCAGATGCCCTTCTCTAAATACAGCCACACCCTAAGGGCCCCGGGGGTTAGGACACATGTATTTTGGAGGGGACATAACTCGGCCCATAAGCGCCCTCCACGCCTGCCGCTGGACAGGTGGCAACGGCGACAATGACGAGAAGCAGCGCCCGGAGTGGACGCTCAGCATGTGCCCGACCCCCTGCCCAGGCTCCTTATGCACCCCACTCATTGCCTCCTCAAGCCTTGAAAAGGTGTCACTAACCCTCTTTCCGGAGGAGCAACCAAAGCTCACAGAGAATCAAGGATTTACCAAAGGCCACCACCGGGAAGCAGAGCCCGGACAAAGCCAGGCTCCTCCGACTGGAGTCCGGGCTGCTCTCCACCACGCCGGAACGCCAAACACGCTGGGGTGCCTGCCAGACTAACGGCCAGCTAGAAACAAGCCACCACCACGGCCCAGCACTGCCTCAATCTTTTATTTCCTTCACAACATTTAATGTGATCTTCATAACAATTATGTGAGATGGGCATCTTTGTTCCTTTTTCANTAGCCTGGGTCAGTGCTCCTGGTTCAGCCAGTCTTCTTGGACACGGCATCACAGTGACGCAGCTCTAACACGGCCCAGTCACTTCAGCATGTGTGAATACCCAGATAAGGGCCACGCTACAGTTTAGGCTCCCTGGAAGAAAACAGCTCGCACCTGTTCACGGGGCAGTCCAGCTCACGGGGCACACAAACGGCAGCAATATGCCCCGGTCACACTCACCGCCCAGGCACCAGGGATGCCACTCACTGCAGCCGAGTCAGCAGGCTGCTCTTGAAGAAGTGGGAGACACCCCCCAGCCTGCCTCGTGTCTGTTGAAGGAGGGTCTGACCAGGCTGAATGAAATAAACGTCCACAAAATTGCAAGGTTGCTGGTGTGATGATGGCAGGAAGCAGACGAGCCGCGTCCCCCCGACGTCCCAGCAGCAAGAGCGTTTGCAGAAAGACAGAGGGAGGCAGCAACCAGCTCGCTCCTCTGCGCCCCCAGCCCCCACCCCCACCCGTGCCCCTGTCTCAGGCAACCCCATTCTCTGAAGCGTGGGCACCACACAGGGTATCTCCCGCAGCCCCAGGGTGATGGGGACAGCGAAGACGGGTCTCACAACCCGGCTCTAAGTGGCGTTACAGCTTCCCAGACCCTTGAGGGGGATGAATCGGACCCCGCGCCTGGTCCTACACCAGGCTCCGGAAATGCACGTGCGGCCAGTCAGGAACATGGGTCACGGCTGCAGCCTGGGTGAGCCTCATCAGAGACGAGCTACAGGGGGAAGAAAACCGCATCTGTGGCAACTTGGGCTCTTCCTTCTCGAACTTGCTCTGACTTCAGTTACACGAGTGCTTGTGTGGCCCCGTCTCAGGTCTCCCCCACGCCAGCCTGCCCCGGCCCAGAAGCCCTTGACTTGGCTCCTCCCTGACTCTCTCCCCAGCCGCTGGCCCAGAACCCGGCACTAAATAAACGTATGAGGTTCAACGAGTAGCTCGTGAAGGTACAGGATGAATTTTGTGAAATTTATCACCAGCATATAAGGCCTCAAGGGCAAAAACTGGGCATTTTCCTTCTCGAAATCACCACAGTTTGATGTACGGCTTGAAGCTTGACACTCCATAAATGTTTAGATTCTGAATTTAATTTAAATTTAACTGACCGGCCTCGTAAAGGAAGGGAGGAGATATTACTCATAACAGAAAAAAGATTAGAAAAAAAAATTTTAAACAAAAACTCGAGAGCCCCTGGCTAAGCAGCTGAGAGGGGACATCTGGAGGGGAGGGTTTTCATAATTCATTTCTTAAAAAGCCAGGCTCGCCGTCTCCTCCATGTCCTCATGTTTAATTAAACAGTGAAGGATAGCTTCTACTCGCAGATGCGGGCCTGGCCGCTCGGCTCTGGGAAGTAGGGGCCGCTCGGCCAGGGGCTCCAAGAAGCCCAGCACCCGCCAGAAACGGGACGGGGCCAAGGAGGACCCTCAGGCTGGGGGCAGGGGCCACGGGCGGCTTTCTGAGTGGGTCCGTGAGGAGCGAGGGCCGGGCCTCCCAGGGCAGACACCGCGGAGGCCCTCCCAGCCCCACTGTGCCTGCCAGGTGGGGGCACACGTATGCGTGGGCACAGATGCCCACGTGGGCTTCCCAGGTGGCTCAGCGGCAAAGAGCCCACCTGCCGGTGCAGGAGACGTAAGGGATGCCGGTTCGATCCCTGGGAGGATCCCCTGGAGGAGGAAGTGCAAGCCCTCTCCAGGATTCTTGCCTGGAGGATCCCATGGATAGAGGAACCCGGCAGGATACAGTCCACAGTGTCGCAGTCGGACACGACTGAGCGTGCGCGCACAGGTGTGTGTGCAGGTGTGTTTAAGCACGTGCACCTCTGTGTGCACGTCCGGGCAAGGCCGTGGAGTGTGCGTGTGGGTACAGAGCCAGCGCTGAGCTTCTCAGCCACGTGGAGCCAACAGTGCTGTGAGGGCCCCTCTAGCCCGAGGGCTTCATCCAGAGAAGCAGCCGAAACGTGGGATGGACAGACTTCAAAAGGAGAGTCCAAGGAGGAAGGCAGGAGCCCCTCTCACAGACCTGCCTTCTGCAAACACCCAAATCGCAGGGTAGAAGCTCCCGAGACCAAGCCCAGAGGTTTCTGCTTGGCCCGTCGTCAGACGACTGGGCGCTGGGATCCACGGACTTCCCTTCCCCTCTTCGCTCACCCGCGTCCTCTCTGTATCTGCAACGAGTGTGGTTGCTTCCTTTGCTTGCTAAGGTTCCGGGGGTCATTGCTCGTTGGACGAGCCCACCTGGGAAGGTCTCAGGAGCACAGGCCTTGGCGGGGCCGGGGGCCCAGGGCGCCAGTGTTTGCTGAGTGCCTACTCGAGAGGAGCCGCGGCAGCCTTTCCTACACGAGCCTCCCCAGGACCCAGCACGGGGAGGTCAGAGCAGAAGCGCGGGCAGCTGCGACCCCCAAGACCACGGCGGGCGGGCGGGGCAGGAGCGGGACTCAGGCAGGTCTGTCTCCCAGCCTGGCCCCTCGGCAGGGCCCTGGGAGGCTCTGGGGCTCAGCCCCTGGGGCTGAGGCGTTAAGAAGGGGAGTAGGGTAACAACGATGCTACGTGCAGGGCAGCAAAGGGGACTCTGATGCAAAGACGACTTCCGGACTCTGCGGGAGACGGCGGGGGTGGGGTGAATGGAGAGGATGGCATGGAAACATGGACATTACCACATGTAAAGCAGTGCAAGGCGGATGCCTGAAGTGGGGTGCCCACTGGGGCACACGCAAAACCCATCACAGCAGTGTAACTATCCTCCGATTAAGACAGCTTAACTTAAAAAATAGTTAATAAATAAGAAGGAGGGGAGCGGGGTCCAGGCCCACCAGCAGCTCCTCCGTGTAAGCGCCCAGACCCCCGACAGGCGCCCGCCCGCCCACACGGCTGCTCAGGCGCAGGCAGTGGGCCGGCCAGGGGACCCAAGGTGGGCACGGGCCTGGAACTTCTCCCAGAAGAGCCCGGACATCCTCTCTCACAGATGTCCGGGGCCTCCCCAGGTGCGGACCGGCTGCCAGACACCCTGCGAGAGAAGGGGAAATGGGCTGAGAGGGCAGAGCGCCTGGGGCTGCTGGGGGGACCCAAGGCCGCGGGGTTCAGTCACGGCCCTGGGGGCGCTGAGCTGTCTTCCCCCGCTTCTTCCACACCGCCTCCCACCACCCGTCCTCGCCTCCTCCTCGGCCGACCTTCCCTGAGGCCCCACCTCGCTGACACGAGGCAGACCACGGGGCCTGGGCCGTGACACAAATGTCACGGGCGGCATAGGAGTCTCGGAGCATCAGAGCTGCAGAAACCTTTGTCTCCATTGAGTCAGAAGATAAAAAAACAAACAGGCTGCTCCCGGCGGCTCTGCAATCCAAACACCGTAAATTCCACAGACCACAGAGGCCCGTGGCGGGGCCCCTTCCCTGCCTGCCTGACGACTGCAGACAGCCTCTGATTCCATCTCGCGTTTGCAGCTGGCCAATCAAATGCTCAGGCCGCGTCCTCTGGCTGTTCTGGCCGGCCGGACCGCAGCTGCACTGCCCCCAAACAGGAAGGCAGGAAGACAGAGGAATCAAAGCGAAGTAAACGCCAGATAAATGTAGACCTGTCACTTTAAAAATTCATAAACACCAATCCCCTCTGCAAAGTATTTGGGTTTAACCAGTGAACAGACCCATCTAACTTCCTGAGAGACACTGCCGAAGTGTGAATTTTTGAGAAACCCATTTCCTGGTTTCCCAGTGTGTGAGGTTCCTGGGGGCGGGGGGGACTCCAAGCCAGCGCCAGGACCCGGCAGTCTTGCTCAAGCCTGAGCTCTGTCCTGCCCCCCCACCCCCAGGCTCTGGACATCAGCTGCGCCGGGCACCCCCGGGCGGCCCTGTGAGCACTCCAGGCCTCAGTTTCTCCATCTGTGTTGTGGGGGGATCGTGGGGGCCTTGACCACAGCCATACAAGTGGGGGTGTCACAACAGTGTGACCACCCCTGGGCAGGGGTGAGGGTGAAGCATGGACCAAACAGGGTGAGGTCGGGGACTACGGTTCCGGGAATTCCTTCCTAGTCTTCAAAAATAGCCAAGTGGGGGGGCCCAGAGGGAACAACGCCGGACCCCAGTATCCTCCAGCCAGCATCACGGTGGAAGGTGGAGGGCCGGCCTGGGGGTGCTGGGGCAGGCACCATGCAAGCAGTGATGCCNAATGTTCAGCTGCACAAACATAAGCCAATGCTCCCACTCATATTGGCAAACCATTTGTGGAGAGCACAAACTTGAGGCAGAAGAGGAAATATTTGGTTTCGTATCCTCACTGACTGCTATTTAAAAGTGTCTGGAATTGGAACAGAGAGTATTCACAGCCATACTATTTGCCAACTGACGCTCTGTGTATTTTGCAGATCAGGAAATGGATTTAGCCAGATTTCAATGCTGTAGGTAGGGGAAGTTTAAAACAGTATCTAGAAACTTGTGTTACTTCAATAAGGGAGAAAGTATGCCTTAATGGAATAAATATTGAAATGTACTTTTGATCTTTTTTTTTTATTTTTATTTTTTTGCAGTGAGCAAATAATCACTTAAACAGGAAAGATGAGGTGGGAAAATAAAAAGAAGAGAGAAATGTCATTGAGTGGGCTGAGAGTGAGACAACCTGGGTGCAAATCTTTTATTCACTTTCATTCTTTCATTCACTCACTTATTCTTTCAATAAATATTTATGGAGAGCCTACTATGTACCAGGTCATCACCAAGAGGTGATGACCAAGATGTACCTGAGTCTGAATTTTCTTGCATTTAGAAAACCACATAAACAGAGATCAGCAGCTTGTGAGGGTTCAGGTCACAGGGAAACCCTACAGGATGAGTACCCAGGCTGTGTGGTTAGTCCCAGGCAGGAAAGTGCTCAGTGGGGTTTGGTACAATGCTTGGTTTGTTACTTCATGGTGGTTGGTGTTTAGCCTCAGATAATTGGCATGTGTATTTTAATTAATTCATCAAATTTATCTTTGAGCATGTTACAATGTATTTGAAAGATCAGATTCTAATAAATTTAATAGAATGTGGAACCATGAAGCTTGAGGAATGCCCAGGGGGCTTTGGGAACCCATGTTTCAGCTGAGGAGTAAAGAGATAAGTGTGACGTTCTAGAGGAGATGACCTCAGCTGAGTGCTGAATTTTGACTTACACACAAGAGTCCTCTCAGACCTTAAGGACATTAGAAACTGCCATTCTGGAAGCAACAGGGCATCTCATCACTAGTGATAAAATTGATTCACTCATATTTTAAAGTTCAAGTTAAAACTATTTTCTTCTCTGTGTGTATGAAGCTGACATATATGTTTCTTAAACAGGTAATTTCATGCTTCCAAAATGGGACATAAAGTGGTCGTATTCGACATTTCTGTCGTCAGAGCCTTGTGGGAAACTCGTGTCAAGAAGCACAAAGCCTGGCAGAAGAAGGAGGCAGAAAGGCTTGAGAAAAGCGCTCTGGAAAAGTATGTGTTCTCTGCCCTTGCTTTGCACTGTCTTCAGCGAATAGGGAGGCTGCAGTTATGCTGTGGAGGGGGTGCCTCTCCTCTGAGATTTCTCCCTGTCAGTGACATGTGCTCAATGGACTTCAGAGTCTGTTGCCCACAATGAACGTTTGATTCCTATAACAGTAACACACATAGCTATAAAGACCCACACACATTGCAGGCACCGTGCCAGCCATGGAAAGACAGCAGTGACACGATAAATGTCTCCATAGTAAATTCTGAGAAGACTGCTCACCTCACCTCAGCAGGCTGTCTGATGCTCTCCCCCTGTGTGGCCACGTGAGGGCTGCTGTCTGTCCTGCACGCAGCCCTCCCCTGTTGAGCTGAACACTAGATAAGATTCATTGCGTCGATGCCGTTTTTACCTGGATTGGAATGATGTGGTTTGACTGCTATCACACACTCATGAAGTATGAGTAAAAGAGAGTTATTGTGTATGTGAAAACTAAGTTGAGTGCTTTGGAAAAACTACGTGTGTGATCAGTCTGAACCACACAATTGAATTAACACTGTGCAAGACGGATACAAGTACAGTGAGCTAGAAAGGGTGCACATTCAGGTGGCCTTGCGCATCTGTAAGTTTTACTCCTTGTGAAGAAACTCAAACTAGAAGTCTTGGATGATGTGTTATGGGTGTGGTTTATATAAGAAAGGCAGAGTGGGATTCTGATTGCAGATCCATTCTCAAAGGCAGTCCATGACTGCCATATCAAGTTGGCAAATGGTGACATATGTTGATGCTTTAGGATAAAATCAAAATGTGTAGGATGTAAATGTCTCTTTATTCTTGGTTCTGCACTTCTCTGAACTATTTTGACGAAACAAATACTTATTCTGATCATGCTGGATAATGAAGCTGCTACTTGTAAACATCACTGCGAGGGGCTCTGTTACCTCAGTTCCTGGTGTTTCATTTTGTAATACTGTATTTGTCCCAACACTTAAATGTTATAAGTAGAGATAGAATAGAGAACATCATTCTACATGAATGAAATTCAGTCATTTAGAGGGAGAGCTAAAGATGCTATTTGTTAGGCTTTAAGTGAGGAATTTTTCATCCAATGAGGCTATTGCCATCTAGGCTAAGACTGTGGGCTCATTTCCTAAGGAAAGAGTTTTTATTTGCACATTTACTGACTTAATTAATAGAGTCCTAATGACAGTATTTTGTATGTTTATATTGTATTTGAAATTCTACCAAAATTGACTCAAGGGGAAGGTTACATGGGTGATAGAGTATAAAGACAATGACATTTTATTTATGTTAGTTACTCTCAAGGAAGAGAATGCCATTGTAAAAATAGTTTATATTCTCATTGTGACTTTCCTCTCATTAGGTTTCAAAGGGACTAAGAGATAAACGTTTAAAAGAGAAATCCAAAGAAGATTTAATATTCAAGTATTTTTAAAGTCGCATTTCTGATTTCCTTTTTTTCTCTGTTCTATGTTGACTACCAAGATATGTGAAATAGTCACATCAATTTGTAATTTGTGATATAAGAAAGTTGTACTGGGTAGGACTGAGTGGGTATTTTTTCATTGCATCGCCAGAATCTACTTTCAGGCTCAGTCTAAGAAATGAAGAAGGAAAAATAAGGAACATTAGTCTGAAAAGTGCTCAGTGACTAGAAGACCTCGCTGTGGCTGTGCTGTCGGCTGTGAAATTTCTGGAGGACTTCTTCTATTAGTTCAACCAGTATCTTGTGTCTAGGGTCTGGCCTGAATCCCTGACTACTATTAGAGCTAGAGCTACAGGCAAATATTTAAGTTCATATTTATCAGATGGTATTAAAATATTTAAATTATACTGACAAACTAATAATGAAAAGCAAATCACCCCAAGCCCCTGCTAGTATTTCCCAGAGGAGTCCACTTCTAACTTTTTTCAGCATTTTCTTCTGGTATTAAGTTCCTCTCTCTCCATGAGCTGGTATTTTTAAATGTATCTGTTTTATTACATTGTTTGGTGCAGTGGTGAAGAATCTGCCTGCCAATGCAGGAGATGCAGGAGATGTGGGTTTGATCCCTGGGTTGGGAAGATCCTCTGGAGTCAGAAATGGCAACCCACTCCAGTATTCTTGCTTGGAAAACTCCATGGATGGAGGAGTCTGGCAGGCTATAGTCCATGGGGTCACAAAGAGTTGGAGATGACTGAGCATGCACGACATTATTTATAGACTTCATATATACATCCCGAAGCACTGGCTATCCTCCAGCTCAGCTTCCTGTGACTAAGACCTTCATAGCAGTGTGCTAGCCAATGCCATCAGCAAGATAGTTTTCTCAAATACTCCTGTTCTCCTAGATTAATGACAAAGCATGAAACTCCACTGATACCTGAAGTGGTTTCTGAAGAGCAAAAAGTCTGATTAAGGGGGAAACATTTGCACATAGTCCTGGGGAGCCAGCCCTGCAGAGATATGGGATCAAGAACTCCAAGCCGCCATAATAGCAAGTGCAAACACTCTCAGGCAGGGGTTTGCCTGGGTGGTTCAGGGAGGAGCCAGGAGGCTAGAGTGCCTGGGCCAAAAAAAGTAAGGGAGGGAGCAGAAGTGGATGAGGTCAGACAGGCAAGGGGAGGGCACAGACCTGCAGGGCCTTAGGCCATAGTGAGACAACTGCTTTATTGGGTGAAACGAGAAACCAGTGAGAGATGTGGCCAGAGGCATGACGTGGTGTGATTGACACTGTCACAGGCCCCTCAAAATGCTGGATTAATGTAGACTGTCGGGAGGCAAGAGTGTTCCCTGCTTAAAGATGCTGGTGACTCGGACCAGGATGGGAGCAGTTAAGTTGGTGAGGAGTGGCCAGATTCTGGTAAAAATGACCTTATTTGCTGATGGGCTTGATGTGAGATATGAAAGAAAGCACAGAGTCAAAGGTGACCCTGAGGTTCGGGGTCAGAGCCCCTGGGAAGTCTTTTTATTAAAATGGAGCAAGAAGCAAGTTTAGCAGGTGGAGATAGGAGTTTGGGTTGGAACTTGTCAGCTTTGGGATGCCTTTTACTTATTCAGGTGGAGATGTTGGGAGGCAAGAATGCTGGATTCATTGAGGACGCCTTGGCTGGAATGATATAATTGGGCCTCGTCAGCATATAGTTGTATTAAATGCCAAGAGACAAGAATGTCTGCAGACAAGAATGATCTGTATTGCTATCAATTTTCTACAAGTTAACTTCAATCCCTGCCGAGTTGTAAAATAGCTTAGCCTAGTCAATGACAAAGCTGCATACCCCTATAGGATTGGATAAAATCCAGCAGGGCTCTGGCATTCCACATATCTACCAGTCTCTTGCTTTCTTGAGCCTTCCATTTTTTTCTTACAATTGACAGTATTTGGTAGTCAGGGAAAGTCCCTGCCCTCAGAGATGTTCCCATGCCAGACTCTTTGCTCTGTTCCTGCCCCTCCCGACCCCTTGGCTCCTGGGCTTGCCTGAGACCCCAGAGCCAACTGTGACTCTAGTGCATCTCTCCTTCAGGTACCACTTGAGAGTTTCCATGCTAGGACTGACCCTCCACTACGGGGTTTTTGTCTGTTTGTTCACTCAGCATTTGTTTGCCTTGGGTCATGTAGAGACCAGGGCTTGCAGTTGCAGCCTGTTTCTGAAACAGGCCCCTTTTTAAGCTGGGACCCCACCTGCCGCCAAGTCCCTGAGTTGGGCTAAGAAGGGCTCAGATGCCTTCCTGAATGTTTTTTGCACCAAGTTCCTATCCAAGGTGGGCTACTTATTTTGAGACAGTGTCTCTGTGTGATGGATTTGAAGGACAGCCATATCAAACCTTGTTTTGTATCACACAGAAGGTTAACCTATTAAGTGCTCCAAGCAGATATCAAATCTCTAAATGGAGAAAGACCGCCCCTCCCCAGGTGCCCAACACTGTTCTAATGACCGTGTGGGCATCAGAAGGGCAGTGAGATGTAGTCCATCGTCATGGAGCTTATGACCAAGCTGGAGGACAAAGAAAACTATAAAGTGATAGGTTAGAGAAGTATTCTGGTAGAGAATTCCATGGACTGTATAGTCCATGGGGTTGTAAAGAGTTGGACACGACTGAGGGACTTTCACTTTAGGGAGGTAGCAATGAGAAGGTACTGGGAGTAATGGGGAGGCTGAGGAGTCCTGGGCCAGCTCCAGTGACTGACTGAAACTGGGGTTTATGAATAACAGGTTCATCTGTAGGAGTGAAGTTTCCCAAGGTGGCTGGTGGTAGACCTTCTAAAGTTATATTTTATAAATTGGGGCTGTCTATATATTTCTATCCATATACTCCTGTGTGCATGCTAAGTCGCTTGAATCATGTCTGACTCTGTGCGACCCTATGCACTGCAGCCCTCCAGGCTCCGTGGGATTCTCCAGGCAAGAATACTGGAGTGGGTTGCCATGCCCTTCTCCAGGGGCTCTTCCCAACTCGGGGATCGAACCGGGTCTCTTAAGGCAGGTTCTTTACCACTAGCGCCACCTGGGTTGATGGCTCCTGGAAGATCAGCAAATTCCTGCATTTTTAAAAGTTGCGTTTAAAAATAAATTGGGGTTGGCACCTTGTAATATCAAAAGATATTGTAATTAATCAAAGGAATAGGTAATTTTGGTTAAAATTTCAGCCGTGTAACTCCTGTATTTTTAAGTCAGATTTGCTAACAATTCACAACTCTAAAAGTTAAAGATTCCTACCCACTTCCCACCCCCAGATCCCCCACTGCAGAGGAAACAGGAAAGGAGGGGCGGGGAGAGGGGGCGGAAGGGGAGGTGAGAGCTCATCTCCGGCTGCTGGGAAACTGCAGGTGATGAGAAGGACTGCGCATGCGCCCAGGTNGTTTTTCAGCAGATTGAAGTTTTACTTTTGAACTGGTGATAATCCTTCCAAATGGATGTTAGATTGCTCTGATTTTACTACAGATCTTGTACATGCTGGTCTCTTTTTAGTTGTTGAAATAGCCTTTTCATTGTTCAGTGTTTTAAAATATCCCTATAAAGAAGCATTGAGGAAACTTTAAAAGAAAACTAAAATGGTAGGCAAAGGTCATTGGACTTCCCAAAGTTTGGGACATAATCTTAAAATATTTTTAAAATTCTTCAAGAGGAGAATTTGGTCAATGCTTTTTCTTTTAAAAGAAAAACTGGTATTTTAATGCAAACTGTGGCCTGGTTTGGTTGGCGTGTGCTTGCTGTAGGCGCAGACAGCATCACAGCTGTTAAGGAAAGTCAGATTTGGCAGTTGAAGAAGGTTATGCAAATAGACCAGTAGTACACGTCATTTATAACCTGAATGTGCTTAAATGAGTAAAAACACTAGGTCCAGGTGTAAATCACTGGGAACCACCCCAAATGTAGTCAGCATTTATCAGTAGAATCCAGCAGCTTGATTTAAATTGTTGGGTCTCATTAATCTTTAATGACGAAGGGTGCCCTCCTTTTTTAGTTTGAAGTAGTAACTGAAAGTTCAGGCTATCAGGTTTTTTACATGCTTAGTCCTGTCCTCCTGAGAAGGCAGTGGCACCCCACTCCAGTACTCTTGCCTGGAGAATCCCATGGACGGAGGAGCCTGGTGGGCTACAGTCCATGGGGTCTCATGGACGGAGGAGCCTGGTGGGCTACAGTCCATGGGGTCTCAAAGAGTCGGACACGACTGAGCAACTTCACTTTCACTTTTCGCTTTCATGCATTGGAGAAGGAAATGGCAACCCACTCCAGTATTCTTGCCTAGAGAATCCCAGGGACAGAGGAGCCCGTTGGGCTGCTGTCTGTGGGGTCCCACAGAGTCGGACTCGACTTAGCAGCAGCAGCCCTGTCCTTTGACAAGGTAGCTATTGAAAATGGTCACTAGAGATTTCACTAGTTCATGTACTAAGCATTTTAGAAATGTTTAATGAGCTGTGATTTGATACAAATAGATTAATGGTACTAATATGGATGAACGTTTTGGGTTATTTGGATTCTTGGCACTGTAAGCTTTTCCTTAATCTTGACTCTAGTTCTTCAGATTATAAAGGAGTCCCAGCAGCAGCACGGTTTACGGCATGGAGACTTCCAGAGGTACAGGTTAGTATCGCTTGCAAGGTGTATAGACATCTCTGGCTTTTTCAGACTCAGTTTGCTTTTGTTACTGCCCTCACTGCTGTGCCTTACCAGAAAGTATACCTGGAAAGTCTAGTTCTTAACTTACATCAAATCGTCAAAAAGATACTTAATTTTCAAATTTAAAAAGAGTGAATCTTTTTATCCACTTTGCCTTAAGATGTTGCAGATACATGGAAGCTTCATAATAAGGAATTGTGATTTTTTTTTTTTTTTTTTAATTTAACCATGTTACAGAATCTGGGTTATATCCCAGCTCTTGGCATTTGCTGTTCTGATTCCTGTCCTTGTAGTTTTGCTTTTTCTGGAACATGGCCTTTCATGTCCAGATTCTCTCACCTAACATATTACTCAGTGGTATTCCATTGCAGGGGTGAACCATCGTCTGCTTCTGCCTCCCAGTTGAATGGCTGCTGGGACTCCAATTTTGTTTTTTTCCTAGTTATTATTAATCTTTTTAATGTTGGATTTTCAATTAGATATTTTGGTAGTAAAATATAACATAAAAATGACTTTGTGTATATTTTAGTCCATATTTCTGTCTTTTAGTACATAAATATATCTGTGTATGTGTGCCTACCAAATAGTATTTTTGTTCTTCTAGTCTTTTTCTGCGCATTTTTTTCCATAAGTTTGCTCACATTGTGTATACAACTTTGTATCCTGCTCTTTTGCTGGACATTATGTATTAAGTATTTCTCCATGTTTATAAAAACGTTCTATACATGTGATTTTTATTAGTTGTGTTATAACCTGATATATATCTATATCATCTATATAGACATACCATAGTTCATTTACCTTTTCCCCTGAGTTGGTTATTTATATGGTAGCCAGTTTTGTAGGCTTAAAAATTTTGTTCCTGTGAATCTCTGATCATTCCTCTTTGTATTTCTGATTATTTCCTTAGTGTAAGAGTAGACTGTCAGTTCAGGAAGTATGACCATTTTTAAGGGTCTTGATGAATGGATTGCCAGAAAATTTTTACCAATTTGCATTTCTATCCATAATGTGTGTGTTCCATTTGATTTTTATGTAAAAGGGTAAGTGATAATTAAAGCATAATTATCAATTGAGGAAAAAGACCTATAGTTCATAGATTCAATCAGACTTTTTTTTTAAATAACCCGTTCCTTGGTAGCTTTAAGACTGAGATGTTGAAGTTACCGTTTAAATATAATTTTATATTGTAAATTTTATGCTATTTTGAGTAAGAGTGGTAAAATTTTGCATGTATTTTTACACTAGCTTAGGCAAAATACTTTTATTGCACATCTCTATGTTAGGAACTGTGCTGAGACATTGGGAGAAATTTGAAAATAAAATAATCTTTGTACTCAAGGAGTTTATATTAGTGAGAGATGTAAGAACATGATTATAATATTCTCAAACCAGAGTAGAAGTAAGAATTAAAAACTGCATGAGTGCAGAAGAGAGAGGCTTGGCATAAGAGCTGACGTTTATCATGTTTCTTGGTGATATCCCCATTCACCTCATTTTTCTTCAGATAGGCTTGTAATTCCTTTCTCCATGTCTTCCTCGTCATCATAGTCTCCATCAGGATGCCCCTTCTTCCCTTTTACATCCGTCAGAATCCTACTCATTCTTTCAAAGCCCACCAAAAGTCCACTCCAGTGAAGAGGGTTAGCAAGAAGAGGAAGGTTACCCTGTCACTTTGGATTTACCGTTTGCCTCACTTTTGTGGTTGCCGTTTTGTCTTCATGATTCTCTCCAGCTTGAGTGTGGTTCTTTGAGAATGGGCACCATGTCCTTTGTCTCTTCATGTTTTCTGTAATTCCAGTCATTGCCTTGCATGTTTCCATTCAGTAAACATTTGCAAGAGGATGGTGGTATCTATAGCAACCATAAGTAGAATATCCCAAACTTTTGACCTTGCCTTATTATAGAACTTACTATTGAAAGTACTATCAGCTTAGCTGAATGGTTTTTGGTGTGGTTTCTTACAGGGGCTACTGTTCACGTAGACAAAGACGTCTTCGGAAAACACTCAACTTTAAGATGGGGAACAGACACAAATTCACAGGGAAAAAAGTAACTGAAGATCTTCTGACTGATAACAGGTACTGACTGCTCAGTGCTGAGTACATCTTGTTAATACATTTATTGAACAATTACAGTGTGACAGATGTCGTGCCACACACTTGAGTTATCTCATGTGGTTTTTGTAGCAGCCCTGGAATCGGCATCTTTACTACCACTCCTCCATTATGAGGAAACTGGGACTTCCGTGGCGGTCCAGTGGTTAAAACCCTGCACTCCCAATGCAGGGGCTACAGGTTCAATCCCTGATCAGGAAATTAGGATCCCCCATACTGCACAGCATGGCCCAAAAAAACAAACAGAAAACAGGCCCAGAGAGACTCTAACTTGTTCAGAAATAACTGTGGAGGAATGGTAAATGTTGAAGTCAGTGATTAGACTAATAACCTAATTGGTTATTAGGTAAGGTTTCTGGAATGCAAATTTCAGTGTCTGTTCAGTTCAGTCACTCAGTCATGTCCGACTCTTTGCAACTCCATGGACTGCAGCATGCCAGGCCTCCCTGTCCAGAACCAGCTCCTAGAGTTTACCCAACTCATTCCCATTGAGTCGGTGATGCCATCCAACCATCTCATCCTCGTCATCCCCTTCTCCTGCCTTCACTCTTTCCCAGCATCAGGGTCTTTTCAAATGAGTCAGCTCTTCACATTAGGTGGCCAAAATATTGGAATTTCAGCTTCAACATCAGTCCTTCCAATGAACACTCAGGACTGATCTCCTTTAGGATGGACTGGTTGGATCTCCTTGTAGTCGAAGAGTCTTCTCCAACACCACAGTTCAAAAGCATCAATTCTCCTGCACTCAACTTTCTTTATAGTCCAACTCTCAACATACATCCATGACCACTGGAAAAACCATAGCTTTGACTAGACGGACCTTTGTTGGCAAACAAAACTTTGTTGGCTGCTTTTTAATATGCTCTCTAGGTTGGTCATAACTTTTCTTCCAAGGAGCAAGCGTCTCAATTTCATGGCTGCAGTCACCATCTGCAGTGATTTTGGACCCCCAAAAAATAAAGTCTGGCACTGTTTCCCCATCTGTTTGCCATGAAGTGATGGGACCGGATGCCATGATCTTAGTTTTCTGACTGTTGAGCTTTAAGCCAACTTTTTCACCCTCACTTTCATCAAGAGGCTCTTTAGTTCTTCTTCACTTTCTGCCATAAGGGTGGTGTCATCTGCATATCTGAGGTTATTGATATTTCTCCTGGCAATCTTGATTCCAGCTTGTGCTTCATCCAGCCCAGCATTTCTCATGATGTACTCTGCATATAAGTTAAATAAGCAGGGTGACAATATACAGCCTTGACGTACTCCTTTCCCAATTTGTAACCAGTCTGTTGTTCCCTGTCCAGTTCTAACTGTTGCTTCCTGACCTGCATACAGATTTCTCAAGAGGCAGGTCAGGTGGTCTGGTATTCCCATCTCTTTCAGAATTTTCCACAGTTTATTGTAATCCACACAGTCAAAGGCTTTGGCAAAGTCAATCAGCAGAAATAGATGTTTTTCTCGAACTCTCTTGCTTCTTCCATGATCCATCGGATGTTGGCAATTTGATCTCTGGTTCCTCTGCCTTTTCTAAAACCAGCTTGAACATCTGGAAGTTGACAGTTCACGTATTGCTGAAGCCTGGCTTGGAGAATTTTGAGCATTACTTTACTAGCGTGTGAGATGAGTGCAATTGTGCGGTAGTTTGAGCATTCTTTGGCATTGGAATGAAAACTGACCTTTTCCAGTCCTATGGCCTTAAATCAGTATATCTCAAGTGAAATCTGGCCATATGTAAAGTACTGCCTGAGAGTTTTGTATTTTGTTGCTGAATGTATACATGGTGGTTAACATGACAGGATTACTCCCTCAGGCGGTGTGTGTTAATGGTCTGGGGGTCAGTTTCTCAGACTGACCGACCTGGCTGCACCGGGTACTAGTTGTGGCATGCAGGATCTGGGTCCCTGATAAGGGATGGAATCTGGGCCCCCTGCATTGGGAGTGTGAAGTCTTAACCATTGTACCACCAGGGATGGTCTCTATATCTGTATTTAAACCAAGAGCTCAAAAACAAGAGGTGCCAACTTCACCTTTTAAAAGCAGGATCATTTACATATGTGTGACCTAGCCATAAAGAATGAAATCTTGCCATTTGCCACAACATGGATGAACTTGGAGAGCATCATGTTAAATGAAATTAGAGGAAGACAGATACCATACATTTTCAAGTCTATGTGGAATCTAAGAAACAACTGAACAAATAAAACAGACTCATAGAGAACAAGTTGGTAGTTGCCAGAGGGAAGGGAAGTAGGAAGGAGTCAGTAAAACTGGGGAGGGGATTAAGAGGTAAAGACTTCGGTTGTGAAATGATTCCGCAGCCATGATTCATGGGGATGCAATGCACAGCGCAGGGGATACAGTGAGTAACCCTCATATCCAGCTCCTGAAACTAGTGCAGAGCTTTGGGTCAGCCATGCTCAAGTAAGGCTTTCTGGGCGGTGCAGTGGTGGAGGACCTGCCTGCAGCGCGGGAAACGTGGGTTTGATCCCTGTGTCAGGAAGATCCCCTGGAGAAGGGAATGGCTACCCACTCCAGTGTTCCGGCCTGGAAAGTCTCATGGACAAAGGAACCTGGCGGGCTACAGTCTGTGGGGTCACAAAGAGTCAAACACGACTGGGTGACTAACAATAGCAAGTCTGGGTTTGCCAAGTTGGAGGTGGTAGCAGGTTTTTCAATGAGATGCATCTAGTAGGTGATTAGAAACCTACCGGAGATGCTGATTTGGGGATCATGGTTGATGCTGTGAGCAGAGCAGCTCTGAGGAGAAAAGCAAAGGAGGGCGTAGGGAAAAGTTGAGAGGCCGAGGATCGCTCCTCGGGATACCCGCGTCTGGCGCTCCTGGCCTTTGCTGTTCAGTCGGCCTGTTCTGTCTTTGATTTAGATATTTGCTTCTGGTTCTGATGGATGCTGAGAGAGCCTGGAGCTATGCCATGCAGCTCAAACAGGAAGCCAACACCGAGCCCCGAAAACGGTTCCACTTGTTGTCTCGCCTACGCAAAGCCGTGAAGCATGCCGAGGAGTTGGAACGCTTGTGTGAGAGCAATCGTGTGGATGCCAAGACCAAGTTGGAGGCTCAGGTTAGTGTCATAATATCAACTTTGCTTTATTGTGGGGATTAGAGATGTGACTTTAAAAAAATAATAATAATACAGTTAAACAGAACAGAGTCTCTTCCATTGTATGTTGGTCATCAGGGGAGGAGAAAACCTAATCTTGCTTTTAAAAAGTGAAGCTGGCTCTTGTTTTTGTTTTTGAGTTCCTGGATTTTAAGAACTGGCTCTAACTTTTAAGAAAGCCTGTGCTGCTTTTGATATGTATGTGAAAAACTTATATCTGGGAAGTTCACAAAATAAGAATTTTGTTCTTAATTTGTATTTGAAAAGGGATGGAAGAGATTTCATGTGTATATTCAACTTTTGATGCTAATGGTATAGCCCAGAAGTGGGTTGTTAAGTAAAACAGAGTAAATTTTCTTTATTTTGAAGTTCTCTCCTGGGAAGTAAATGAATCATAAATTACCCATGGGTCACATTTTATTAGTGAGGCACATTTTTTGATTTTTTTTAGAATCAACCTGAATATCTATTTTGATATCAGAGTTTGAAGCAAGTAGAGGTCGGGCTGTACCCTGGTTCCTGGGTATTGAAGCAGTGTCTCTTTTCCCGTCACCTCACAGGCTTACACAGCTTACCTCTCAGGAATGCTGCGGTTCGAACATCAGGAGTGGAAAGCTGCCATTGAGGCTTTTAATAAATGCAAGTAAGTCCTCTGGCCCAAAGGCTGTGGCCAGTCACATGCAAGCCGCAGACAGCCAGTGATTGCTTCTGTGAAAGTTATTACGGTTTCTTTCTTTTTGCCTTCTCTTGAGAAATGGGATTGTTCTCTTTCGGCCTCAGAACTTGCCAGTTCTGGTAGTTGACCTGTTTTCCTTGTGAGTTTATTTTCTTAAAGTGAGGCTGCTATGAACCGTGATGTTCCTTGCCTGGCAGGACTATCTACGAGAAGCTGGCCAGCGCCTTCACAGAAGAGCAGGCTGTGCTGTACAACCAGCGGGTGGAGGAGATCTCGCCCAACATTCGCTACTGTGCCTACAACATTGGTGAGCGGGGCTGCGTGGGGCAGCGACAGGCGGCCTGCGGGACCTGGATGATGGCTTCAGCTTTCCTCCCTTTCCCCCGCGTGCATCTTTGGTGTGGGTTTGCGTTGATGAAAAGAGTACAGTTGTCGGCGTCAGCTCTCCTCGACATCCAGAAGGCAGTTCCCTAGCTTCAGTTTTGGCCCCGCCGTATCTGTGCTCACCCAGAGCCTTGTGAAAGGACTTAGGATTCATTGAAATGCGCTGGTGGACTGGGAAGAGCTTGGAGTTGAATCTGAGAGTTCTTGAGGAAACAACCAAGACACTTGAGGGTTTTCCGCTCAATCTCTCTCTCTTTTTCTCAGGGGACCAGTCAGCTATCAATGAACTCATGCAGATGAGATTGAGGTCTGGGGGCACTGAGGGTCTCCTGGCTGAAAAATTGGAGGTAATCTAGTATGCACATTCTGTGAAAAGTCTTCGGTTTGAAAAAACATCCAGTAAAAGAAGTAACACACAATCCTCTCATCCAGGGATAAGTGCTATTAATATATGCATATTTATATCTATATTTTTAATGAAAACTTTTTGTCATTTAATTTTTTTTTTTTTTTGCCGTACCTTGTGGCTCGTGGGATTTTAGTTCCCTGGCCCAGGGATATGTAATATGTTAGTTACAGGAAGAGACAAACGATATAGTTCCCAGTGAGCTTCACCTTGATCACTCACATCCACGGTTGAAGCTTTAACATTTTATTACTATTTTCTAGGCGTTGATCACTCAGACGCGAGCCAAGCAGGCAGCCACCATGAGTGAAGTGGAATGGAGGGGCAGGACGGTTCCTGTGAAGATCGACAAAGTGAGGATCTTTTTACTGGGTTTGGCCGACAACGAGGCCGCCATCATCCAGGTACGGAGCTGGGCCTGTTCTGTTCTCTCTGGTGTGTCTGTAGGTTGCCCTTGTGTGTTTAAGATACGACATTTTGCTGCCGATTAGGATTTGGGTAACCATCTCAAGATGCATGCTCTTGAATAGAATTCTTTTGAAAGCTGAGTTTATCGAGTTTTCCTGTGTAGAAGCCAAAGAAATCGACAGCGACAGCCTTCAGTGAAAATGGGAGCGTCAGAGGCTGCTTCACGTCGGGGCGACACGTGGCCCAGCAGGTGGTGCAGCAGCGTGGCTGTTACGTCTCGTGTCTCGCTGACCTCTCATCCTCACCTTCCAGCCCTGAAGGCTCGCCTCTTGTCCCTGGGTCCTTGAAAGACAGCCTGGCTAAACCCGATGAGCTTGTTTTACGTGTGGTGTTTATGCAGTATTCCTGCAGAGCCGTACTGCCCGATGCTCCTGCTGACATAATTATTACCTGATTGTGGGTGTGAACAACCAAATGAGTTCCAGAAGAGAAGAGATTCTGCTGATCTTGGTTTGTGTGGAGTAGACAGTGATGGAGGCATTTTTTAGAGCTCCTTCTCTGTATTAGATGAAGAACATCTGAAAAAAAGACCACGCTACTCCCTGTGTCTGAGCCTCAGCAGGGACCAGTGGCATTTCATGAGACTTCACAGCTGGCTGCTGTCCCCCGAGGGATATGTGTGTGAGGCGCTTTGCTAGTTGTGCTAATGGGTTGTTAAGCCTCCAGGCCTTTCAGTGACTTGTTCCAAAGTGGCTCCTTTGGTTGGGGGCAGCTTTCAACAACTGAAGGATTTCTGTGTGCCTTTTGTCTGTATTGCATATGGCCTCTCACCTCCCCCTTTATTTGCTTAGAAGATTAGAACAGTACCAGAAAGTTGAGTTTTCCTTCATCTAAAAGACTAAACTTTTTCTGAGAGCATTTCATTGGCACTTAACAGTATGGAGGTCTCTCTTCTTGACTAGGGCTGATAGCAACCATTTAGATTATGCAGCTGGGTTTTCTCTTTAAAGCGATACATACTGGAAGAAGAGAGCTGCCACAGATCTGTGCCAGGCATCAGTGACAATCGGGTGGGAAATCTGGATAGAATAGGGAGATTTACTAAGAGACTTTAAAAGGGATTCATCCTTACCATTTATACAATAGAAGTGTTTATAAGAGATCAGTCTACAGTCTGACTTCCCATATACCTTCACTGATACTGCATTGTACTAAAAAGGAAAATAATGTGTTTCAAGCCCTTCATATTTGCAAGATATAACTTTTGTTAGAATTAGACTGCGATCCAATTTCACATTTTTTTTTTGTTTTTTTTTTTTTTTAACTAACACATTGTAAGGATTTTTCATGTTCTGACAAATTATTTCATCAAATTTTTTATTACCTGGTAGTCACCTGGACAGACACCACAGAGACAAGCAGGGAGTGTAATGATCCTCCTTTATATCCTGGATACACTGCTTAATGCTCTCGTGTCTTTCTCTCTTCCACCCTGTGAGGTGGGTGATACTCATTTTACAGATGGGAAAGCTGTCACCTGTCCATAACCATATGTCTGATAGAAGGGAGTGCCTGCATTTAAAACCATACCCTTTTGATTCCAAAGCTCATGTTCCTTGAAGTTTTCCACATAACCTTAAATTCATGAGGAAGGTTAGTAACAGGATCATTTTACGTGGCTTTGGTGAAAAGCTAAATGTAATTTCACTTAACAGAAAAGCAGGGTCCTGGGCCTCTGACCGAAAAAGTTGAATTTTAATGGAAAAAAGCAGTCCTTCACAGGAGACTCCTCTCCACTTCAGAAGGTTACTGAGGTAGGGGTTTCCCACGTGGGAGGAGAAGATACGGGCGTGTTTTGTCTGAATTTATCTTTCTTTTGCTTTTTTACAAATAGAGAGTAAGATCTAAATGGGGGAGGTGTTTTTGCCTTATTCATAAAGTAATTCAGATTGGGCTAAATTAAGCCAGGTTAAGCATTTCACAATCGCACACGAGGCTGCTGCCTTTAAGATTGAAGACCACTTCAGTCGCAGGTGACTGGTTCAGCTTTGTGCGCATATGAAAGGATTACTCCCAAACTTGTGTTTTAGTGTAGGTGAAGGGCTGACTCTGGATCTCCAGGTTATAGTCCTCCTTA
The DNA here is from genome assembly GCA_006410935.1 of Redunca redunca. Classification (NCBI taxonomy): domain Eukaryota; kingdom Metazoa; phylum Chordata; class Mammalia; order Artiodactyla; family Bovidae; genus Redunca; species Redunca redunca. The sequence continues at coordinate 42,103 of SJYQ01093447.1, forward strand.
CAAAGCAGTTCAAAGAAATTCCCTAGTGGTATGGATGTGAGAATTGGACCGTGAAGAAGGCTGAGTGCCGAAGAATTGACGCTTTTGAACTGTGGTGTTGGAGAAGACTCTTGAGAGTCCCTTGGACTGCAAGGAGATCCAACCAGTCCATTCTGATGGAGATCAACCCTGGGATTTCTTTGGAAGGAATGACGCTAAAGCTCAAACTCCAGTACTTTGGCCACCTCATGCGAAGAGTTGACTCATTGGAAAAGACTCTGATGCTGGGAGGGATTGGGGGCAGGAGGAGAAGGGGACGACCGAGGATGAGATGNGAGGATGAGATGGCTGGATGGCATCACGGACTCAATGGACGTGAGTCTGAGTGAACTCCGGGAGATGTTGATGGACAGGGAGGCCTGGCGTGCTGCGATTCATGGGGTCGCAAAGAGTCGGACGCGACTGAACTGAACTGAACAGTGCTTGGGAGTCTGCCTTGCAGTGCAGGGAATACCAGCTCAGTCCTTGGGGAACTGGGATCCCACGTGCTGCAGAGCCAGCAAGCTCGCACACCACTGGAGATGGGTGTGCCGCAGTGAAAGAGCCCGCGTGCCCAAACTAAAACCTGATGCAGCCAAATAAATACTAAAAAAACAATTCAAGATTGGCCAGCATTTTGATAATACTGGCAAGAAAAGACAGTGACATGATTCCAGCCTTGAATAGATAAAGACTCTCACGGCCGGTCATCTCATCACAGCTGCTGTTAGTTGTGTGTTCCCACCTCACCTTCAGTGTGCATGTTTATGGGGTTAAATATATTCTTTTTAAAAGTCCTTCTTTATACAGATAATGGCAGATGGGTTTTTGGGGGGTTGGTGTCAGGGTTATACATCCCTTGTAAAACAAGTTTGGGGATGTTCCCTCCTCTGCTTTCTGAAAGAGTATGTAACTTTTTGTTTTCTCCTTAAATGGTGGTTATAATTCACTAGTGATACTGTTGGGCCTGGAGTTTTCTTTGTGGGAAGATTTTTATAATTTGTTTTAAAAAATATATAATTCCTTTATGAGTTGGAGGGCTATTCAGATTTTCTGTTTCATCTTGTGTCAGTTTGGATTTTATATTTTTAAAGTAATGTATTAATTTCATGTAAATTGTTGGTTTTATTGACAGTTTATAATATCCTCTTACCATTTTAGTGTTCGTAGAATCTGTAGTGTTATCTTCTGTTAAGTGCCTGGTTAATGTGCTGGTTGTGGTGAATACAGTTAATTGTGGTCTTTAAGGATCTTACGGTGAATTAGGATCGCTTGAATATCCGAGACCTTTAAATAATTTGATTGAGCAAACAAAATGTGTATTAATCCCAGGAATCCCATTAAGGTTTTAACCTTAAAATCAGTTACATGCCTGATATGCTGCATCACACATACACCAGGTCAAGCCAGTAAGAAAATAATTTAAGTACGGTGTCAGATGAAGTTTGGTTAAACCCTTAGGTTTCAGGCTTAGCTCTGTGGCTGATGAACTGTGTGCTGAATTGAATGAACCCTGGGTTATCACGCATGGGAAAGGCCCTTGGGCTATTAGGGGCTGATCTCCGGAAGAACCGCCTGCTCGCTGGTTGCTTGGCAGCCGATTTGCCAGCTCTGCTTATTGCGTCCAGCTGCTCTCTTCCCGGGAGACGGGGCTTCTCCCTGCAGTGTTTCCCACCCTCTGGGAACTGGGTCAGAGCAATCTGGTAGCCCCTCGCTTCTTGGTTGCTTGTAGAGGTTTTTATGGCCTTTAAATACTAAAACAACAGTTTACTGAAAAGCAAGAAGAAAGAAAGAATTCGAGGAGATAATACTAAACTGCAGAGACTGGAGCTGAGGCTTAATCAGCTGCCAAAATCCAGCTGCAACAGCCTTCTCTCCTTTAGCCAAGCTTTAGGTCTTCATGTCTTTAATATTGTCTTACTTTCTCATTTGTTTTTATTTTGCTTTGTTAATACTTGATCACACCTGAATTGTCTTGATGGTGATTTGAGGATGTCACGCAGCTGAGGCTGGGGGCAGGTTAAAAATGTCTATAGGTTTGATGATTCTTATCCTCAGGTTATGACTAATACTTTAATTTTTGACTGGAAGGAGATCATTTCTCCTTTTTGTTAAAAAAACAATTATTTTTACGTGAGGTTTGTGTCCTTCTCTACTCGATTTCTGTTTGTTTTTTCCTAGACCTCACTGTGCCGAGGGAGGCGGGCTCCCATTCCCTTGGTTCTTCTGCGGGTGTGGTGGAGAATGTGGTTGGATTCACCTTGCTGTCTCTGTCACACCACGTAGACAAGTGAAAACAGTCTGGGAGCTCTGTCTTTAAGAGCTGAGGGTCTCGCCTCAGGACACACAGCTGGTTTTCCTCAGCCTTGAGACGTGCCTTGGGGCTGTGGAAAAGCACTTCTGAGAGTGTTTGAAGTTTTATAAAAATTGATCTCAAGCTTGTTTATTAGGACTGAGTAACACGTTACTTCTGGGCTACAGGTTTCTCCCTGTCACGGTCCACCCGGGAAGGTCCAGGCCGGCCACAAATTCTTCTGCAGGGAGTTGGCCCGTGTGTGCAGAAGCGGTTCTTGTTGGTTCAGTGGCAGACCTGAGCCATCTGCATATGGGCTCTGAGGGGCCCTCGCTCTGCATACACGTGGAGAGGTGTTTCTTGTTCCACTGTCCCTTCAGGATTACCTTTGCCTCCGAGATAGGTTTACAGAATGAGAGTGTAAGTAGCAAAATGTGTTTCAGGCTTCCTCTGTGGCCATTTTGCCCAGGCCAGGGAGAGCCGTGAGAGGTTCTGCTCCAGAGATGAGTGGTCTCCGTCCCTGTGCAGTGTGGCTGCATAAGAGCAACACGGCCGCTGATGGCCTGCGATCCAGATCGGCCGCTGCCTCACCGTGGTTTCAGACCTTTGTAAGACCCCAGGGGAACGGAGGCTTTTCTGGAAGTGGAGGGGAGGGAGGCTTTGCTGCTGTTTGGCGCCTTGATGCAGAGTGTCCTCACTCAGAGGGAATGAGGTGAGACCTGGCAGTGAAGAGGCATGGCATTTTCGCATCGTATTAATCTTTTTTCACTTGAGCCACTCCTTCCCTAGGAAAGGGGGCAGGTCCCACATAGCTGGTAAAACCAAACGGCTCTGTTCTTCTGCTTAAGCACTCACTGCCCCAGCTGCTGACCCCACTGGTCGTAAAGGGTGTCGGTGGCATGCTGGCTGCATTGCGCGGTACCAGGCTGGTGCTGGAGCTCACTTGCCTGCTCACGACGTGGCTCTGGTGTGTGTGTGGCTGGTCCAGGGCTGTTTTCATATCTTATTCCAGTTGTTAACTCCACAGCTGCCCCGGTCCACAGGATTTGTACTTTGAAAAACTTGGCTAGTTTGATTAAATGAGTACGAAGAATCTTGCGGACTTGAGGTCCTTAACGGTGTGTGGCGTGAAGTGCGTTTCTCCAGAGCCGGGCTGTCTGGTTCGGTAGCCACCTGAACACATTCGGCTGTTTACGTTGATTAGACTTGCAGGTGCTCAGCAGCCACCTGTAGCTGATGCCCACACTGGACCACGCAGGGACGCCACCATCACAGAAAGTGCTGGTGGACAGCCCTGCTCTAGCCTGCAGTGTGTTAATGGTGTCTGGGTTTGCCTTTATAAATTTATAGAATAGCCATGCCCCTGATTTGCTCCTCAGTTACTGGAAACAAGAAAGTCAAGTAACTTATAAATAGAAAAGTATGTTTGATTTATATTGGGTGATTTACAAGGAAGTTTTGTTTTTTTTTCTTGCCCACACTGGAAACTAGGAAAAGTATGAGAGCTCTTAAGAGAAGGTTTCTCTGAAGGCCCCTCCCAGCCATATCCTAAAGGAGTGGGTGGTACTGGGTTTTCTTTTGAGCTTTTCTGGAGGTCAGTTGAATGTCAAGAGATCAGATTAGATGTTTCTGTGGAAAGTCAAATATAATCATGGGAATGTTGATGTTCTAATGTCAGAGTGGGTCTGCCAGTAACACAAGTTCATCTCCTTTCTGCTTTTTGTCCATTCCCACCTGCTTAGTCAGATTCCTTAGGATGGTAATGTGGCTTGGCAGGTATTCAGTTAATGAATCACTTTTTGCCTTATCCCGGTTGGCTGGCACAGGGGCAACGCCCTGTGCTTTGCAGAGACTGTTATTAAATGCTTGTCAACTTCATCTGCCCTGAGATGTTCTCAACATAGCCGTATGGAATAACTCCTCTATGCAGGAAAACCTCATATGGCATTTAAGAGAGAAATATATCTTTGGTTGGTTATTGATTACAATGTCACTCACCTACTTGGGACTTAGAAGAAATCCAGTCTCCACAGCTCTGTTGGATTACATTTGCAAGGGAAGGAAACTTGGGCTGTGCTTCAGAGTGAGGTGGCAGTGCCCCAGATCTAGTCCATAAGGCTCCCCTGAGCTGCCAGGTGCTGGTCCTAAGCACAGGTAGAGGCATTGAAGGAAAGCAGTAGAAAGTTCTGTGATAGAGGAAAGATGAAAGCCTCTGGTGGTTGACAGTGTAGATCAGTTGTGTCGATGCTTTTTCAGTATGTTCACTTTACATCTGTATATACGTGCTTCTCATTTCCGTACAAATTAATGAATAAAACCATAAGAAAAATTGTATATGATAAAGAAGATTAACAGTTGAACTCTGATCCAGGCTGTTTTTTGGTTGGATGTGTGTACTCGTGTCTAACAGGAGGAATCAAAGCACTATCATGCCCTCCTCCGTCGGAATACCGTGACTTACTCAAAAAGAAACTCTGTCACCACCTTCTGCCTTTGTTTAGGCTGAGAGTGAAGAAACCAAGGAGCGTCTGTTTGAATCCATGCTCAGTGAGTGTCGGGACGCCATCCAGGCCGTGCGGGAAGAGCTCAAGTCAGATCAGGTAGGACTCTCAGCTGAGTCCCGGCTGTTGCTCTGAGCTGAGGTCCTCTTTGCTCTGTGGGTCGCGTTCCCAGAGCAGGGACTTGTAGCCACCGTTGAATTTAGATGTGGCGATTGGCGGACCAACAAGAGAAGCCTCCTCTGGGCTCCACCAGGTTGAGAAGCTCTTTCCCTCTGTCCTGCTTCTCCTAATGGCTTCATGTTTTACCTGTTGAGCCTCTGGTCTCAAATCCATATCTCCAGATGGGTTTCTCCAGCGCTCCCTTTTTCTAATAATATCACTGTGATTCATTCAGGCATCCAGGCTGAAAACTCAGAACCATTTTTGTCTTTATTCCCTGTTGCCAAAAAGCCTGTTTATTCTCCCTTTGTAATTTCCCTCTCCCTTTGTTCATTCCACCTGTCTCTAATGAACTTTTTCTATTATGCCTGGACTTGTAGAGACGTCACCTGATTTTTCTGTCCAGGCTAATCAAGAGATCCTTAACTTCTCCACACCTGCAAGGTCTCCCACCGCGTAAGGTCACATCTTCATAGGTTCCTCCCTTTAGGGGCCAGTCTTCAGTCAACCAGGAAGGCGGGAGCTGACAGCACGAGGCATAGACCTTGGGTCTAAGACACAGGTCCTAAAACGGAGCCGTGGCCTGAGGACTGTCTGCTTTAATGCTTTGAGTCTGAACACTGGACACAGTGGCCAGGAGGCTTTCCTGGCCGTTACTCTGAATTCTCGTTCACGTCTGGTTTTTCTTTGTCAGTGGAAACTGAGTGCCCTTGTCGTTCCAGAAAAGCCAGGAGTTCTCTGACATTTGAGGACCTCAGCTTCGTAGAGTCTGTGCCTGTGTCCCAGGGCACTTTGAGGTCCACACCATTGAATGAGGTGGTCAGAGCCAAGAATGTAATCAGCCATTTAATCTCTACCTTCTCACTTTCTGCAGAAACAGAGAGATTACACCCTAGACGTGGAGTCGGGGAAGGTGTCTAACCTTCAGTACCTGCACAGGTAAGAGATGTGACATTTTCACTTTTTAACCTTGCATGATGTGTCATTGGAACAAAAGAGTGTGCACAGTGTTTATGTACATTGTAATTTATTGATACATATTAAAATATGAGTGCATCTGTGCACACTTTTGCATGTGAGATTTGCATGTGTATATTATTCTAATATCTGTATAATTTCCCATTTTTGTACAACAGAAGAACTAGAATGTAACCCTGTGGCCCCCTTGCTGATTCCTGCCCCTCTTCTAGAGCTCACCGCTCTCCTAGGAGCGCCAGGCTCCTAGAGTGACTCTCCTCTGCGTTCTGAATGGCTTACATTGTCCTGTCCACATTTAAGTTCAAGTTCAACCCAACTTTAATTCCATCTAGAGTTTATTTTTGAGTGCGGTAGGGATCCGCGTCACCTTTTTCCACGAGGGTGATGGATTGTTCCAGCGTGCGGTTTATGGGCCAGTGTGTCCTTCCCCACTGGCGTGCAGGTGGACGTCCCACACTCCTGCGCGCTGGCTTTCTGGACTCTGCTGCTCTGCTGGTCTGTCTGTCTGCGCTGACGCCAGCGCCGTGATTTACTGCAGCTTTATCATCAGCCTTTGTGTCTGGTCCCGCACGCCGTCCCCCCACCCCCCACCAGCTTTCTCCTCAGGCATATCTTGATTGTTTTTATCCCTTTGCTCTTTCATACTCATTTCCAAATTGCCTTGTCAAGTTTAAGTTTTTAAAAGATAGGTCATTTTGTTTCACAGATAAGAGGAGGAAGGAAGAGTGACATTTTTCAAACTTCCTGGGAGAAATAAAAATTCTACTTCTCCCCGGGTGCTCTTTTCATGTGACCTTGAAATTTTTAATGTCTTAGTCACTGCTTACAACTTTTTAGTGAACCTGGCAATATTTTCAGTCATTCCCAACCCCCACCCCCAGCCATTTTAATAAAAACAAAACCAAAAAAAAACTCTCTCTGCCTTAATCTCCATTCTTAGAGAATTTGGTATTATGTCGTATTGACTGCCTTATGGTTCAGGTGCACAGACTATTAGCAGGAACAGTCCTTATCTCCCTTCTGTTTCAGCAAGCCCATGAGAAACAAGGCTTTAGGAGGTTAGGGGACGTATTGATAGTTAACAGCCACAAAGAGGCAAAGGCAGTCGTCAGCCTCCCAGCCTTGAAAGACCGGGAGAGCTTCAGCGGGGCTCAGGACACTTGCACATTGTGAAGCCCCCTTGCCCTAGGATCTGTCTTCCCACCTCCACGTGTAGCTGGTATAGGGATGGTGAGCAGTTAGGACCAGAGGCCAGCTTTGGGATAGATTGAAGTCAGGAATCTAGTAGCTCTTGTATTTTAATAAAGCTCTGGCATCTTAATAAAAATGTATCTAGATTCCTGTTCCACTCAGTGAATACCAGTTATTTGTTTTGAGAGTCTGATTTTTCTGCAGAGCGCTAGGAAAGCCCATCTCATGACTTCTCGGATGCAGCCGCTTTTGAGGATCCCTGGTTGCCCAGTGGTTAGGACTCTGCACTTTCAGTGAAGGGGCCACAGGTTCAGTCCATGGTCAGGAACCAAGTTCCCAGAAGCCTCACAGTGCAGCAGAAAGAAAAGGAAGGGGCCAGTTTAATTCTTTAACAAGTTCTTTTGGTATTTACCTCCATGTGTCTAAATGACATGTGTACATTGCTACTTGTTGATTTGGGCTTTTAGCATTTATTACTACTTTCTTCTACAGCCTTCTAACCAGTTCTACTCCTGCTCTTCACCCTGACCCCTCTGGCCTTCCACCTGACTCCTACACAAGCTCTCTCATTTCTGATGCTATTTTATTTATTTAGTCCTTACTTCAGGAACTAGCTGGCTATCCATCTCTCGTCTTAAGGACCAGCAGTGTTCTCTGAAATAGGTAACTCTCTAAAGATACAGAAGATATAATTCAAGTTAAAATCAAGTTTTGTCATAAGGTCTCATGCAGGTCCCCTTCGAGTTTGCCACCGAACAGCAGCCAGAGTCAAAGGCCCTTGGAGGCTGAGGCCCAGGCCTCCCAGCCCTGCCGGGTGACACCCCCTCACCCTCACAGCTCCCCAGGGCAGTCCAGCTTGTGGTCCAGTGCTCTTCCCAGCACATCCGCTTCCCTGAGCATCACCTGAGCTGACATGTGGTCCATTCCAGCTACCTGACTTACATCAAGCTGTCAACAGCGATCAAGCGGAACGAGAACATGGCTAAAGGGCTGCAGAAGGCCCTGCTGCAGCAGCAGCCGGACGATGACAGCAAGCGCGCCCCTCGGCCCCAGGACCTGATCCGGCTCTATGACATCATTCTGCAGGTGACCCCAGAGGGCTGGGTGAGCCTGTCCTGTGCGTGGGTTGGCTACAAAATGACATAGCAGAAGGGTGGTGATAGCCAGGAGCTGTTGATGACTCGGTGAAAGACAGACGTTCTTGTTTTCATTGCCAGTTCAGTCGTCCATGAACCTGATATCCAGACATGTTGATGGGTTTTGTTGTTGTTTAGAGCCTTAGTCGTGTCTGACTCTTTAGTGGCCCTGTGGATTATAGCTCACCAGGCTCCTCTGTCCGTGGGATTTCCCATGGACAGAATACTGGAGTGGGCTGCCATTCCCTTCTCCACGGGATCGTCCCAGCCCGAGGAGGCATCGGCAGGCGGGTGCTTTACCACTGAGCCCCAGGGAAGCCTGTGTGGATATGCACACATGGGTAAACCCCTCGGTATTCATCACTGAGAACTTCCTGTGCAGGCTGGTCGCCCACGTGCCTTGACGTGTCCTGGGACCTGAGGCCACGTTGCCTCGGCCCCCCGGGAGCTCATCAGTGAGGGAGTTTAAGACCTCTGCTCACGGTCAAGGTGTCTGTGTAGGCACCACACGAGGGGCCCGTTTGAAATGAGAGCTCAGAGCCAGAGGGGTCCCCTCCAGCTGAGAGGATCCAGGGAGCCTCTGAAGAAGGTGGATCGTGACTGAGAGAAAGAGGCCACGTGGGCTCTCAGGGTCGGGAGGGCGGAGGTGACGCCAGGTGTGGCTGCGGCTGAGTCATTGATCACAGACGTCCCCGTTATCCGAAGCCCAGGCTCGCTCTTTCTGCCCGCGTCTGTCCTTCCAAATCTTCTGTCAAACACTCAGTGTGGGTCCCCCTCTTCATGAGTTTTCCTGTTACCTCTGTTGTGCAGAATTTGGTGGAATTGCTCCAGCTTCCTGGCTTAGAGGAGGATAGAGCCTTCCAGAAAGAGATAGGCCTCAAAACTCTGGTCTACAAGGCTTACAGGTAAGTTCCCCTGGGATGGGCAGGGCTCCCCTCAACCATTGGAAGGTTCTACAAGCTTTGGGAGCATGTCCCTGGAAGGTTGGGTTTTGGTTTTTGAAAGACATGAGCAGAGATGAACGGTTATGACCTAGATGTGTGGGCAGTGTAGGTAGCATTTGCAGCTGGACAACGTCCCTCCTTCCTGCCTGTCTTCATCTTCCTTCCTGTGCCTTTTGGGAATTACAGCTTTTTTGCAGAGTTAGCAATAAGTGAAAGACAGTGGGTCAGCTTTGGACCTACACTGTCAGTCAGCTCCAATTTCAGGGAGGAGTCTGTGGGTTAGTCTGGCAAGCTGGAACAGTGAGAATGGTGAAATCTCCCACCCTAGGCAGTGAGCCTGACGTTAAAAGACTCGACAATTTATTTAGCCAAAATGGCAAGGAAAGCCTTGATCTTGGGTGATTGTTGCTTAGGAATACTGTGGCTCTTTCCTTCCCCATCAGGTGTTTCTTCATCGCTCAGTCCTACGTGCTGGTGAAGAAGTGGAGTGAGGCCCTTGTCCTGTATGACAGGGTCCTGAAATACGCGGATGAAGTGAATTCCGACGCCGGAGCCTTCAAGAACAGCCTCAAGGTAAGCCAGTGGCCTCGCCTGTTTCTAAGCCCTGAGCAGTTGGCCGTGAGGCCGAGGTGCCTTGTCAGGCAGGTCCTGCTTGGTCAGCCTTGGGATGTGGTGCGCCCGAGTGCCCGGGAGCTGTGGGTGTAACTCGTGGCAGCGTTGCAGGCCCGAAGAGGACTCAGGTACTAAGAAGGATGGCCTTCACCCGGTGCACAGCCCCAGAGCACTGCTCTCAGGCTCGGCTCCGTCTTGGAACTGCTTCCAAGGTGGATGTCTGGCTCTAATTGGTGTGGGATGAGAATTGGGGTTTTTATAATATTTATTTGCCTTTTTGCACTGGGGCTTTTTCAAGCCCTTCAGTGATTCTACTCTGCAGCCAAGTGCAGAACCACTGGTGAAGCCTCTCCACACGAGGGCGTGGGGACTACCAGCAGCAGCATTTGGGAGTTTGCTAGAAATGCAGGTTCTCAGGCCAGGGCACAGGTCTATGGAGTCTAAAAGTGTGTTTTACTTTAGCAAGACTGCCAAGTGATAAGGTATATGTCAAAGCTTACGTGCCAATCTGGTGTATTTTACTGATTTTTGAATGACAGCTAGATTTTTAAGCTTATGGACTGCTGTGAGGTTACAGAGATTCTTAAAGCAGTGGTTCAGGGGACACGTGTATATTTTACAAGTAGAAACTATTCAGCAAGGCCGGGTTAAGGTTACTGTTACCAGTGTTACAGCCAGTGTGGGAGTGTCTGCCTGGAACAGCCCTGGGCTCAGCCATAGAGAAAACTTTGGTTTCTGCCTTCAGAGAGCTTGTGGTTTTGCTGCAGCCACAAGATTTGCATGGGACCCACCTCCGAGTACAAAAGAAGGAAGCGAAATAGGA
>SJYQ01093457.1:0-17991 GCA_006410935.1 Redunca redunca
TTGACTCAAAGCGCGAACCTATACCACTTAGCAGTTATGTTCTGTGAAGTGGAGGAGCCCATTTCCGAAGGTGTAAAACAGTTCTCATACAAAGTTGCAGTTTTATGCTTTCAACAGAAAAGTCGTACAAGGGAAACGCCTGACAGTTCTTAAACCCTTATATTTAATGACAAATCGAATTAGAGGAGAAATTAATAAAATTGAAGATAGCTTTTATCTAACCAAGAGGAACAGACTGGGAAAATAGCTCACTTTCTGTCCTCCATTATCTATTTAGTGTTATGCTCTTTAATAGTTGAAGACGATTGATTGTTAATGTCCCTAGGACCTGGGATGGAAATAAGACAATGGAGAGACTAAAAGTTTCGTTGGGGGTCATCTTGGCTCTGGATATTTAATGGATTTCCAGACATCAATTCCTGCTTAAGTTATTCTGCCTACATCTTATTTCCAAACAGATCCTGATAATGATGGTAGCTCACTTTGACTTTTTACGATTGTCAGTCCTGATGCTCTTTACATTCATGATCTTGGTCACCACCGAACCCATCAGATGATAGATCCTATTATAATCCCCTTTTGTAGGTCAGTTTAAAAAAAAAATGCTTAGGATACCAAGCATCCTACTTCCATAATGTTCCGAATATGTTACAACTGAAGCTGGGATGCTAATCTGGCTGAGCACCTTGAAGACAAGACAACAAAACACCCGACCTCTGGCCAGTTAGGGTAACTGACACCTGGGTGAATGTGCCTGCTCAGTGGCTCAATCACATCCCACTCTTTCGACCCCATGAACTGTAGCCCTCCAAGCTCCTCTGTCCATGGGATTCTCCAGGTAAGAATACTGGAGTGGGTTGCCATTTCCTCCTCCAGAGGATCTTCCCCACCCAGGGACTGAACCCGCGTCTTTTGCATTTCCTGCATTGGCAGGTAGGTTCTTTACCACTGTGCCACCTGGGAAGCCCACAACTGACACCTGTAAAGGTTTAAAATATTATACTTGAGGAAAGTCATAAAACAAGTTCAGGAGCAACCTCAAGGCTAGAACTCAGGCCTTAGGACTCAAATTTCACAGACATTCCACTATAAAAGCATTAATATAAAACCTTAAATAATATAGAAATTTTATAATAGAGTTCAGAATTTCTGCCATTAGTATAGCATAATGGATAGCAAAGTCCACAGAATTGAAAATGCCATTGATACAGTGAAAATTGAACATCGTTGGATTACTGAGTGCTATGTCAGCAAGGCATCCTTTGCATGAACAGCCTATAGGCTAAAACCCAAGTGTTCAATATAGACAAACATTCAGATTGAAACTCAGTGAATTACAAACACAACATATCAATTGAACACAGCAGATCTTGTCAGACTCATGAATAATTAAATATATTTTTACACTACTACGAGGTTGGTATTCACAGGCCTAAATCAGAAAGGGCATTAGTTGAAGAATTGTAACCTCAGTTGTTTTCAGTGGTTAACATTGTTTGGAGGTGATAAGATGCAAAGTAATGAAAATGTTGACAAGCTAATGAGAATTTTTAGAAGTGTTTCGCATATAGGGGCCAGCTGATACGAAGGTATAGAGTAAAATCTGGGCAAAGTACACAAGTGGAAAGTTGGGATATAGGCTAGCACTAAACAGATGAAGGCACATGACTCAGGCCGGGCCAATGAAAGCACCACATGGCCCAGCCACAGTGACTGGTTCAGCTAGGAGGATATGATATACGCTGAGTCAATGAGAGTTGGCCCTGGGTCTTTGGGGAAAGAAGTGCTCCCCTGCTTTAGTTTGCTGAGCTGGTACGATAATATCTAGAGCTTCTGTCTTTCCACTGCTTGAGTGAAGAAAAATAAAGCTGAGAAATGTAAAACAACTTCTTTTGTCCTACTGCTGCTAAATCTATATCCTGGCCTCTTCAGCAACTCAAGGTGGTAATGTCCTTGTTTTCTTTGGTCGTTCAAATTGAGTGACTGCTGCTCAGGACCGAAACAATTCTAAAACATCATTGTCTCCCTGTTCCCAAAATTCATTAGGTTCATTCTGAATTCATGATGTTCCCTTTTCCTCTTCTCGTCCCACTACGTGGATATTTCATCTTTCTTCTCCATGATGCCGTCCAAGATTGCTTCCCACCACCACTAATGAAGTATATGCAGATGGCTCGTGCCCCTCCGTTGTTACCAGTTTTATGTCATTGCCCTCCTGCTTCCCCACTTGGCTTAGTTACCGTTATGCAGCCTCCAGATGACCTGAGACAAGACGGGATGCCTTTGTCATATGTTCTCACAGCGCCATCCCACATCCCTTCATGGACCTAATATTTGTGAATTGCTTATGCCATCCAGCACACAGCGTGGAGACAGTAGAGTGGGTGGTTAAAAAGGGAAGTCCTGGATCCAGACTCTCTGGATTGGGCAAATGTCTTACCTTCTCTATGCCAAAATTCCTGGATCCATAAAAAGAAGAGGCCTTTCATAGAGTGTGATTGTGTTAGTTTATGTAGAGTACAAAACTATGGCTGATGTGCATTATAAGTGATCACTGCTATTATTTTTGTGCATATGAGTGTTTAATATGTTTCTCGTCTCATATTAGATGTGAAGTGAGAGGTCTGTTTTTGCTTACCATTTTACACCTAAGACACAGTGCCTTGTCCGAAAGAGCAGCCAAGAAATCAGATATTAAATATTTGGGCAATTGCCTCTCTCCAAGTGGCCTGGAAGCTCCTAGAGGGAAGGTACCTTGTCTTTTGTATTAAAAAATATCTTATCTGGTCTCAGGCACTGTGCCTGGCACATTCATCCCCCTCCCTTTCCCCTCATAGCTGAAGAGGTTATTGCACCTTATTTGAGATGCAAAGACTAGTAAATATTTGGCTGTCAGGGGGAAAACATTTTCCTAGTTGTAGACTTCAGTTTAAAACCAGACTGGCTTCTGAGGGTTATATTTCAGTTTTTTTTTTTTTAATATTTCAATTCTTTGAGGAACTTTATGACAGTCTTTTCCCTTTTACATCATATATACAGCAAATACTAAAAACATGCTTTGCACCAGGTGCTGTGTGAGGTACCAATGGACCTAAAATAAGAAGAGGCAGTCACAGCATTCTGCTGTGCTCTGTGTTTCTAGTGTGGTGGTCATTGGTATCACTGTGGATGTCTTCACTACTTTTTGCATGCAGTTAATATAAAATTAGGATAAGCAAACTTTGGAGTGAATTCCTACAATGAGAAAACTACCTCTAAAGCCCTGAATGTGTTTATGGGTGGTTAAAATTCTCTAAGTCTTTGGAACAATTGACTTATTTTGAAGTGCCAATTGAAATGCCATTGAAGGACTTTTAAACTGGGCTAGAACATAATTAGATTTCTATTTACTAATACATTTTGATTAACTGAAAGAAGAGATGACTAGCTGGCTACTGTGTGGGGAAAGAGGGTTGACAGAGAGCAAAAGTGCTCTAGGGGAGGCCAGTTAGAAATCTGTGGAGAGAGATTCCCAGAGCTCCTGGGAGCCTGGGTTTAGGTAAGGAACAGCAACGGAAAGGGGAGAAGCAGACTGCAGACATTTTTCGAAGTTGTCTGGGATGAGGAACAAGGATGAGTCAAAGATAAAACCCAGGTTTCTGACTGGAATGAAAAGGAATGTCATTTTTTTACTATAGAGAATGCTGAAGGAGAAGGTGCAGGTGTAGGTGGTTGAGAAGAAATGAGCTTGATTTCGAGGCTGAGTTAGAGATAACCATGAAGCAACCTGAAAGATTATGTCAGGTACCAACCTGGGGCTCAGAAGAGATGTCTAGGGTGGAGATAAGGCTAACTAACATAGAGAAAATAACAGAAGGCGTGTGGTTATGGATGAAATTGCATAGAAAGAGTTTTCCCAAGGAGTGTTGACTGAGAGTAGACAAAGGAATAGCTGGGAAGAGCTCCACCATGCAGCTGATCAGGTGGAGGAAGGAGGAGCTAAAGGAAAGGAATCCAGTGCTTCTAAAGTGGTAGGCGAGAAACAAACATGCAACGTGGCAAATGCTGGAGTGCTTCAAGATGGGAGGGGGTAGTCAAAAGTATCAAATACAGCTTAGATATCAAAGGTGATTAATAACAGTGTTCAGTTCTTGAGCAAAACTTTAAGATGCATTTAATCCTCTGACAATCCTGTGGAGGAAAGCACTGTTATAGTCCCCATTTTAGAGAAGAGAAAACCAAGACTGAAAGGGTTTAAGTAACTTGCTCAGATTCAGTTAAGCACCAGAACCTACTACTGAAAAGTTCTTTGAATTATATCAAAGGGAGTTTGCATGGAACAGTTAGGATACTGGATACTGGATATTGGATTATTCGTATTAGATTAATAAGAGTGAGATGAGAAAACAGACTAAAGGTGTTTGGCTTTCAAGGGAAGAAGCGATAAATAGATAATTAAAGAGCTACCTTCCTGAAGTGGGTCTCTGCCTGGTTTGCAAGGACCTCCTTTAAATCACTTCACTCTGTGCCTCCAGGCCTGCAGCCTCACACCTCCCTCCACCCTCAGCTAATTATTCTGCCTTCCATTTCAAGTCCACTCACTCCTCAAAACAATTCAAAGCTTGCTTCCTGAGGAAGTCTTCTCAGTCTCACCTTTCTTGGTAGGTTTTTATCAGAGGTCACTTTTGACATTTCTTTAGAAACCGGAAATGCCTGGCACAATGCTATGTGCACACAGGAAGCTCTCAGATAATTAACAGGTAATTAATTCTTTACCTACAACACTTGGCTCCCTTGATCAGAACTATTTTGCTCACCATCCTGCTTTCCTGGCGGTTTTCTGTTTCCTTCAAGTTCTGATCTGAATTATACAGAACTTAGCCATCATGCATATGGGGAAGGCAGGGTTTAGAGGGTAAGCGCATGATGAGGAAGTTGAAACAAATGAGCTTCCCTCATTTAGAAATGAGACTTCTAAAGAGATTTGATCATAAAATAAGGAGAGATCTCAGCAGTCTAAGGAAGACAAGGGAATCAATGGAAGGGTCTAGTCATTTTATTTTTTCTTTTACCATAATTATTAGTACATTTGTCATCAAGATGTGAGGAGCCAGTGAACCTACAAATGACGGTCAGGCTTCCCAGGTGGCTCAGTGGTTAAGAATCCACCTGCCAATGCAGGAGATGCGGGTTTGATCCCTGAGTCAGAAACATCCCTTGGAGGAGGGCACGGCAACCCCTTCCAGTATTCTTGCCTGGAGAACCCAATGGACAGGGGAGCCTGGCAGGCTGTAGTCCATAGGATTGCAAAGAGTCAGACATGCCTGAGCACAGCACTCAGGTTGAGCGCCCAGGGGCTTTGGAAGGAGGAAGTCGTCCATCCATTAGATTGAAGAAATTAACAGGAGATGGCCTCCACTGTCTTAGACAGGAATAGAAGCTCCATTGCTCCCAAGGGGTTTTGACTGCTTTCTTTACTGCCATGGCCCTCAGAACAGTAAGGCTCTTAAAAGGCTCGATTAATATTTGTTGAAAGGGTGATTGAAAGTATAAGATTAGAAGAACTCCAAGTATAAACTCAAGTATAAGTGAATTGTTGTTCCAATAGCCTAATCAGATTTAGAACAGGCTTTCTTTGGGGGCACTTGCATTCCTTCCATGTCCATAAACACTATTTACAATAGAGGAAAGATGTATGCCTCCTCACCAGATTATACCTGGAGGTGTGCTCCCAGCCCATGTCTGATCGCTTGCATAGCTTTAACAACCTCCTGACAACCGCTGCCACCTGGTGGAAGGGCAGGGATTCACAAGTGAGGCCTGGAATGAGACTTCTCTCCAGCAGCAGCGCTTTTAAGTGTCCTTTGTGGTCATGCTCTTCCAGAAAACTGGCAACCATGTGGTTCGTTGAGAGCAAGATTGACGTGAACTCTCTCACTGTATAGTTTTGTCTCCAGTGAATGTTTAGGGTTCTACTCTTGCATTTCTTCTCAGAAAAAGGGGTCAGCAATTTAAAAATAAATTTAAAAAAAGAAAATAGGGTCAGACAGCCAAATTAAGGGTAATATTGATAAGGCCACGTGAGCAGATCCTCCTACTGGTGGCTGTGGTGCTGTGTACCCTGAAAAGTACTGTACACGTGCCAGTCATCACCTACCATCGCCAGTGGTCCAAGAGGCTGTGAGGAGCTGGCGGCTTGGGATGCTCTACATCCTCATTCGACAAGCCTTTCAAGACCTCCATGAGCTAGTTGGTGGTGGTGGTGGTTTAGTCGCTAAGCTATGTCTGACTTGAGACTGCATGGACTGTAGCCTGCCAGGCTCCTCTGTCCATGGGATTTCCCAGGCAAGAATACTGGAATGGGTTGCCATATCCTTCTCCAGGGCATCTTCCTGACCCAGGGATTGAACCTGGGTCTCCTGCATTGCAGACAGATTTTTTTTTTAACCGACTAGACAGATTTTTTTTTTACCGACTGAGCTATGAGGGAAGCTCAGTAAGTGAATTCAAATGTTTCAAGTGTACAAATTGATTCAAATGATTACAAATGATTTCTGCTGTTTTTGATGGAAATCTGGTTCA
Source organism: Redunca redunca (assembly GCA_006410935.1). Lineage (NCBI taxonomy): Eukaryota > Metazoa > Chordata > Mammalia > Artiodactyla > Bovidae > Redunca > Redunca redunca. Next base: position 6,562 of record SJYQ01093457.1, read on the forward strand.
ATTGAAACAGTGATACTGTGGATGTTTCCATTTTAAGCACACTACATTCCTTGCTGTTTAGACTTTATTTTTAAATAAAAAGGACGATTCAAGATAGCTTACTTCTTCGGCCATTTAGTTGAAGTCACTTATAATAAGTTTCAGCTATTATGGATTCCTATAGGTTATAACAACTTTTTAAAAGAGCTGTTGATATTATGTCTAAGAACAGAGTATGAGACTTTTACATGTTTTTAATATTTTAAATTAAAGCACACATGCAGAACTTCTAATTTTTAATTAAAACATATATACAGGCATAAATGAGAAGGCGAAGGCACCCCACTCCAGTACTCTTGCCTGGAAAATCCCAGGGACAGAGGAGCCTGGTAGGCTGCAATCCATGGGGTCGCAAAGAGTCAGACACGACTGAGCGACTTCACTTTCACTTTTCACTTTCATGCATTGGAGAAGGAATGGCAAGCAAGCCACTCCAGTGTTCTTGCCTGGAGAACCCCAGGGACGGGGGAGCCTGGTGGGCTGCCGTCTATGGGGTCGCACAGAGTCGGATGCGACTGAAGCGACCTAGCAGCACTGGCATAAATCTTAAGTGAATTGTCACAAAACAGGCACACCTGTACAACCATCACCCAAGTGAAGAAATAGAACATAACCAGTATTCCTGAAGTCTTAGCTCATGCTCCTCCCAACTCCTCTCCCCTCTCAAACCCCTACACTGACTTCTAAATCAATAGCTTATTTTTGCCTGGGTTTTCTGTTTGTGTTTATCTGAATAAAACCATGCAGTGTATAACTTTTTTGTGTGGCTTCTTTTGCTCAGTATTGCAAGATTCAGCCATGTTGCTCAGAAAATCTGTAGTTTGTTAGCTCTTGTTGCTATGCAGTATTCTGTTGTATGAAAATATCATAGTTTATATAAAAATTCAACACTGATGGATATTTGGTTGGCTTTCATCTTAAATGTATTACCAAAAAACGCTTCTATGAATGTTCTTATATGTGTCCTTTGGTGAACATGCACACACATTTTTGTTGGATATACATCTAGGTATAAGTTGCTGGGTCATAGGGTAGGCATGTTTTCAACTTGGGGGTGATAATGCCAAACTGGTTTTTAAAGGGGTCATACTAACTTACACTCACCCATTGCTTCACATGGCTCAGTGGTAAAGAATCCACCTGCAGTGAAGGAGACACAGGAGATGCAGTTTCGATTCCTGGGTTGGGAAGATCCCATGGAGAAGGAAATGGCAACCCACTCCAGAATTCTTGCCTGGAGAATTCCACTGTCAGAGGAGCCTGGCCGGTTACGCCCATGGGGGTCACAAAGAGCCAAACACGACTGAAGTGGCTTAGTACAATCAAGCTTTTTAACTTTCGCCTTTTGGTAAGTATGCCATATATAACTTAATAAAGTGAAAGGAAGTGAAGTCACTCAGTTGTGTCTGACTCTTTGTGACCCCATGGACTGTAGCCTAGCAGGCTCCTTGGGTTTTTTCCAGGCAAGAGTACTGGAGTGGGTTGCCATTTCTTTCTCCATATAACTTAATAATGCTTATTAAATATTTTTGGTACTGAGTCCACATCACCCTGTTTCATTGTAAGCCCATCTCAGTAAGGTCCACGTCCCAACTAGTATAAAAGCAATAACATAAACATGTGAATCATCTAGCAAGAAAAGGATCCATCCCCTCTCTCCTCAGAATAAAACAAGACAGAGAAATGAATAGTCAGTGCCTATAAGCAGTAACAGAAAACAACCAGCTTTTTAAAAAGTAAAGTGTAAGTTGTAGAATAATTGAATATTACAGTTACGTTAATCTAATTCAACTGCCTTGGAGCCAGGAGAGATTAAATGATTAAGACCCATACCAGTTGCGGACAGAACCAGAACTAGAATTCTAGTCCCTACATCCCTGGTCTTTTATAGGGTACCTAAAATTTTATTCAATGTACCTTCTTAAGTCTAAAATTTCGCTTTGAACTCAATTTCCTAGAGTTCAGATTACTTTTGTAAGTAAGTGCACTTAGTTAACCAGGAAAGAACACTCTGTCCACATGTTGTAATTATATAGCCATGCTTTCTCTGACTAATTAGAAGACAACACTGAAATCCAATCCCAACAGAACATGCCATCTGGCTATCACTCTTCAGAAAGACAAAAGCAGCCTGTCAAATTCCCACTACTGTCTTCACCAGCAAGTCAAGACTAAAAGTTTTATAGAGCAGTCCATGCAAATACTCTGCTGTCTTCCTCTGAGGACTCAAGGGGGTTTGAGGGCTAGCTCCGTAATGTGGTGACTTTCTTGTAGGAAGATTTCACCACTGACCCACAATCAGTAGATTGTGAACCTCAAGTTATGGCTCTGCACTGATCTTTGTACATTTATCCAGAACTTCCAGATGACAAATGGCACACAATTGCAAATGTCTAGCCTTTCTCTACTGACCAAAATATAACTAATTTATCCCTACGAAGTTCATGGTTTGAGTATCTGCTTCCCTTGTGGCTCAGCTGGTAAAGAATCTGCCTGCAAGGCAGGAGACCTGTGTTTGATCTCTGGGTCGGGAAGATCCCCTGGAGAAGGGAAAGCTACCCACTCCAGTATTCTGGCCTGGAGAATTCCATGGACTCTATAGTCCATGGGGTTGCAAAGAGTTGGACACAACTGAGTGACTTTCACTTCACTAATAGCATCAGCAAACCATCTGTAGACTAACTTTCACCATCTTGGTCTGGGAAATATACGTTCTCCTCTATTTCACTGTGACATTAATTTAAGGTACTGCCCAGGCTCCTCCGTCCATGGGATTTTCCAGGCAAGAGTTCTGGAGTGGGGTGCCATTGCCTTCTCTGTATCTCTTAAGTCAATCCTAAATGAAATCAACCCTGAGTATTTGTTGGAAGGACTGATGTTGAAGCTGAAGCTCCAATAGTTTGGTTACCTGATGCAAAGCACCAGCTCATTGGAGAAGACCCTGATGCTGGGAAAGATTGAAGGCAAAAGGAGACGCGGGTAGCAGAGGATGAGATGGTTGGATTCATTGACTCAATGGAGATTAATTTGAGCAGACTCTGGGAGATAGTGGAGGACAAGGGAGCCTGGCATGCTACAGTCCATGTGATTGCAAAGACCTGGACATGACTTAGTGACTGAACAACGACAGCCCCTTAAATCAAAAGCCCCCCAACAGTAGCCCACAGATGTATTTAGTTTAACCACTGCAGTGTTTAGAAGCTATTTGAATGAATGACAACCTTTGAAATCTAGAGAGTTCACATAAAAATTTAGATGATAAGCCTCTCTTGAAATACCAAAAGCTCGAGCCATTCAGAGATCTTGTTGACTGGGGTGGCTTTGTTCAGTGGGGACATATCTCCCTAATTTACCAGCCTCCTATCCAGGCCTCTTCACTCCTTTATGCTCCCTTCCTTTCACAGGCACTTGAACTGACTTCTGCCCTAATCAAATAACATCAAGGCCAGGTTTCTGCCTGGAACTCAATGCCAGGGCATTCATTGGCAGCAACTTGAAGAATCTCAATAAAAGCTGCGTATAATTCCAGTCCCCTGTAGGGCCTTCTAGATCGCCCAGAGCTGTCCTTTGCCTTGCCCTTCTCTGGGCTGGGTATTGGCATAACCCAGAGCTTCACTGGCATAGAATGGGGCTGCATTCATTCAGGGAGAGCTGGGACTTCCACTATGCCCTAGCAACCTAATTCTCATTTTTTTTTACCCCTTCAAGTACATGGGCAGAAAAAATGCTGAGTGATGTAGTTTAGCATTCTCCAATCTGCAGAAAATTCAACTGGCAAGATCTGCAAGTTTGGCTCTTCGTCTATGCATCTGTATTTTAGCCCCTGTGAGTCAGTGCATTCAACAATGATATTTAAAATTCAATAAATAAAGGCAAGTGAAATGACAGAAATGGATCATCACTTCTATGGAAAACCAACTAAATAAATGTTTCACTCAAAATGCCAAGCACCTGGACACTTTAACAGAATGTTGAAAGTATATCCCCTGGAGGAGATGAGCAATTCAAAAGTAGGACGCTACATGATCCTCCAAATACCAGTGACACTCCATGTCTTAATGGATGCAGAGCCATGTTACCTGATGTGGTGACACATATCATGCAGTGATAGTCTCCGGGGCCTGGTGGACAGCAGCTGTGCAGGATCTGAGGCTTTGGGTGTGAACAACACACTGGTCCAAGAAAATCCACAGAGGTTAGTTCAATGTCATGTCGAGCCATGTTGTACAGAATTTATTGTTGTGGAAGTTTTCCAGAGTTCTAAGAACAGTGTGTAGTCAGAAGCTAGATTGTCTCAATCCAGGTAGAGCACTGTAAGGGGTCCAGGACCATTTGCATCAGAGACCAGGCAAGCAATCTAGTGCTTTTCAGTCCAAAATGTTAGATGCTTCCTCTGTCTAATATGAAATGATCCACGTGCGTAAACATTACGTTTACAAAATATCTACCAAGTATTGAAATATAAGGTAGAACTATTATTTTCTTTCATTACACGAGCACCCCACTTTTATTTATTCAACACTCGGCAAACATGTATTGAACACCTAGTATGTGGAACCACTTTTCTAGGCCCTTGAAATAGTTGGGAAAACGAAGTTCACTGCTCTAATATGGCCTGCATTCTAGCAGGTGGAGTCAGACAATGGGCATAATAAATAAGTTGATAATTGCTATGTAAAAAAAAAAAGGTAGTAGAACAGAGTAATTTGGCAGGTTGCCATGTTATGAGGTTAGAAGATTGGCCTCATCAAGAAGGTGACATCCAATCAGAAACTTGAAAGAGATAAGGTCACTGTACAGTACTACTCTTGCCTGTTGGGTCCATTTTAATAAAATATATATATATTTATTTCATTTATTTGGCTGTGCAGGGCTCTCGTTGCAGCATGCAGGATCTTTTAGCCTTGGCATGTGAACCCTTAGTTGCGGTATGTGGGATCTAGTTCCTTGGGGTCGAACCTGGGCCCCCTGTATTGGGAGCACAGAGTCTTAGGCATTGGACCACCAGGGAAGTTCCTGTTGGGCCCTTTTTGAAGGAGTTAGTGTATCCACCTTCTCTCTTCTTGAATTATCAGTGGTCATTGATCTTGTGACCTTATTTTGAAGTAATTGCTCAGGTATGTACCTGAGAAAAGGTGGGTACCTGGTGCTTTGTCCCTGAGCTCTGATGAGTTTGTTCCGTAAAGCTATCCATTCCATAGCTGCTTTAGAAATCCTTAGAGAAGCTTGTGAGAAATGCAGATTTCAGGGTTTTCCTCCTTGGAGAGGAGGTCTTGGTGGGGACCAGGAATTTATAAATTAGCCAGTACCCCAGGGGATTCTGATGTATATGGTCTGTGGCCATATTTTGAGAAACTCTGGCTCAAAAGACTGATGCCAGTATTTCATTATTCCATTTCCAGCATCAGTTTTAGAAACATACTTTTGATGAATGTAAAAATCCTGAATTCATGAAAATATAAAACCTTCCTGTAGTTCTTGAGGTTGTATAATATTACTCTGAAATTTGAGGTGGGGGGCCAAAGAAAAAAGGTTTATCCTGCCCTACCCATGTGACCTGTTTGGGGGAGTAATCAAGTAGTATTTGAAGAAAACTTGTTCTTTCCAGAAATCCAGCTAATAAAAGCAGAAGGGATGATTTTTTCTTAATTCCTAATAATTCCGATATTTCACAGCTATGAATAAAGAGCTTAAGGAATGAGCACGAGTGGAAGTCAAAGCCATTTAGTGAAACGGTGCGTGCGTGCTCAGTCGCATCCGATTCTTTGCAACCCTATGGGTATGGGATTCCCACCAGGAATACTGGAGTGGGTTGCCATTTCCTCCTCCAGGGGATCTTTCCAACCCAGGGATTGAAGCCACCCACGTCTCCTGCATCTCCGGAGAAGGCAATGGCAGCCCACTCCAGTACTCTTGCCTGGAAAAGCCCAGGGACAGAGGAGCCTGGTGGGCTGCAGTCCATGGGGTCACGAAGAGTCGGACACAACTGAGCGACTTCACTTTCATGCATTGGAGAAGGAAATGGCAAGCCACTCCAGTGTTCTTGCCTGGAGAATCCCAGGGACAGGGGAGCCTGGTGGGCTGCAGTCCATGGGGTCTCGAAGAGTCGGACACGACTGAAGCCACTTAGCAGCAGCAGCAGCTCCTGCATCTCCTGCATTGGCAGGTAGATTCTTTACCACTGAGCCACCTGGGATTAACAAGAGACTAGTCGGTGATAGGGTGATGCCTAAGGATGGTGTCCTGCAGTAGTGGAGGACACCCACTGGAATGGGTTGGCATTCGCTTTCCAACCTCAACCCACTAATAAAGTGTAAAAAAAAAGGGGACAGTTGTGCCATTATGGGCCTTTTGGAATGATGCACCAGAAGTGCTGAAGGTCTTCACACCCCAAAATTCAACTTGATACTTATTCAGCTAGTTTATAGAAAATAAGTTAAATAAAAAAAAACAAGCTAAACAAAGATAAACACACTAAATGACAGAAGGGAAAACAAAAAGACAAATCCATAATGTGGGTCATTTTAACAGAAAAAGTTACGCAGTTCTACAACAAATCAGCGATGAGGTAAAGAAGGAGGATCATTAAATAAAAGAGACTTAAAGATGTAGCCAAATGCTATGTGTGGATCTTATTTGGATTCTGATGGGAAAAAAACAACTGTGAAAAGAGAGTTTTGAGACAATAGGGGAAGTCTGAACATGGACCTGGTATTAGATGATAAAAAAAATTATTAAGTATGATAATGGCAAATAGTTATGTTTAAAAAATTTTTTTAACAATATAGAAATGCTTCCTACAGTTTTAATGAGTGAAATGACAAAGTCTGGAATTTCCTTGAAAATGAGTAAAAATAAAGGTGGGTGGGCAGATGAAATGAGATTGGCAAGATGTTACTAATTCCTGAAGACTGGTGCTGAGTAAGTGAAGTTTCTCCTTATATGGGGGTATGCTTGAAATTTCCCATAATAAAAAGTTCTTAAAATATACTTTTGCTGTAGGTACATATCCCTTACAAGCCAGGGTAATGAGTCAAGACACTGAGATTATCATTTGTCACAAATTAAACTTTCCCCTTTTACTGGTAACTCCCCTATAAATGCCCCAAACTAAGTTTTCATATCCTGAAATCCTTTTTTTTTTTTTTTTAATCTCTCTCTCTGTCTCACACAGCCCAGAAAATCACGGTGGTTTTTCTCCCACACTGATCTCTTCTGTAATAATGAGATGTGCAGAGTAAATGGAACTCCATTTTCTCCTTTAGCTGCTTGAGAACCATTAAGACTCTGCTAACATCACTCATCTATTAAGTGAAAGAAAATCCTTGTCATTGACTTAAGGGAAAACCACTCTTCCTACTCAGGAGTTTGGGGTATTTAAATGCAATATTTACATAGTGAAAAAGATCATGAAAAAGTGTTGAAGCACATGTGGTTGTATATGGTAATAGCCTATTTCTAAAGAAAAAGGGGAGCTCTCTTAGAATACTTACGACTTACTTTGGCTTTGGTCACCGAAGAGAAAATGGCTTCAGATTAAGAATTAAAATTTCTTGCATCAGAAGTACTTTAATTAATCAGGCTGAGTGCATTTGTAAATGTTGAGGTCAATAATATAAAGATCCATACAGTAATTTAATTCTTAGAGGCTATTTGACTTCCACTGTGTTTAAAACTAAATTTGGCTACTTCACTTACTCCAGGGTGGCTAATTAACATCCACAACTCAATTCTCCTGGCCATCACTCCTGCAAATGTCTAAATCCAACCCACAAGACATCATCCAGGGTATTCACTTAGCCCCTTCCAGTAACTCTATAGTAATATTTTCAACTTTATTTTTTAAAAGTCTTAGTTAATAATCTCCCAGTTGCTGTTAGGACTTTTTTTTTTTTTAATGTCAAGTGCTATTAAAATCAAGATTTAGGGACACCTAATAGAGCTTCCGGAGAAGGCAATGGCAACCCACTCCAGTACTCTTGCCTGGAAAATCCCATGGGCGGAGGAGCCTGGTGGGCTGCAGTCCATGGGGTTGCAAAGAGTCGGACACAACTGAGCCACTTCACTTTCACTTTTCACTTCATGCATTGGAGAAGGAAATGGCAACCCACTCCAGTGTTCTTGCCTGGAGAATCCCAGGGATGGGGGAGCCTGGTGGGCTGCCGTCTATGGGGTCGCACAGAGTCGGACACGACTGAAGTGGCTTAGCAGCAGCAGCAGCAGTAGAGCTTCTCAGAGCATATTCTGGGAATACTTGCATAAGAATCAACTGGTGGGTTAAAAAAAAATGCAGTGTCCTGGGCCTCCTCACTGGACTACATCAGACTCTCTGCTGATGGGCCTGGAATTCTGCACCTTTAGCAAGTATGACAGGTGGTTCTTTCACACATTAAAGTCTGGCAAACAAGTTTTCAAGAATGTGAGTTTCTCTCAGGTTTTTAAGAAAAACAGGATAAAGACACCCAAGTTAAACAGCAGCAGAAGGAAGCAATCAGCCAACATGTGGAACATTATCACAGCACGACTGACCTGTCCACCAGCTAATAAACAGGTGAACAAAATTTAGGAAGGCCAATCAGTGGAATATGACCCAGCCATAAAGGAATAAAGTCCACCAGTGCATAGCACTGCTCTTGTTTGTTCCACCTTGAAAACGTTACACTAAAAGAAGCCAGAAACGAAAGACCACATCTTGTATCACCCCATTTGTATGAAATGTCCAGAACTAGGCAAATTCATAGAGACAGAAAGTAAATTAGTGGTTTCCAGAGGACCTGGGGAGGAGGGGTAGGGAGTGACTGTTGGTGGGTCAGAGTTTCTTTTTGGAGTGATGAAAACGTTCTGGAATTAGATAATGATGATGATTGTACAACTCTAAAAATTACTGAATTGCACACCTTAAAAAGGTGAATTTTATGGCATCTGAATTATATCTCCAAAGTTAGAAAGCTAGTGTTAGTGACTCAGTCGTGTCCAACTCTCTGTGACGCCATGGACTGTAGCCGACCAGGCTCCTTTGTCCATGGAATTCTCCAGGCAAGAATACTGGAGTGGGTCACCATTCCCTTCTCCAGGGGATCTTTGCCAACCAGGGATCGAACTTGGGTCTCCAGCACTGTCGGCAAATTCTTTACCATCTGAGCCACCAGGGAAGCCTAATATCTCCAAGACTATTACTTAAAAAGCTAAAGACATTGGAACAACAACAACAACAAAAGGAGGGCATTTTTTTTCCAGACTAAGAGAGGATTAAACTTTGAAGACATACTAAATATAAGTAAACCTGTTTGAATCTCAAGTCAACTAAATTGTAAAATAGACATTTTTAGACAAGGGGAGATGTTGAATATGAATTTGGAATTACTGTTTATTTTCTTAGCAACCATGTTCACATTTTCAGGTACAATTATGTCTTTTGAGATTAATACTGAAATACTGAGGACTGAAATAACATAATATCTGGAGTTTTCTTTGAACTACTTCAAGAAAAAAGGGAGATAAATGGAAGAAATATACAAAATAAATGATAGTTTTGGTTGACAGTTGTTGCCTGGAAGATAAGTATACAGGGACTTATTGAATTCTTGTTGAATCTCTCCCTTCTATATTTAGAAATTTTTATGGAGAAGGAAATGGCAACCCACTCCAGTGTTCTTGCCTGGAGAATCCCAGGGACGGCAGAGCCTGGTAGGCTGCCGTCTATGGGGTCGCACAGAGTCGGACACAACTGAAGTGACTTAGCAGCATGATAAGATTTAAGAATGAAGGAACTCAGGGCTTCTTGATGATTTTGTTTTGATTTCAAAAATTTCAATTGTACCTGCAGTGTTAGAGTGAGACTGAAGGGCAAATATTAGAGGCAGATTCTTAACTTTTTAACTTTTCAACAGGAAAAGATTAGAGGGAGAATTGAGAATAATTCCATGTACTCAGAAAAATTAATGGACACACTGGAAAGGAATTGAGCTCAAAGTTCTTTGGCTATTTTTTTTAAAAAGACAAAAGCCATTCTAATTCTTTCCTCAAAAGTCACTTTAAGTTCTCAGGGGATAAAATTCTTGTTAAATAAATATTTAGTTGATATTTACTCTAAATGAATTGACTTCACGTCGAAATAAATTTGTACTTTGATGTGCTGTTCTGGACTTTATTCTGGATTTTATTTTTGATAAATGCTGGAGAGGGTGTGGAGAAAAGGGAACCTCTTATACTATTGGTGGAAATGCAAACTAGTACAGCCACTATGGAGAACAGTGTAGAGATTCCTTAAAAAACTGGAAATAGAACTGCCTTATGACCCAGTAATCCCACTGCTGGGCAAACACACTGAGGAAACCAGAATTGAAAGAGACACATGTACCTCAGGTTCATCGCAGCACTGTTTACTATAGCTAGGATATGGAAGCAACCTAGATGTCCATCAGCAGATGAATGGATAAGAAAGCTGTGGTACAGATACACAATAGAATATCACTCAGCTACAAAGAATGCATTTGATTTGGACTCTGTGGGAGAGGAAGAGGGTGGAATGATTTGGGAGAATGGCATTGAAATATGTATAATATCATATATGAAACGAATTGCCAGTCCAGGTTCAATGCATGATACTGGATGCTTGGGGCTGGTACACTGGGATGACCCAAAGGGATGGTACGGGGAGGGAGGAGGGAGGGGGGTTCAGGATGGGAAACACGTGTATACCTGTGGCGGATTCATGTTGTTCCAGTCCATTTTAATTCACTGATTCCTAGAAAGTCGACGTTCACTCTTGCCATCTCTTGTTTGACCATTTCCAATTTGCCTTGATTCATGGACCTGACATTCCAGGTTCCTATGCAATATTGCTCTTTACAGCATTGGATCTTGCTTCTATCACCAGTCACATCCACAGCTGGGTATTGTTTTTGCTTTGGCTCCATCCCTTCATTCTTTCTGGAGTTATTTCTCCACTGATCTCCAGTAGCATATTGAGCACCTACTGACCTGGGGAGTTCCTCTTTTGGTATCCTATCATTTTGCGTTTTCCTACTGTTCATGGGGTTCTCAAGGCAAGAATACTGAAGTGGTTTGCCGTTCCCTTCTCCAGTGGACCAAGCTCTGTCAGACCTCTCCACCATGACCTGCCCGTCTTGGGTTGCCCCGCAGGCATGGCTTGGTTTCCTTGAGTTAGACAAGGCTGTGGTCCTAGTGTGATTAGATTGACTAGTTTTCTGTGAGTACGGTTTCAGTGTGTCTGTTGATGATGCTGTGAAAGTGCTGCACTCAATATGCCAGCACATTTGGAAAACTCAGCAGTGGCCACAGGACTGGAAAAGGTCAGTTTTCATTCCAATACCAAAGAAAGGAAATGCCAAAGAATGCTCAAACTACCGCACAATTGCACTCATCTCA
>SJYQ01093462.1:0-11617 GCA_006410935.1 Redunca redunca
GGGAGCTGCAGCAACTGTGGCCCACGCGTCACACCAGCCTCCCACCCTCGCGGCAGCACTCGCGGTCGCCCCGAGCTGCCCCCATCACCCACCCCGCTCTCCCGACCCGAGGCAGACGCCCCTCACCTCACGCACAGCGCCCCAGCTCTCGATCCTCGGGCCTCTTCTCCATCTACACTCACTGCCTCATCCAGCCAGTGGCTTCAGACCCATTCATATACTGATGCTTTTCAAACTCCCGACTGCAGTCCCGCCTACGTCCCACCCTCTGAGTTCCAGACCCGAGATCACCAGTGTCCTCAGACTTTACTGGCATCACTCACGGACATCATGCACGTGACTGCCGCCAAAGCTTAACCTGTCACCCTCAGAACTAGCCATCCCCTACCCCGTCCCTTCAAGCGAATGTCAGCTCCACCCTTCCAGGTGCTCAGAGCAACAAATTTTAAGGGAGAGGAAAAAAATGAATTTACAAAAATATTAAAAATGTATATAATGTATTACTAAACACAGTTGTCACTAAAACACTACAATAAAACTAAAGAGTTTATATTCCTAGAAAATCCAAGAAAATCAACTGAGACACCACTACAAAACAGTGAGAGAATTCAGTATCGGTGCATAGGACTTATGGAATAAAAACATTAAAATTCGATAGAAGAACATAAAACAAGACATGAATAAACAAAATATACCCAGCTCTTAGACAGAAAGACTCAATAAGGTAAAGCTGTCATTTCTCTCTAATTACAGTTACATATTTAACATATTACCAATAAAAATTTCAACAGAATTTTTCACATAGAAAAATTTTCCAGAAAAGTCTGTCGGCAAGGGATTAAACCAAGTATTAAAATGTGTCACAATAAAGCCATTGTAAATAAAACAGCTCAGTACTAACAAACAAATAGAACAAATGGTTTAGTGTTTATGAATAAATGGAAGAGAAAAGGAAAAAATACATTTTAAGTAAAACCAACGGAGCAAAGGTAAGAGCAGTCAAGAAATGTGTTAGGGCTGCTGGCTGGCACCTGGGGTTGGGTCAGGTACCCACCATCAGTCATTCTGGGAGAGATAGAACAAACTGTTATAACCTCTCTGAGACCACTCTAGCGATATCCATCAAAATTACACACTTCATACCCTCTGACCCAGTAATTCCTGTTCTGGGAATTCATCCAACAGATACTCACACACATGTTCCAAGAAACGTGTGCAGGTACAGGACACTCACTGCAGCATCAACTGTGACGGCGGCAGACTGGAAGCAGCCTAATTACACTCCCTGCGGAGACCCACTAGATAATGACACCACGCCAGGGGCAGAAGACTGTGTGACAGCTGAAAGGCTGTAGTCAAGTCTGACCCTCAGCTACAGGCAGACTCGCCCAGAATGCTTCCAAAAACTGACACATGGTGGCACCCAGGCCAGTTAAATCCGATCTCGAGGGGTGGGTCCAGCAATCAGCATCTTAAAAGTCCCGTAGTTGTGAAGACAGTGACAATGCATCTCAGGAAAAAGGGCACCTGGCAATAGGAAAACTCGGTCCTTGTCAGCTGCCTGTCAGCTGCTCAGGGATGTAACTAGAAGTCCACACCGTATATCATATATAAATCAATATGAAAAATAAAAAGTTTATAAGACAGAAAAATTTTACAACTAGGGAGATGGATGAACCTAGAGTCTGTAATACAAAAGGAAGTAAGTCAGAAAGAGAAAAACAAATATCGTACATAAATGTATACATATGGAATCTAGAAAGATGGTACTGATGAACCTATTTGTACAGCAACAGAGACACAGACATAGAGAAGAGACTTGTGGACACAGCGGGGAAAGGAGAGGACTGGACAAACTGAGACAGTAGCACTGAGACATAAAGATTTCCATATGTGAAGTAGATAGCCAGGGGGCATTTGCTGTATGATGCAGGGACCCCAACCCGATGCTCTCTGACAACCTAGAGGGGTGGCATGGGATGGGAGGCAGGAGGGAGGGGTATACCTATGGCTGATGCATGTTGACATATGGCACAAACCAACAACATTGGTTATTTAATTATTTAATTATCCTCCAATTAAAAATAAATAAATTTCAAAAAGTTTTTACAAAACTATGGACAATGGCTGCCTTTAGGGAGAACTCGTTTTCAGTACACACTCACATCACTTTCAAAAGTGTTCACCCTAAATCCAACTGCTAATTTACTCCATTACATAATAATCAGGGAGTGGGAAACTCAGCATATCAACAACCTGATTTTTTTAAACAAATAAATTTTGAGAATATAAAAGCAGAGGGTCAACTATAAGCAATATGTGGTTGGAGCCTTTAATTTATAGATTTAAACTTTTTAAAAAATTATGACACTATGAAAAACTGGAAGTTTAAACGCTGGTTGAAAACATTTATGGATGAAATGATGAGGTAAAACTTACTTCTAAATAACACAGGAGGAGGAGAAATGGCTGGGTGCCAGGGTTGGCAGTGAGTACACCCAGATCCATGAAATTCTTCTGTCTTCTCCCTTTGGTACTTAAAGTCAACTTAATACATTTTTCACAAGGTGCATATACTTTTATTTAAATAGGAAAAAAAAAAGCAGGCATAAAAAGTTATACTTCTTTCAGTCAGTTCAGTTCATTCGCTCAGCCATGTCCAACTCTTTGTGACTCCATGAATCACAGCACTCCAGGCCTTCCTGTCCATCACCAACTCCCGGGGTTTACCCAAACTTATGTCCATCGAGTCGGTGATCCCATCCAGCTATCTCATCCTCTGTCGTCCCCTTCTCCTCCTGCCCCCAATCCCTCCCAGCATCAGGGTCTTTTCCAATGAGTCAACTCTTCGCATGAGGTGGCCAAAGTATTGGAGTTTCAGCTTCAGCATCAGTCCTTCCAATGAACACCCAGGACTGATCTCCTTTAGGATGGACTGGTTAGATCTCCTTGCAGTCCAAGGGACTCTCAAGAGTCTTCTCCAACACCACAGTTCAAAACATCAATTCTTCAGTGCTCAGCTTTCTTCACAGTCCAACTCTCACATCCATGCATGACCACTGGAAAAACCATAGCCAACTAGATGGACCTTTGTGGGCAAAGTAATGTCTCTGCTTTTCAATATGCTATCTAGGTTGGTCATAACTTTTCTTCCAAGGAGTAAGCGTCTTTTAATTTTATGGCTGCAATCACCATCTGCAGTAATTCTGGAGCCCCAAAAAATAAAGTCTGACACTGTTTCCCCATCTATTTCCCATGAAGTGATGGGACCAGATGCCATGATCTTCGTTTTCTGAACGTTGAGCTTTAAGCCAACTTTTTCACTCTCATCAAGAGGCTTTTTCGGTCCTCTTCACTTTCTGCCATAAGGATGGTGTCATCTGCGTATCTGAGGTTATTGGTATTTCTCCCGGCAATCTTGATTCCAGCTTGTGCTTTTCTTCCAGCCCAGCATTTCTCATGATGTACTCTGCATATAAGTTAAATAAGCAGGGTGACAATACATAGCCTTGACGTACTCCTTTTCCTATTTGGAACCAGTCTATTGATCTATGTCCAGTTCTAACTGTTGCTTCCTGACCTGCATACAGGTTCCTCTATACTTCTTTAGTGCTACCAAAAAATACTCAAATAGAAACCGACTGTGTTACTTTTGAAAAGTCTCTCTCAGACAGTTCTGGTAATAGCTGTTTTCTTTTTTTTTCTTAAAAGAGAACATCTGGGCTCCAAAGCACACTGAGTACTGCTTCAATTCCCCTTGACTCTGGCGTTCCCTTCTAACTACGGTTTCAAGCAAAGTACTTCACACTCATCTCTCCATTCCCCATCGGTGGAAAGGAAGAACGTCAGGCTCTGGCATCTTGAAGTACACATTCCTGGGAGGGAGGCGGGGGGAGATGGGGAGAGCTCCCTGGGGGAGTCTCACTGGCCCCCTCCTTCCCCACACACTCATGTTCACTCTCACAGGCTAGGACACCAGGTCATTTTTATGATGCGGCTTCAGTATCCAATAAACTTAAGTCACTGCTGTAAGATATACAGGCTAACCTCTTTAAAATGAAGCCTAGACACCAGAAATGAATCCCAAAATGAAAACAGGAATATAATGTTTCTAGAGGAAAAAAAATACTTCTAGCAAACAACCTATATCATGTCTCTTGACTTATAATTTAAATCAAATCCTTGAGGCCTCTTACACCTGAGGTTCCTTAGAGAAGGGGCAGTTTCAGGGTGAATCGCTGGGTGGGAGAGCAGCTTCTCTACTGGATGAGACTGAAAACAGATCCTGAGGCAGGCGGGCCCAGCACAGCCCCAGTGAGGTCTGGGAGCTGCGTCTATGGGGAAAGCAGGCAGACATCCCTGGACCTCTGGCTTTCCACTTCCTATTCTCAAAATGCATGTTCACAGCCAACACCCTCATCTGAGCAACAGAACCTCTTGGACACATGACACTCAACAGCACACACAACATGAAATCAAAATCAGCAAAAGGGATACAGGAAATGCTCAGCATACGATGTTCAGCAAAACAGAAGCCAAGTGTAAGACAACTACATTATGAGCATACTGTGTGTGTGTGTGTTCAAACACACGCATGCACATGTTCATATGCATAGAAAAAAACTGTAGAAATATCCCATGAAATTAAGGGGAAATGGTAGGATGTTTTCTTGTCTTTCCACCCTTATCTTTGTTATCCAAATAGCCTACATTGATTCTAATGAAGAAGAAAAACACTCTGTTCTTGTTTAAGTAAAGAAAAGCAGTACCGAGAACAGTACCTACTTGAGGGCTCACTATGTGCAGGACTCCTGCTCGTCAGGTCTTACACACTGACCTCAGTCAATCTTCACCATAAGCTGACAGGGTGGGTACTTGGGGTGGCATTCCGGTATGTCCACGTGGCTCTATCAAAGGGCCTCCTGCAATGGGCACCTGAAAAAGCAGGGGCCAACAAAGGAAGGACCCTGTTTAGAGACTAACCCAGGAAGCCAGCTCTCAGGCAGTGTGACTGCACGCAGGGAGGATGCCCCGGCAGAAAACTTCACCTTTCTGCTCTTGTGACAGCCCACGCAGAGATGCCCTCTGCATCTCTAAGGCAGAGATGTCGCAGGATGTGGGTGAGCAGAACCAAAGGAGAGGCACTAAGGAATGAACTCAGCATGCATCAGACACTCACCTAACATGGAGCTAGGACCAGAGGCAGGCTGAGTAAGTCTCTGCCCAACGCTGAAAGATGTGAGAACTGTCATAAACAAATGGTAAGATGAAACACACGCTCAAAGGAGATGCGGTTACCTGTGGCAGGCAGCAGGACAGAAGGCTGGAAGACCTTGCTGAGGGGACAGAAGCACTGAAGAGCGTGCTGTGCGTGGGGCAAATGCACCAGCGTGATGAAGATGAAACTCTGCTGAGGATACTATTTGAAATCTGAAACTTCTCTTCCAAATTACACCGTCCCCTTCCCAAGAAGCATCTGGATCCCTGGAACAACTGAACACAAAGGCCATGCCACCCAAAATAAGAGAAGCACTGAGCAGCTTTCTAACACACCCTTTTTCTACCAGGACTTTACCAGACAGGTCAACACATCAAGTAGTTCCATGACACCCCCTTCTCATGAGGCTTTTCTGTCTGCTTCCCTGTGCAGGAAGATGGGTAGCTCGGCAGGGACTCAGGAATTCTGTAATACTGTAGTATTTGCTACTGAAAAAAATCCGTGTATAGGTGAACCTGCGCAGTTCAAGGTTGTATTGTGGAAGGGCCAATAATGCCCTTTCCTTTTTCTTCTTTTTAAAAAATTCCATTCATGATTTTATAAAGGCAGAAGCCAGAGGTAGCACAGCCTTTCGGACATCTCTGTTAGCACTCCAGCACCGGCAAGTGCAGTTATCATTGTTTTGCCTACAGCGACACCTGCAGATCCAGAGCAAAACTGCAGGACCTACAGCCCCGAAGTGGGACCAGACACAGAGATGGGATCAAAGAGGCTAACCCCACCCACCACCCACCAGCTGTTCTGAGGTGTCCCATGTTGCGATTAGGATGTTGATGCTACTGGTTTTGAATCCCTCTCCCTCCACAGCAACAGTAATGTCATCAGCATTTCTGAAAGTTTCCCAGTGGTATCCCTAGAAGTCCTTTGAGCACAGTTCGCTGGGTCAAGTACAACAGAAATACTGGGACTCTAAGCAGTACTTTTTACAGTATCTTCACTTCAGACACTGTGACGCTATGAAGCTTCATATACTGTGAGGCTCCTCTGCAGAAAGTAGGCATGTTCTCAAAGCTATCTTGTATGGACAAGGAAATCTGTGTGCCCAAATGCTCTCTTCTCTAAGGAATAAAACTGGGCACCTTAAGCACTGAGGTGGAATGTGATATACGTGTTGAAAATCTGTACATTATTTTATGTATAAGCGAAAATGTACACAGCAAAAACTTTAACCCGTGGTTGACAGGGCCTAGGTTGGGGACAAGGAGTTGACTCCAAAGAATGATTTGCCTGTAGACTGAGAGAAGTTGCCATCACCACTACCCAATACTGGGCAGAACCACCAGCAAATGGGAAGCAAGCAGGAGGAATCAGAAATCAGTCATCTCAAACTGGAAAACAGACTCTAGGTAACTGGTTTTTGGACAGGGTGCCCAGGAAAGGCAGTGTTCCTGTGTGGCTACCTGAAGAGTAACTATCTTAGGTTATTTAACTAACAGAATCCCCAGATTTACAAGGGTTCCCTGATGGCTCAGACGGTAAAGAATCTGCCTGCGATGCAGGAGACCTGGGTTCGATCCCTGGGTTGAGATCCCCTGGAGAAGGGAACGGCTACCCACTCAGTATTCTGGCCTGGAGAATTCCATGGAAAGAGGAGCCTGGCAGGCTCACAGGGTCACAAAGAGTCAGACACCACTGAGCGACTTTCACTTTCTTTCTTTCACTTTCCAGATCTACAGTTCACAGGATAAGTGATTCTGGGCACTGACTGGAGGGACTTGGGGGACAAGGATGGCTTTCATGTTCCATTTCAGAGGTGCCCCGGTAGTGCCCTTCAGATCGAGCTAGAGATCTGGACCACAATGTCTTATTTTGTTCATGGAAAATCAGCAAGCACCTGAAGGCCAAGAAGGTTCAGTCCCTGGAACCACTGAGCCTGTAGCATCAGTCTAAGGTTTTCTGGAACACACCCAAGTCTTCAGTCTATACTTACACCAGGGTAGGATTCACAAAACTAATGCTGATACTAACCCAGAACACAACCCGTTGGTCTAAGAATAGGGTCTCTGCAAAACAACAAGGCAGCTATTCTAATCTATTACTCATGAATCAAAAACAAACCCCCTTTTAATAGAATTTTTAGACATTATAAAAAGAATGCAAAAAAAATCAGTAAAACGAAGTATACAACTCTTTGTTGAAAAATTAGAAAATAAAAAAAAAAGAAAAATTAGAAAATATAGTAAGGAAGAACAAAGGCAATGAACACCACTCACAATTCCACTCATAATGTATTTCCTTCCAGGCTTTTCTCACACAATTAACCCCCTCTTGAACACATGGTGGTTACAGGCACTGATCCTCCATGCAGTCGACCTCAGCCTTTCAGACTCTGCTGTCTTGCCCCAACCTGTCTCCAAAAAATTCATTTTCCCCAGAACAGGTCACAGGCAGAGTGCGAGGAGAGGGAAGAACAGAAGGGAAGTTAAGTTAGAAGGGATGAGACAGGAAAGGCAGCCCAAGAGAGGGCAGGGAGCAGTCCCATTAAAGAGGGAAGAAAGCAGATTTGCCTAAAACAGCAACAGGCCAGGAGCAGCATGCTCCTTCAGACACTGCCTCAGCTCATACACAAGGAGATATCAGCTCTTCTCATCCAAATGGGGGCAGGGAAGCAGCAGGAGGCGGAACCTCTGAAAAGTGAAGACAAGTACTAACACAGGGCCTGACTGAAGCCCTACCACTCAGTAGCTGTATGATCCTTGGTTCATTCAATAGCCACGACAGCCAGTGAGGCAGGTGCTGTAATTACCACCTTTGCATTGCAAAGGCGAAAACCAAGGCACAGAAAAGTAACCCTGCTTGCCCAAGATAACACATTTACTAAATGGCAGACTCTGGCGGGAACTCTGGGTCCACAGTCCCCCGTATCAGACAAGCTCTTCACGTGTCCATTAGACCAAGAGGATCGTAGGCCTGCATCCCAGCAGTTACTTTTGCAGGGGAAGAACAGAATCAAGACTCCAAGGAGAAACTTCCACACTGATAAGCAGGTCTCATGGGAAAGCATAACTCTATGAACCCAGTGCTCTAACTTTGGCTCAAGCTCTTAACTGGCTGGCTGTATGACTGTGGGCAGACTATTACCTTACCTTACAGAGAGAAAAAGGAAGAAGACTGAACTAGTTGACCTATAGCTTTCAAAATATACAAATAATATACAACTCAGTAACCAAAAAACAAAGAACCCAAACAAAAAATGGACAGGAGACCTAAACAGACATTTCTCCAAAGAAGACATACAAATGGCCAACAGGCACATGAAAAGATGATCAAATCACTGTTAGACAAATGCAAATCACCTCACAGTGGTCAGAATGGCCATCACTAAAAAAACCTACAAATAATAAATGCTGGAGAGGATGTAGAGAAAAGGCCAGCCTCCTATACTGTTGGTGAAAATGTAAATTGGTATAGCCACAGGAGATTCCTTAAAAGACTAAAAATAGAGTTTCCACAAAATCTAGCAATACCACCCCTATATCCAGAGAAAATTCTAATCTGACAAGACATATCCACCCCAGTTTACAATAGCCAAGACATGATAGCAAAGCAAGTGTCCATCAACAGATGAGTGGACCAAAATGTGATACACACACACACAAAATGGAATGCTATTGGGCTATTTAAAAAAAAGAAGGAAATAATGCCATCTGCAGCAGCAACATGGATAGACCTAGAGATTACCACACCAAGTGAAGTAAGCCAGACAGAAAAAAAAACAAATATCATATCATTCATACATGAAATCTAAAAAAGATACAAATGAACGTATACACAGAGCAGAAGCAGACCCACAGACACAGAAAACAAACTTACAGTTAACAAAGAGAAAAGGGAAGATAAGCTGTAAGTTTAAACTATCAGATACACACTACTATGCATAAAACAGATAAACAACAAGATCCTACTGTAGGGCACAAGGAACTATATTCAGTATCTCATAATAAACCATGATGGGGGAAAAGAAAAAGAAAAGGAAGAAGCAGCCAAGTAGAAATTCTTACTTGGGAAGAGCTGATGGCTCCCTGGGGACTTCAGCAGCGCCAGCATCTGCTCCTGGTGCCTCTGCCTCCCCAGAGCTGACAGCCACTTCCTGCAGGGCACCCTGTGGGCCTGGGGGCTCCTGAGGCCCACCTGAGTCTGTGGCGGAGTCTACCTCCACCTCCTGAACCGGGGCTGGGACTGGCTCCTGCTCCACTGTGGCAGCTGCCACCGCTGTGGCCTCCTCTTCTTCCTTCCTTCTGATTTTCTCCTCCAGCTCTTTTCTCCTCTTTTCGTCATCCTGACGGGCCATGTGGTCAAAGGTTTTGAATACCTAAAATCAAACAGCAATTCAGTGTTGAGTTCATTTGCAAGTACTGATCACACATTCTGTAGAAATACAGCAAAATGTGGTTTAAAAAAAAGAATGAAAAAGCAATCAATAAGAAAATGTTCCCACTGGCAAAATGGAAATGCACTTCAGCTTCACCAAAAGCCACTATGAAAACAATCTTTAACAGGGGAGTTCCAAAATCAATGAAACAGTGAAACTTACAAGCCAAGGCTCATAATATTTACATGCCTATGAGCCCAACATTTAAGTCAAAAGGATATGTAACTAAATGGTCTCATCTGTCATTACTTCTATAGCCCCAGAGTCTTGTTCAAAATGCAAAAAACCCATTGTCCTGGTGCTGAGAGCTATAAAGGCCCCAACAACTCAGATGCAAAAAGGGAAGATGGGGAATTAGTTGAATTTCAATCCACAATACAAGCCAGCTCGCTGGATTGCTGCTATCGTCCTACACTGCTTGGGAGGAGGGACTGTGCAAGTCTTATCCTGGGAATTTAAAAGACATTCACAATGTGCCTACAACTTGCCAGGAGCACAAAAAACCCAATGACAGCTCCCACCCTTGAAGAACTCAATTTTCTGGCATGTGGATCAGTCATTAATCTTTCCTGGGACACAGTCACACCCAAAAAAGTGCTGGAACTCTCCATCCGAAAAGTGCACAGGAAAACGGCATTTTGCATGCACTATTCAAGGATGCACATAACCCCGAAGTGTGGCCAGGACAGACCCAGAAGTGACAAGTCTGACAGGAAAGGCTGTGACAGATACATGTGATGCCATCGGAATGTGGGTGCAAACGAGCATTCTGGCGAGAGAGAGCTAAGGACATCTCTTAGAAGAAGGGGGTCTGAATCAGACCTTGAATGAGAGGTACATCTTCCAGAGGAATGACAGGAGGGAATGTCACAGCACCAAGAGGTGGGCTCATAAAGAAATATCTCTTATGGCAGCTGGAGACAGGAAAGCCAGAAGATCCACCTTGAAAAGTGGGTGGGAGGAGACCCTTACATTCAATCCAGCAACTGTGCTCCTTGGTACTTACCCAAAGAAGTTGAAAACATGTACCAACAAAACCAAGATATCCTTCAATAAATGATGGGATAAACAAACTGGTACATCCAGACAATGGAATATTATTCTGCCATAAAAAGAAATGAGCTATCAGCCATGAAGAGGCATGGAGGTTATTTAAATGCATATTAGTAAAAGAAGCCATTTGAAAATGCTACACAATGTGTGGTTCCAACTATAGGACACTGTGGAAAAGGCAAACTTGAGAGACAATAACAAGACCAGTGGTTGCCAGAGGTTGAGGGGAGAAAGGAGTGAAAATACTCTGTGTGATGTCATAATGAGGGATGCATGTCATCACACATTTGTCCAAACCCCATAAAGTGAACAACACCAAGAATGACCTCCAAAGTGCAGTCTGGGTTTGGGTGACTATGACATGTCCATGCAGGTCCATCCGTTGTAAGAAATGCACCACTCTGGTGGGGAATGTTGACAATAGGGTAAGCTGTAGGGGTGGGGGTGGCAGGGGGTAAATGGGAAATCTCTGTGCTTCCCCTCAATTTTGTTCTGAACCTAAAACAGCTCTAAAAAGTAGCCTTAACAAAATAAAAATGTTTTAAAGTGTGTAGGATCAGTTTCCAAATGAACATGCAGACAGGGGCTAAATAACTGCTGTGTGCACTGGGCAAGAAGACAGAACAAGAGAAGTTACAATGTCAGTGTTTTTATAAACATTCTCTCACAACCTTCAGGAAAATGCTGTTAGGAAGATAGCACTGATATTTCAAAGATGAGGGAAAACTAAGCTCAGAGTAACTTGCCCAAGATCCTGCCAATGAAAGAAGAAAGTAAACAATTATACAGGAAGCACACTAAACACTGAAAGGAAATGGAGGCAAAGGAAGGCAAGGGAAATCCTAAGGTTAAAAACCAGAAACAGTACCTCTCTCTGCTTCTCCAGAGAACCTGAGCCCCTGACTCACTCCTCT